>JAQHUG010000199.1:3863125-3891203 GCA_028555095.1 Dicrostonyx torquatus
TTTTTGCAGTGTGATAAATATGGGTCTATTTGTGTTCTTCATCATGCAGACATCCAGTTTGACCAACACCATTTGTTGATGATGTTGTCTTTTTTTTTTACATTATGTATTTATGGTATCTTTTTTTAATCAAAAATCAGGTGTCTGAATATGTGTGGGTTTTTGACTGGGTCTTCAATTCAAATCAATCGATCAACGTCTTTTTATACCAATTTAATGTGGTGTTTATTTCTATAGTTCTAGTTTAACTTACAGTCTAGAATGGTTGGACACCCAGCAGTTATTTTCTTCTTCAGGATTATTTTAGCTATCCTGCTTGTATTTTTTTCTATATGAAGCTAATTGTCCTTTCAAGGTCTAATAGAATTGTGTTAGAATTTTGATAAGGGATTACATTGAATATATATATCTTTTGGAAAGAAGAAAGCTGTGGGCACCCTATCTACTTTTCCAGGAAGACAAGGCAAGGAGTTCCTTTTTGAGATTAGGGCTGGAATACAGTAACTAGTAGGGAGTTCACAAAATGATGGTCTGTGGAATTCACAGGAGATGTGAGCAGAAGAAAGGGAAGGTGTAATTGGTGTTCTGTTGTAGCACTAGGGACAAGACTGAGGTATTGGGTCTGGGGGAATGGAGAACGAGAGAGGAGAAGGTCTGTTTAGCCTGCTTCTTAAAATAATAGTCATTTTGATGATTATTTTCATGTACTTATTCCTGTTTCTCTCATTATCTCTGACAGAGTTGGAAATTTATTGCTATTATGATGAAGCATACCATGTAATTTACTAGTTCCTTTTACTTTTCTCACTAAACTAATTAGTTGTTCTTCTTCCAAGTCTGGTATAATTTCACTCTAGGTTTCATTTTTCCACCATTCTAAATGAACTTCCTCACCCCACCCAAATGCTGTGTCTCTTCCTCTGTCTTTCTCAGTCTCTCCTTCTCTGGAGCTTGGTCATCATATGCTCAGACGGTCTGGTATGGAGCTGTAACATTCTATACTGACCTTCTGACTTGTCATACCTGAATATTTTATCTTTAAGCACCCATGGCATTTCCATGGATATGGAATCTTAGGCTAAAATCCATATTCTCAAGGATTCTGAAGGTATGGCTTCAGAGATTTCCAGTGTTCAGTGATTTTTATGAGGGATTTGATTGTGTACTTACCTTATTTTAAATTTTTGAAGATAATCCGTATGTTTTTATTTTCTGGGATTTGTTTTATAAAAGGATTTTCTGTTTAAATTCAGAATTTTGACAATTGTGCACCATAGTAAGGGGTTTTCTGTGAATTCCACCTTTAATAGGTAGGTACCTATCTTCTAGAAATACAGGCTGTGAAAGTATTTATTTGATAGCATTATACCCTACAATTTTTATTTTCTTGCCCTGGTTGTTTATTAATTTGAGTCTTGCCCCAATCTCACAATCTCTCTGTGTGTCTCCGTCTCTGTCTCCTCTCTCTCTCTCCTTCCCACTCCAACATTTTTTTATGGAGGCATGATCTTATGTAGCCAGCACAGGCTAGCCTTGAACTAATTGGCTTTGAATTCATGATCTGTTTGTCTCTAAATCCCAAGAGTTGCAATAGTAGACTAGACATGTGCCACCATCTCTGGCTTTAATTTCCTTTTCATTATAAAAAACAAAAACAACAACAACAAAAAGACCTGATACACCATTCCTGTCATTTTGTTGCATTTTCCAAGATCTTCTCAACTGTATCTCCCACTGTGTGCGTGTGTTCTTGTTCTCACATGGTTTTAGCTTTGAAGAGCTCTTTTCTGAAATTCTATGGTTGTTACTTTATATAGCATCTTTGTTTCCCTTTGGAGAAATTAATTATAGTCCTGGAGCTATTTCCCAGTTCTATCTGCTTTTATAGCTTTTGAATTCCCTGTCTCTTTGTTAAAAGCCTTTTCAAAAATATTAAGTCTACGCATATGAGCATATTTAAGAGTGAGACATATTAATATAAATAGCAGATGTGATATTTACTGCTGCACATCTGCAGGCATGTGAAACTGGTAAACATCACCACTATGAGGATCTAGCCATGTTGTGCCCTAACTTTGTCTGCTCAGTAACTAAAATATTTCTGCCTTTTAATGACCTGTCATTTCTTATCAGTTGCCATCTAGTCTTCGCCCTCTTTGCCATTGTCAGTATGTAACATTTATATTTGCTCATTTCAATATACTATGTCCTCGAAGGGGTATGTTTTGTAACAATCTAAACAAAGTGTAATGCTTAAAGTTTATATAATGTGGATAAGACCATCTTCTAGGGAGCTTTGAGTTCTGCTTGAAGAAAAGATTCTGGGATGAGTGCCATGAACATAGTTGGTAAAGACATTGATTGACCTTTAACTGACTTGAAAAAATTATGGAAGGATTTTCTCAGGAAATGAGAGACTGGAAAACATGCAAAGAATAAGGCAGAACAAGAATGAAGTTGCAGGCTCCCATTCAGTGTTGCATGTTGCACATCCTGTACATGGCCAGTGGGAGAACATGAGGAAAGGACTTCAGTTCATCAGCTCAGAGTACAGAGCTTCTCTCTCACTGTGCTCTGGAGCTCTGTGCAAGGCACCATGGTAATCAAAAAGAGGAAGACTCTGTTTTTCTCTAGATGAAAACAACAATAACAGACAGTGATGTTAGGCATAACCATATACATCAAAATGTATTTTCCAAACAGGATAACATTGCACTTGATTGAAACTTGAAGAAAGAAACATATTTATATAGAGTGTAGTTATGGACATAATGAGATGGAAGGGAATAAAATTAGTATTAAAGGATCAAGAGGTACAAAGGATAATTTAAGGAGAATAGGCAGTGCTGTTTGTCTGGTTCAAAGATGCCACCTAAATTTAGCATGGAGTATGTAACATGAAGTATATGGCATTGAATGCTAGTCTGAGAAGTGTGTCCTGACTTCCAGATCCAAAAAACTGAATGAAGAACTATAACATGAGGGGCCTACTCATTGGGGTTACTGTCCTGCCCAGTACCCCACAGCCAGAAATCCCCAAAGAAAATCACACAGAGAGTCTACATTAGGTTATTAACTGATTGGCCCATTATCTCAGGCTTCTTACTAGCTCCCATAAGTTATATTAACCCATTGTTCCCATCCAAGCCAGGCACATGGCCAGTACCTTTTCTCAGCTGGGACAGGGACACATGCTGCTTCCTTGGAGATCTGCGCAGGAATGCCAGGGAAGCTTCCTGCTTCCCAATTTCTCCTGTTCTCCTTGCTCCACCTCTACTTCCTGTCTGGTTTTCCCGCCTATACTTCCTGCCTGGCCAATCAGCGTTTATTTAAAACATGATTGACAGAATTGTCCCGCACCAAAGAGCCTATTCTACTTAAAAAGTCAACAGATGACACCCATGCACACTCATGTCTATATGCTATACACACGCATATTCCAGGATAATGGCTTCATTTATTCTTTGAGAATGAATCATCTTTAAATGTGGTAGTAGTCTTTTAACTTGTTTCCCTATTTGCACTCATCATCTTCATTTAGTGAATGTGAAGAATGAAAACTAAATCTACTTCTCCATTCTAATAGCCAAACACTCTACACAGTGTGAAATTCTGCTCTCCTGCAGCCTCTGTACTTGCTGCTTCTTCCCTCACTAGAAGTTATCCTCCAAGTAGTCAGACACCTTATATTTTATTTCATTTACTCAAATCTCAAAGCCTAAATGGAGCTTGATACATAATAAATATTTGTAGGGAAAAAAAACAAAAAAGAAAATGATTATTTGAAATAAATGTATTTTTAATTCTTATTGTATTAATTTCTAGAATATTGAATGGATGCAGGAGAAATTCTTTATTTAACCAAATATTGCCTTTAATTTTGTTACTATAGATTATTTTTCATTTCTGTAAATGATTAATGTGAAAAAAACTTTAAGCTACAAGAGAAAAATCCCACACAGAAAGACACTGAACATTTCATTCTTGGTTTATCATTCATATTAGCTGCTCAGTAAGGATTTTAAAGGTGTTTAATTTCAATTAAACAAATAAATATTTTAAAGATACATAATGAAGAAAGCTACAAGTAAGGTGAGCAGTAGGACTTTTCTTTTTATGGAAGGCAGAACTTTATTTCTAGTTGTTCATTAAACCCTGATTGATCACTACCAATTATTATTACTTCCAGTCTTGGATCCAAATTTGATAAGCAAATCTTTGACATCAGGCACACCAATTTATACACTTTTGCATTTCTATTTTTTAACATGAAATGCAGAAATAATGTTGTTTGAGGCATAGCCTACTAGCAGACTGCTTCACATTCCATGGGATGCTCATTAAACTTGCATCTCTGTGACTATGGTGTGGGGATCTAAATCTTTCACAAGATCTTTCTGTGGTACATATGCATACTGAAGTCTGAGAAAGAGTGAAGCATTGTGTTAAACGAGTTTCTCCTACGATTATGTGTTTGCCTCTGTAGCTGAAATAGTATATATTGGCCATCTGGTAAGAGAGGGAGAGAGAGAGAGAGATCCTGTAGTTATTGCTCATGTAGATTGCTGCTGCAGGAAGTTCCCTAGTAATTCTTGTCAGCCACTAAGCAATGCAATGTTTTACGTGAGTAATGCTCTATTCTTTGCATTATACTGCACAAAATTACATTATTTCTCAAGCTTTGTGTCTCTGGGAAAAATAAAATTATGAAATGGTAATTTCTCTTAGGAAGCATTTCTGGTTGAATAGATCACACAGGTCATGAATCAGATTTTTCAAAATCTTTTAGGGAGTAACCCAGGTGCTTTAGAAAGCCTCAGTAAATTTTCCTGCTCTGGGTCCAACTTGGTTTATTGATGATTCACCGTTTGCAAGATGATTGCGCCAAAGAGAATGGAAATCCCACTCAAGACTGGCTGGGGGCAGAAAGTGATTCTCTATTGAGGCAGACTATACAATACAAAACGTTGGAAAATGATCAAAAAATTCAAAGAATGGAGCAATTTTCTCCTCTCTGGAACATTGAAAGCAAATCTTGAGGAAAGAGCAAACCATTTGAGCAATAGTTGTCAACATTTCCATGGAGGGGGAAAGTGAGGAGATTACTGACTGAATGGAGGCACAGGTGTGCTTACCAGGTTGAAATGGGCTCAGGAGGAGAAGTAATCTTTTTTTGGAGCCCTAACACTAAAAGATAATTAACTTCTGTCTGCTTCCACTATTCAGCCTACTTTATAGTGTTGCTGAAAATGCTCACAAGTTGGAGGTGGAAGCCAAAAACATTCTTAGGAACTTGCACGAACCTTTGAGGAGGGAATAATTGGAACAAGCATTTGGGACAAGGCATATAGGTTTATCAGGTGTGACTGTCCAGGAACTTAACGTGTATGTGCTGCATACACACTTATGGTCTGAGGCACACATGTGCTTTTGTGTCATTGTTTCTCTTAATTAAAACGTTTTCGTGTGTCTTGGCAGAGAATTCTAGCTGTAGGTTCAGGTATCTCTGTAAGTGCTCAGAATTATCAGCCTTAACTCTGAAAAAAGATGACACTGGGAAACTCATCTACACTTACACTCTTAAATACATCAGATAAATAGTCCTGAGAATTGCTACAATGGCACTTTACCATGGTGACACGTTGTAAATGTGTATAAAGAATTTAAACTACTCCTGTCTTCCTGAAAGCCTACCATCAACCCCTTCATTTTTCACTGCAGTCTGATATACCAACATTCAAAGAAGTGTGAGTGATTTGCCAGAGCAGAAATGCCTTGATAGCAATAATGATTAAAAGGAGTAGTTACTCATTCTCAGACGAATGTCTACAACCCTCTCCTTGTATTTGGGAGGTGTTTAGAAACTCTCAGGTACTGGATAACAGAGAGGATCTGCCTTGTAAATTTCAAGTTTCATTGACTAAGATATAGAGTGAATTTTTTTTTTTTTGGTTTTTTGAGACAGGGTTTCTCTGTGGCTTTGGAGCCTGCGCTGGAACTAGCTCTTATAGACCAGGCTGGTCTCGAACTCACAAAGATCCGCCTGCCTCTGCCTCCCGAGTGCTGGGATTAAAGGCGTGCACCACCACCGTCCGGCTTAGAGTGAAAATTTTTATGAATAATCAGAGTGTAGGAAACATAATGAAACTTAGCCTATACATAGGTTGACACCCAGGAAAGCTATTGTTTGAGTGTTCTAGAATAAGTCAGGTCTGGTACATGCTCCTTTAGAGAATAGGGAGATAAGCAACTGTAGTGAGTTGGGGTAGACAGTCAGACAGCACCTGGATTGGAGGATCAGCACCACCCATAAGTCTTCTGCTAATGAGCCTAGGAAGCCAGCCACTCTGCAGTCAGACATGAAATGCTTCTGCACTTTAGTGAAGCCACCCAAGGATTCTGCATTCTGTATTTTATGTCATATAGAAAGGGAATAGGGACAAGCTAAATGAACTGCCACACTGAAGGAGAAGCTGTGCAGTTGGTTCTGAAGGGTATCAGAATTTTACAGTGTATTTATGACTTGCAACTTTCAAAAAAAATTAGGCCACTTAGTGAACATCAAAGCGAAAATCACTGGAGGAACCAGAAAATCCATAGCTGAGATCCTCTGGTTTCCCCACTGTCTGCAAGTCCATCGGTCTGCCCAGCCTAAGAAGAGAAATAGCAAACGCTGCACTGTGTCTTCCCCACTTATAGGAGGCATACTAATGAAGGAGTCATACAACTCACACTTCCACTGAAAGCCCCAATTTTCCTTCTTAATGTCTGAGAGCTAAAAGCTACAACTGCATTGCAGTGTAGAAATATATGAGCTGTGAAAAAGCAGTTCTTGGAAAATTGTGCTTCAGCCCCTCTTTTTAATGTGCCATAGGTCACCTGAATGCACAAGTCAGAGTTCCAGAAAGTTACTTCTTACAGCCTGTTTCCCATGTGAAAACCCAATCACCTCTGAATCTAGGTCCATTGTATGGGTAGGACTTGCTCAGATTAGACCTCTAGATATAGCAGCACCCCGCAAGAACTGCTGTACTAAGCGGCCAGAAGTCATTTCCTAACACAAGTGCTGGGAGCCAGAGCCAAGCACAGTAGAGCCCTAGATTCCCTATGGTGCAGAGACTGATGAGCAGGTTTTCCAAGATACCGTCTGCAGGCAACCTACTTACAGCAAGTTTTTCTCAAGCTTTGCCATCTTCCTCTATTTGGCAAGTTAAAACCAACTATTAGCAAAATCACCCAACATTAACCTTCAGTAGAATACAGAAAGCTGTGTGCAGGGTAGTGGTTGTGGTTAAAATCTCAGGTGGACAATGAGTGGATTATTTAAACATGCCACATATGTCCTTTTAAACTTGTGCTTCCTATGACTAAGGCATGGAACTTTGTAGACATATCTAATCAAATGAGACAATGCTATTAAACCACATTATTTGAAAATGCACCACACATAGAATCTCTGCTCTGTTAATAGTTACTGTCAGTGAAATCTATTATGGGGAGAAGTGGGGTTGACTTTGCTTTTACATATACATTATTATTATTATTATTATTATTATTATTATTATTATTGTTACCATTCATATGTTAACTGTCATTTGTTGGATAAGAAATCACAAGGTAACATGAGACATAAGGATGGCATATCTGAAGTAAAAAAGACCAAAGACAAATTCTTAAAATACCAACATATGTGCATTTGCTCTATAAAGATCTCTAGCAATTCAACATCTTCCTGAGAAAAATTCATGCAATGGTGGGAATCTATCCTGATAAAATAGGCAAATGAGTCATTGCCATACTTCCAGCTATGATATGCTAGACCACTTCTTCTGCACTGGCCCTTGTACCCTTCCCATCCTCAGTATCCACTCTTCTAAATCCTGCAAAGAGAGTATGACCATTAGGAAGCCTATGTGGATTGTGTGTTAATGCATGCTTGAGAAATTACTGTGTGCTGGCTAGTCAGGTATTAGGGCAGCAAAGCAGACTCCAACAGACAAAATTCCAGCTACAGATCAAAAGCTAAATGACCTGAGCCTCAGTAAAAATAGGGATGATGATGTATCAATTCCACTAAGATATTAAGATATCTTTAGGTATGTAAGTCTCAGAAAACTAAAAGTATGACCCATATATATTACCCAGCTATACCACACCTCGCATTGCCAAAGGACTCAACAACCCACTCCACAGATATTTGCTCAGCACTCAATTCATAATAGCTAGGAAGTGGAAACAGCCTAAATAGCCTTCAACTGCTGAATGGATAGTGAAAATGTACTCCATATACACAATGGAGTTCTATTCGCATGTAAAGAACAGTACATTCATGACAATGGCAAGCAAATAGATGGAACCTTACTGAGTGAGATTACCCAGACTCAGAAAGACAAACACCACACATGCGTTCTCACATGGAGGCTAATAGGACACTGGTACTGTAGAGGGAGAAATGGAAGAAGAGTGAGAGTTTATCTGGAGAGGGAGATGGAGAAGGGCAATAGTAAGGAATAGAGAGGAGGGATAAAGAGCACTAAACATGACTAAATATATCATAGGGAAATTAAAATTATATAGTTGGTTATATAACATATTATATACACGAATATACTATGTATATAAATTATAAAATAGATTATAAATCATAATAAATTTAAAAGAAGTTACATTCCTTGGGGTGATAATGTTCACCCCCAAGAATAACAGACTGTTTACATATGGGACACCTCCCTTCAAGTTGTGGTCCACAGGTGTCTGAGAGACTCCCCAAACAATATAAGTTATTGGTATTGCCCTTGGTTTCCTCCAAGAAGTTGAAAATAAGATCTTATTGCTGAAAATGCTATATACTTTATATACAGGACTAGGCAAAATTGCATAGGAACTGACCTGGAAAGTTTTTACCTGAGGACTAACTCTCATAGAATGGGAAGTTTCTAGGCAAGCTAGAAAGGGAGCAAAGAAATCAGTAGTTCTGCTCAGCTGTAAAGCTGAAAACCACAAAGTGACCAGTATGTCAAGATATTTCTAAAGATGCAACAGAGACACTTACATCCTGAAAGAAAGCAACAACCCTCTAATTGAACTTAAGGTTCATTCAGTAGGAGGGAATTCATGCCTGGTACTGTAAACACAGCCAACTACCCACGGTTGGTAAGATCACGGACCCTAAAGGAGTTCGTTATCCAGTGTTACTCCAAACTTCATTCTAAATACCTACCCTTATATTCACGGTGTACCTCTTATACCTCATCAAAGAAGCTTAATTCTGCAGTAGATTGAGACTCTTACAAAAGTCCACAGCTAGTCAAAATGTAGATAAAAATTGACAGTAGGGTTCTCAGTTCTAACTGAGGAATAGCTCTACAACATAGGTCCTACATCTAAGGTTCAGAGAACATCTTGGAGACATGGGGGTGGAAAATTTTAAGATCCAGAGGACCAGGATAACATCTTCTGCACAAGAAAAGTATGTGCACCCATGACTTAGTAACAATATGGTTGTCTAAACAAAACCTGTACAATGACAACACAAGTTGATATACCAAAGCAGATGTGATGTGGGAAATCTTGCAAGGCTCCACCCTTAAATGAAGATCTCCAGGGCAATTAATGAGTACTGAGAGATGAAAAGAATTGGTCTTCTCTAGGCACAAGCCCTCTAACAGCTACCTAATTCCAAGTGGTTAGTCTTAAAGACATGTCCATATCAGCAACACTAAATGTACTCAGCAGTTTGTATCTCTCTCTCTCTCATTCTCTCGCTCTATCTATCTATCATCTATCTATCTATCTACCTCTTTCTGTATGTAAAACAATAACAAATTAAGGAGGCCATAAAATTTGAGAGGAAGTGGGGATACACAAAAGGAGTTGGAAAGGAAAGAATGTGATGAAGAACTGATGTAGATACAGTACTGTATATGAAATTCTCAAAACTAAATATAGTAAAATAAATATTAAAAGAAGAAAATAAAGTGAGCGAATGCAGGCAAAGTATGAGACTAAACAGTAGCACAACGGGGACATTTTCTCTGTTTTTCTTGACCAACCCTTCAACGAGCACTCCCACAGGACAACAGCCTCAACTCCTACCTCTCAATTCTATTCCTGTCCAACTCACAAATCCTCCTACTTAAACTTTAAAATAATTATAAGGTTAGTAATGAGAAATATCTTGGTCAAAAGTAGAAAGTGTGGAAAATACTTTAACCTATGAACTCACCAAGTCTATATTTTCAACAAACACTGTTTTTCTAGTGTTGGGGGAATACAGTTTAACATAGGATAACAGTTTATAGTCATCAAATTGACAATCTGAGAAGTAATAACGTATAGCCAAAGGATTTGAGTTATTGCAAGAAAATGGTTATACCTGTTGTGGTGGTGTTAGAAAATTGAAATTATTAGAAATCTCTCTCCTCTCTCACTCTAGCTTTTTCTTCACACACACACACACACACACACACACACAGCACAAAACACACATGGGTTAGAGAGTCTTAATTCACAGTAGTCCCACGTGCCATGCCTTTGGTCCATCTTATATATAGAAACAACAGTCCAAGGTTGTTTTAAAACAATTAAATCAAAACCAAAAGAAAACCAGAAACAATGCAAAGCAGGTATGTGACATGGTGGCAGAATGCTTGCCTAGCGTGTGTGAAGCCCTAAGATCAGTTATTAGCGTGGCAAACAACAACAAACAGAAATATCAAACCAAACAAGAAGAAAACCCATATACCCAAATGTTTGACTGACAATACATGTGTTTTGGTGGAATATGATGCAGAAAGTTCAATCTACTATTTTACATGGAACTAGTTCCATAACACAGCAATTGAAAACAACACTATACAGAAGTGTAATGAGTCTTTTTCTGTTGCAGCTAGCTTCAAAACTATGACACAGAAATTTCTTATTAATTATGAAAGCTTAGCCTATCTCTTTGGCTTGTTTTTAGCTAGCTCTAATAACTTAAATTAACCCATTTCAGTTAATCTATGTGCCACCCATCCTGCTTCCTGTGTCTCCTTGTGTTTCTCTGGCCTCGATTACCTACCTCCTCCTGCTTCCTTCCTCTGCCTAGAAGTCCTGCCTATACCTTCTGCCTAGCTATTGGCAGTTCAGCTCTTTGTTAAACCAATCAGAGCAATATATCATCACACACAAATATCCTACAACACAGAAGAAATAATTCTACTTTTGGAAAAACTGGGAAACAAAAAAAATGGTGTTTACACGTGTATGTGTAAGTAAATATTGGTCTGGCATCTGTCCAAAATCGCCAAATCTCTAAAACCTGAATTTTTTATATCTGAAATAATCTTTTAAGTAAAAAATTTAATACATATAATGAGTTGCAGCCAAAATGTAGATACACTAAAAATCCTACATAGAATTGACCTTGAACACATATATAGACTGTATATATGAAGTATAAATTCTATATTTAAACTTAAGTATCATCCTCAAGTTACTCCATTATGTTTACATAACTATCCCAACCTCTGAAAAATCTCTGAAATCCTCCTGATATAAACGCTTTGGATAGGAGATTCCTTACCTGTATATGAACACAGTACAGTAGACAATGAAACCCAATGGGAAGCTGTTATCTACCTGCTGTATATCTAGGAGTTGCAAAAAAAAAAACTTGCCTTCAAAATTTAGCAAAATAAATGGGCACAGAGTATATATCAGAATCTATATAACACACTATTACAAAGAAATCATACGTGTATATTATGTACAAATTTTTATGTATGTGTATGCAAAGGGATGCATACAAGAATTACCATCCAAAATAGAAAACACTATCCTTAGTGAAATAACCCAGACCCAAAAATATGAATATGGTATGTACTCACTCATTAGTGGACTCTAGCCATAAACAAAGGACATTAAGCCTATCGTTACAAATCTAGAGAAGCCAAATAGCAAGGTGAACCCCCCAGAAAAACATATATAGATCCTCCTGGAAATTGGAAGCAAACAACAAGATCGCTGGGCAAAAGTTGGTAGCAAGGAGGGAGGGGCAGGGGTGGGGGAAGGAGAAGGGAGAAGGGAAGGGCTGGGGAGAGCTTGGGGGAGTGGGAGGATGGAGTTAGAGAAAGGATGGATATTGGAGCAGGGAGAAGGATGTCTACATTAAGGGAGACATTTTAGGGTTGGCAAGAGACTTGGCTCTAGTGGGGATCCCAGGTGTCCACGGGAATGTCCCCAGCTAGGTACTTGGGCAGAAGAGGAGAGGGTGCCTGAACTGGCCTTGTCCCATAGTCACACTGATGAATATCATGAATACCACCATAGAAATTTCGTCCGATGGATGGAGATAGAGACAGAGACCCACATCCACATCAGAGCAATGGACTGAGCTTCCAAGGTCCAGTTGAAGAGCAGAAGAAGGGAGAAGATGAGCAAGGAAGTTAGGATCGCGAGGGGTGGGTGCACACATCGAGACAGTGTGCCTGATCTAATGGGAGCTCACCAAATCCAGCTCGACCCGGACTGAACAAGCATGTGATCAAAGGGACTCTCTGAATGTGGCTGCTAATGAGGGCAGACTAAGAAGCCATCGATATTGGCACTGGGACCTGTCTCTTCTGCATGTATTGGCTTTTTGGGACCCTAGTTTACTTGGATGCACACCTGTCTAGGCCGGGATGGAGGGGGGAGGGCCTTAGACTTCCCACAGGGCAGGGTATCCTGCCCTTTCTTAAGACTGGAGGGGGAGGGAGGAGGGGGAATGGGGAAGTGAAAGGGGAACGGGAGGAGGGCAGGAAGTAGAAATTTTGAATGGAAAAATAAAATTAAAAAAGATAATAAAAAGTCAAAAGGCAAAAAAAAAAAGAATTATTATCCAGGAACTAAAGGCAGTTGAAAAGAGAGTGCTCACATTTGTTTTTTATTTATGCTTTGGTAAAGTACCTTGCAGTCATCATGTATTATTTATGTAATCAAAGGAAAGTTATTTTTATTGTACTAAAATGAACAAGGGAACAACACCTAGACTGCTGATTCTCCAGGATAAATGAGAGAAGAACAACCTTCACAGCCCTTTTAGTGTTGTGTCTTAGTAAGCTTCAATTGCCCATCTCACACACCTGGGGCGAGAGAATACCCATTAAGGAATTTACTCCAGCAGATTGTCCTGTGGGCGTGTCTCCGGGGTATTTTCTTAATTGTCAATTTGCACAGGAGAGCCCAACCCACTGTAGACCATACCATACCCACAATGGCGTGCTGGGCAGGTTGCCCTAGGCTGTATCAGAGAGCAGACTGAGCCATCAAGAGAGTGTGAGCCCCTGAGCAGCATCCCTCTACAGTCTCTGCTTCAGTTCCTCTTAGGTTCCTTCCCTTGATGATGGACTTTATTGGAAACCAAATCCAACCTTTCTTATCTCAAGTTGGTTTTAGTTAGTGTCTTATCAAAGCACAAAACAGTAAATTAGAACAACTTTGTTTCAAAACCAGATAAAACATTAGGAAGTGCTTGAGATGTTCCTCAGAGTCAAATATGAGGCAAAGTACATGTACAGGATGCTGACTCTGAGACACAGTTCAGTGCAGGATGCTGATCAGGGAACTGATTAGGGATGTACATATCTGCAGACGAGAGGAGAGAAAGCCATACACAGCCTGAGAAGCCAAGCTCGCTCCCCTACTGCTATAGTGATACCTGCAGTCACTACTGTTGGTAGCCCTGGAGCTAGAATGGCTTTTCAGCCTTGTCCTGATCTGAGCTCAGCCAAGCTGGCTGGGATCTTACAACATCTGCCCCTGTGTAGGTGTTTTGTATGTGGATAGTGTAGCTGAAGCTATCTCCGAAGTGACTGAATGCAAGAGTGGCCACATAATGGAGATGAAGATATCTGTGACCTCTGGTCCTTTGTAAAAGGGCAATTCCTGGATAATGCTTTTTAGTGTCCTCCAAAAATGACCCCTAACATTCACCCAGGAATGCTGGATGACCAGGCTAAATATTTAGCTTTGTTCCCTTTCAGAACCACATCATGAGAACATTCAAAGAGATGGTTTCACAGGCTCATTTAATTTTATAACAGACCCAGGTTCATTCTCAAGAAAAAAAAAATATGGTGGTCAAGGTGATTCCCATCACTCTTCAGGGAGCTTGTAGGAAAATCGTGTTACACAACACTACTGCACAGATGTAGCATGATGCTGGCAGAGGGGTTTCATCTTGATGTCAAATTGTGAGTGTTGAGAAACAAGCTAGCCAGATGGATCTGGAAGCTATTCTGCACTTCCAGGTGTAGCAAAGCAACAAAGCCCCAGGTAGCTCTGATGTCATGGATGAGCACGAAACCAGAGCTTAGACTATCTAGATCAAAATATTTTTCTGTTCCTTCTTGTTCATGGACTTAGGGCAAACTGTTTGATGGTGACCATGTCAGAGGAGCAACAGGTGGCAATGGACTACAGGGATTTGGGCCACCAGAATGTAAGGAACTGATGGATGAATCTTGGGTAGGCAAGGCCCCAGAATGTCTCTTGCTACTGCCGTGTCTTTGCATGTTTGCCACTGACATTTTTTATCTGGTATCTGGCATGGTGTGAATGGATGGGCATGGGGAGATCCCCACTGCTTTTAAGGTAGTGTGATGGTCTCATGGAAATATCTTGTCCTGCTGGGCATTTTTACTTGTAGATTATTATGAAGATGTTTTCTTCCTAAGTTGTATTGTTTAACCTAAGCAATAACAATTGTTTAACCTTTTACAACAAAACTGTTAGTTTAAACAGGATTTGATGATTGAAGATCTTTAATAAATATAATAAGGGATTATGATAGAGGTTAGTTTAGTGCGAAAACTAATACAGGTAAAAGCAAGATATGGTGTTGCCCCCTGACCCTGATAAAGCAGGGGCTGCAGAGTTTAGAAAATAACAAGGAAATGTTACACAGCTAGTTTCTCTTGAGGAGCCATATAGATGTAACTTAGGTTAATGATTAAGAAAAGCAATTAAGTCCCAGAAGCCCAACTAGCTCAAGTTCTTTTAGAGTTAATGTTTAGAGTTTTGTTCATGGGTTTTGGTATGCCTTATACCTGAGACAAAGCTTTAAAAATGACTTAAGGTAAGGTTAAGATGTTTTTGTTAATAGCTTTGAGCTGAAAAACCTGAAGAAACGGTCTAAAGTTTATAAGGGTACATAGTTGAATAAGGGACTCATTAAGGTCAAGGAACAAGAGCAAAGCAGTCCATAATTATTAGGTGAGATGCTTTTCTTGTTAAGATGGGTTGAAGATCAAAGACGAAGGTTCCTTGTGTCCATTTCTGCCCTCAGCTTCCTGATATAAAAAACTAATGATGAATGGGTATGCACCCTGAGGTTAAAGTAGAGATGACTGATCTTTGATTCTTTTAAGATTTCCTATAAGATTACCCTTTGAGTTAAGTAATAAAGTGATTGATGCATTTTTTGTAACTGCTAAATGAAGCCTGCTAGTAAAAGAATTGGTTAAGAAAAATACCTTGTTTGCTTATAATTTGTTAATCTATAACAAATTGCTTGGATATGAATATATTTTGGTTCTTGGAATAATTTGGTTTTTACCTGTAATATGTAAAATGTTTAACTATGTAAAAGATATAGAAAACATGTTATTTTTTTACTTGTATACATTGTAATCATTCACTTAAAAATAGAATGTAACCACATTATAATTTGTATACTGCTTGAAAGATTTTGCTGGGATATATAAGTTGTAAGGGAAAAAATAGAGTTAGTTAGAAAGAAGACATCAAGAAAGACAGAGGGATACATCTGGATAGAGGTAAGAAAAGAAATAAAGGACAGAGAAAAAGATGATACAGAGACCCTAAAGATGTGTGTGTGTGTGTGTGTGTGTGTGTGTGTGTGTGTGTGTGTGTGTTTTCCCTTTTTGGCCAGTTTTAGAGAGTTAAGTTTACCCCCTCTCTGGCCCCGGAGAAATAAATTTCACTCCTTCAGATAGGTAAATCAAGCTGAGTGATTAGTCCTCTGATGCCACTGGATTCTCTTCAATCCCTGAGCAGCTGGAGGCAGGTCCTCATGGCAGCAACATTGTTTAAAGTCATAAGTGAGAGTAGTGTTCACTTGCCACCTTGACAGCATTCTAAATGGCCTGGAATACAGGCCTATGGACATGCCTGGGAGGGATTATCTGGATTTTGAAAATTAATGTAATGAAGGCAAATCCTAATTGTGCCTGGGACTGTTTCCTTGCCAGAGGACCCTGGAGTGCATGAAATAGAGAGAGTGAGCTAAGCACAAACGGATATTGCTCTCTGCTACTGATCCTGGATGCCATATGACCAGCTGCTTTAAACTCCTGCAGCCTTGACTTCCTCAACCCGATGGACTGTGCCCTGCACTATGAGCTAAAAATCAATCGTTTCTCTCTGAAGTTACTGTGTTCAGAGTCTTTTTGTAACCGCAAAAAGAAAGGAAACTAAAGATGTGTTTTGGTTTCCCTACCAATTTACTGTCTGTTAAAAGGAGTGCCTCACGTTTGTTTGTTTAAAAAAAAAAAGAAAAGAAAGAAAGAGTGTTCAGAGCATGGATGAGCACTAGACACTGTGGAAAGGCCACAGAATGACAGAACAAAGAGGCTCTGTCAAGAGTTTAGTGCTATGCAAACTTGAAGTGTAATTGTTGCTATACTTCTAAGCTGCATTTCATTTATCCATGCATTTTTAAATGTACTTCCCCATATAACCAATTTCATGGGACATTGTTGGCCGACATATGGATCTCTAGTGGCTTCTCAGGAAACTCTTGGAAATACTTGCACCATGAGAAAAACAAATCTCATGGTACAAACAATATTGTACCAGAAAAATTAATTAATTGGATTGAGTGACAGATGCATATGATAGCATGTGGTAGGGACTTTTATTCTAATACTGATAATTCCTGAGTAATGTTGGGTATCACACTACTGTGCTTAGTGTAAATCCTACTCTTCACTCTTTTTCTCAAGCGAGTTTGCAGTCTTGTGGTTGCTCAGCATCTTAGTGTTTGCTTGGGTTCTAATATACGTACTAAATCTTAGAGGAAGCTAGAAATTTCCTTTTGTCTAAGATCCCAGAAAACAATAATTCTTTCATCCCTGAAATCTGCCATGTTTTATCTACCAATGAGTTGAAATTGTTCATTCAGTTTTATGTAACTTTAGGTATTGTTATTTACTTTATGTCTCTAGCTTGGAAGGTGATTTTTCACTTTATTCCATGGACTTGCTTTTTTCCTCATCTTCAAGGCAAAGGCAATGTCAGAGAACTGTTAGGAAAACGATTCGCCCCCTTTTAAGTTATTTGTTTGAAAACCTCCACCAACCATGCCCTCCCAGAGTTACTCACTGGAAACCTTGTATTTGAGGTGGAAAATTGTCATTTTCTAAATATAAATAATGTATGAACAAAGGCACCTTCGCCAGACTTTTCAAGTTTAATTCACTTGTGCTGAGAAGGAATCACAAACAGCTATGTGCTTGCGCAGCTAGTGTAGCTTCAAAACAGTTCCCTGAATGCATCCCAACTCAGTGTCTCCTCATAAGCTCTTGTTTCATGGAATACTTAAAGAGACTGTTTCCTAAAGGACGCCGTACTCATGGAGATTTCTCAATTCCTCATTCCCAGTCTTCTTCATTCTTGCTTCACTGAGAACAGAAATCATCATCTGTGCTTGTGACCTTCTGTCTTTCATCTCCTAATTCCTAAGAGTAGCCCAAGCCCTTCCTCAACCTTCCCATGTATTTCCCCAACAAATCAAGCTGGATGGTCACAAAAGACAAAAGGGCAAAACATGTGATCATGAGCTTACTGATAAGTAGAGGGAAAGAGCATTAAAATCGCAGAGATTGGGTTTTGCCATCTTAAGAAGCTTTTGCTGGTGGGTGTGCAAACTGGTGCCACTTTGGAAATCACTATGACAATTTCTCAGAAAATTAGGAAATAATCTACCTCAAGACCCAGCAATACCACTTTTGGGTATATACCTAAAGGACGTTCACTCATACCACAAGGACATGTGCTCAACTATGTTTATAGCAGCATTATTTGTAAGAGCCAGAACCTGGAAAAAACCTAGATGCCCCTCAACAGAAGAATAGATAAAGAAAATGTGGTATATTTACACAATGGAGTACGACTCAGCATTAAAAAATGATAACATTTTAAAATTTGCAGGCAAATAGATGGATCTAGAAATAAAACATATTGAGTGAGGTAACCCAGACCCCAGGAAAACAAATATAATGTGTACTCACTCATAAGTGGCTTTTAGACATAAAGCAAAAATAAAACCAGCCTACAAATCACCATCCCAGAGAACCTAGACAACAAAGAGAACCTTAAGAGAGACGTACATGGATCTAATCTAATGGGAAGTAGAAAGAGACAAGATCTCCTGAGTAAATTGGGAGCATGGGAGTCACAGGAGAGGGTTGAAGGGGAGAAGGGAGAAAGAGAGGGGAGCGAAGAAAAATGTATAGCTCTATAAAAACAATAAAAAAAACAAAAGAAGCTATTCCTATCAATACTGAGATGGCAGGCAGCACACAAAGAGCATATTTCAAAGAGGCAAACGTTTTCATTGTAATTATAGAAGATTTTCCTTTATTCTTTGCTGGCAGAATGTTTTATGTATTCAGGTACATCAGAAAACAATAAGCTTCTAGGAAATAGGGTTATGTCCCTAGGCAGAATTCTACACTTTAAAAAAAAATTGAGACCCCCCAGAAATTTTTATCCTTTACTTTATATCTATGAACACATAAGTTTAAAAGTTAAAACTGAAAAAATATGATTTATTTGCAAGTTGCTTTTTAAAATAAAATAACCCCAAACATGTTTACACAATAAATTTAAGTTTATGTTTCAATGCAAATTCATCAAATTCAAAGCTAATTAAGAAGTAACAATGGCAAACTTTTAAAGTTATGTAAATATCTTTAATATTTTTTAAAAGATAGTATTATTCCAACACCAACTTCTGCATTCAATCTTCTAATATGTAATAGTGATATCCAGTTTTAATCTGTTCTTTTTATTAAAATATATGAAAAAAGGGTACCACCACAGACATATATATGAAAATAGTGCATACTTTAAACAATATTTTTGGATGATGTAGAGATTTCTCTGATGTAACACTAAAATTTAATGAATGTTGGTTTTTCAAAGGTTAAAGAAACCAGAACTATATCAATGGTTAGTCATTCTGTCACATTAAAATCCAGTGACCTGTCTTAAACAGTAAATGTGTTATTTGGTCATGTTTAACTTGTAATATAATGCATTGGTCATTAGAATAATAAAAGTTCATACAGTTGTGTGACTCTTACTCAAATGTTGTTATAAAATACAGCAACAGTTCTAATATTTATCAGCATTAATTTTCATAGCTTTGTTCAAGATGTTCTTGAGTGAAATGGGATTTTTATTTATTGAAATAGAAATGAAGACAACCACCCCTGCTGACATAGCATGATAGTGACTGGTGATAGACACATAAGTCCTTATTCTCCACTTATTTCACATTATCCCTGTGAATAATGTCACAGCAAAAAGGGAAAATAACATTTAAGCTCTATTGTCAAAATTGTTTTGACCACATGAATCCACTCAGACTGTATGAAGAAAAACGTTTGACACGTATAGAGATCTTCTTTGCTAAGGTCTTACTCCCATTGGCAGTTTTGGTTTGAGGGATGATATGTGATATAATTCTAGGAAGTGAGACTGGGATGTAAGAAAACCCTAGCGAGGCATTTCTGAGGGAGCAGGGTCCTCAGTAGTTTCTTTTTGTTAGGTCTAGGCGTTGCCATGTGTGGCATGATTACTGAGGATGTTAGAGGGATCAGATGACCATGAAAGGCATAAACCATGGCATGAAGTGGTGGAGTAGAGAAAAAAAGAGGCCCTACAATCTTAATGGTTGCATTCAATCAAAACATTTCTGAGGAAACCAGTGTCTTTAATTTTTAGGAGAATTTGAAATGAATTTTTTTATGTAAACACATAAAAAAAATAATGTGAACACACACCCATGTATAAAATAACATGGAATTTGAGGCAGGATAGAAAGAGTAGGAGGAAGGATTGTAGTGACCCATGGGCAGAGTAGAATAAATACCAGGGAGTCTACAGTATTTTATTAAATCTGATTCAAGGGGGATTGATTATTAGAGATAAAAGGTAGAAGTATATTAGATATAAATACAGATTCTTCACAGTTTCACAGAGACTCGTGACTTTTAGTGTCTAATGAGCTTCATTATAGAGTTTGAGTCAGTCATTCTCTTTTAACCTTTTTTTTCTCACATTTTAAAGATCCCAGCATATTTAAAGAAGTCAGAGCATTTCTGAAGCCTTTACTTCCATTGGTCAACACTCAAAACAGAGGTTTAAATAAGTAAAATTCTAAAAGTACTTCCTTATGTCTGATTTCCTTCTGTATGCTGCAAATATGTATTGTTATTAACTGATGAACAAAGCTGCTTGGCCTATAGCAGGGCATAATATAGCTGGCAGGAAAGTCAAACTGAATGCAAAGAGAAAGAAGGCAAAGTTGGGAGAGACACAAGTAGCTTCTGGAGAAGCAAGATGCCAGAGCATTACCAGTGAGCTACAGGCCACATAGCAACACATAGATTAATAGAAATTAATTTAAATATGTAGAGCTAGTCATTAAGAAACTTGAACATCGGCCAAACATATAATTTGTAATTAATATTAAGCCTCAGAGTGGTTATTCGGGAACTGGTGTGGTGTGAGATGTCCTTCTATATATGTGTTGCTTTTATTGGTTAATGAATAAAGAAACTGACTTGTCCTGATAGGACAGAGTAGAGCTATGCAGGGAAAACTAAACTGAATGCTGGGAAAAAGAAGATGGAGTCAGAAGCCATGTAGCCCCACCAGAGATTGACACTGCCAGATGGAATCTTGCAGGTAAGCCATAGCCACATGGTTATACACAGATTAATGAAGATGGGTTAATTTAAAATATAAGAGTTAGTCAGAAATAAGCTTAAGCTATTGGGGAAACAGTATTGCAAATAATATAGTTTCTTTGTGGTTATTTTGGGGCTTAGCAGCTGGAAACAAACAAATAGTCTCTTACAACACTGGTGTGTGGGAAAGAAACCTCCACTTATGACTTCCCTTATTAAAAGATATTGCCTGCCATTGTGATTTTAATGACAATTATTAAACATGAATTCTGCAGCATATATATTATAGAGTTATAGAACTACTATGAGTAAGAGGAAGAAATTGATGGCCTTTGAGAAGGGAATTAATTTGGGGTAAGTTCAGATAGATTTTCCCGGGAAAGGTACCCTGGGAATGAATAGGGTTGTCTATGGGCACTGAAGAGAAACGTTGACTCAAAGCGAGGCATGGCAGCCCTAAGTACTGAACAGCCACTTTATTCCATTTTCCAGTATGACAGGATCTACTTCAATAACAAACCCCAAAGGCTCAGTGGTTTAGAACAAATCCTTATAGGAAGTCTATAGAAGGCTAGAGTACTTTCTTCTATCTATCTAGAACAGTGGTTCTCAACCTGTGGGTCACAACCCTTTGGGTGTTGAATGACCTTTTTACAGGGGTCATTATTAGATATCTTGCATATTTTATATTTACATTATAACTCATAACAGTAACAAAATTACATTAAAAAGTAGCAATGATAATTATTTTATGATTGGGGTCACCACAACATGAGGAACTGTATCAAAGTGTCACAGCATTAGAAACCTAGAGAATGACTGATTTAGGGGGTATACTCTATTTTGGAGGCTACTATCATAGCATAATGGTGGTACACTGGTTTTAAAAGACTCAGCCCTGAAGATAACTCAGATAGTGTCCCCTTTTATTTGATTTGCTACTACTTTTCTAGGATCCTATGCTTAATTTCAGGTGACTAAGTATTTTAATCCACCTGTGAAGGAAAAGAGAAAAAGGATAGAATGGAACATGAATGCTCTATTGTGACTGCCATTTTGACCATCAGCTAATTACTAATACTATATATGTGAAGAACACATTTGATCACTTTATTAAAGTTCAATCCCCAACTGCATCCTTGGCATAGGTCAGGCTGTTCAGGTAATGTAGATAGTATGTGTCATCATGTACAGATGTGACACATCTTGGACGAAAAGGGACTGATTTAATTTATCCCAACTTTTTAATATTTGAATAAATTAGGTACAAAATTATTTAATAAACAGAACCATTTGGTAAGATAAAGAGCAGGAGAAACTTAACAGGGTTCTTCATTTCTAAAATTCCAACAGTTCTGAATCTTTTCTATTCACATTTCATTATATAAAATTGCTCAGCCATCTTGGCAACCTGTGGTGGCCAGGAAAAAAAGCAGAATAAGATGGTGATGTACAATAGAACTATCTAAAACCACTTCAGAAACTGCTTTTCAAATCCAAAGAAATCCTTTATCATTAACCACAGGACTTTCATATGTGTGATATTCAAATTATCTTATACAACATGATTGTAAAATGATGAATAAATTAATCACAACCAAACTTCTTTTTGGCAGCTTTAGACATTTTCCTGGTGTGTCACAGATTCTATCTCTTTTTCTTATCTGAGGAGAGGACACCGAAGACTGCTGGAATGACAATGTGTGAGTTCATGTCTTTCTGCATCTCACCTAAGACCAGAGTCAGGCACCAAATTATCTCCATCTCTGGGAGGACAGCCACATTTAAAACACAGCAGGGGTATACCTGTAGATGGAAAAGCCATGAAGACGAGAGCAAAAGGATTCTTAAAGGGGTCAGTGTAGATGAGCTCTGAGTGCAGGGAAATGCAGTCCCTCCTCAGGGAGCCTGGAGCCTGCCCAAGTGACCACTGAGAGTTCCATTTTCCCTGAGTAGCAATGAACTGGTGATTATATTTATTACTTTGTAGACTATATGTGTAGGTAGCATATACTATTTCCTGTATGTGACGTATTTCAGAAATTTAGCAAAGAAAAATGCAATGAAGTCTGCCTTTGGCACTTTGTGGGAAAGGAAAAATTATGAGGTCACTCTTCAGAGTGGGACTTTCTGCTTTTGAGGGCATGAAAGAGGCAAAAATTCAGAAAATGTATTTTTTAAACTATTCCTTTTTTGAGATTATAATTACATCATTACTACCTTCTCTTTCCTCCCTCCAATCTTCCCCAGAGACCCCTCCCTGCTCTCTTTCAAATTCAAGGTCTCTTTTTTCATGAATTATTGTTATGTACATATACTAATACATACATATTCCTAAATGCATAAATACAACCTGTTTAGTCTTTATAATGTTATTGTGTGTATGTTTTCAGAGAACTCATTTTAAAAATGTTTAGTACTGAAAAAAAAAAGAAAAAAAGAAAAAAAACTATTTTGGCTTAAAATAAAACAAAATTTTAGCACCAGAAAAAAAAAATGTTTAGTACTTGAAGTTACTTTATGATCTCTTAGTGAATCAGGAGTGCGTTTCTTGTAATAAGTCAGGGCAGGGATCTTAATGGATTTTGAGGCACATGTGTCCACTGCCTTGATTGGTCTGGATTAGTACCACACGATTGACCATATCTTTGATTGGACGGAGGGAACATTCATGAACTTCTACAAAGTTCATTCATAGAAGTGTGAACTTCTACATGTTTTGGTCCACAATGTTCTAAAAAACTAATGAAAACCAATAAAGAATCTGTCTCCATCTATTCTCTGTCATAACACTGTACATGCCCCCTCTTGCAATACACACAAAAGAAACCTCCAAGTGGGACACCACTTTCAAAATTTGTTCTCTCCTTTTCTGAATAAATCTTCATTCATTCTACTTACTCAGTATCTGCAATTTCTTATTCTTCTTGGCTACACCACTCTCAAAGAATCCACATTACAAGGAGAGCTAGGCTTGGTGTCAGGTAACTCTGAATCCCAGGCCAGAAGAAAGACTACCTCTAATATTTATGAAAAATACATTTAAGTGTTTGAGGCCAAGGGTATATTTAGTGTCTATAGCAACAGGGGCATTCTTAATGAACACTGTTTTAGATGTATTAAATTGATTATTTTTTCCAATTATGCTTGCAGAAAAACATGTTTATGTGAGACCAGGATTCCCTAGGATAATTAATCAGAGCTTGCCAGGAACTTCAGCAAGTATTGGCAGGATTGTCTGATTTAATTTTATCATAGATTTTCTGCATAGAACATAATAAGAGAAATCTTCAGTGGTTGTTGGATGGAGCCAAGGACAAAACCAAACTTCGCAGACGTCAGACTCTTGCTTCTTTCTCATCTTCCCAAGGAAGGTTCTGCTCTCAGGTAATAATGTTCTGTGCGTATTCTCCAACCACAGAAACTGGCAGGTAGGGATGCTGAAGAACCATCTAATCTCTGTTTCCTCAGATATAAGTATACTATGTCTTTATTATTTTCCCTTTCATTAAAAGTGGATTCTTTTCTCACATAGTATATCTTGATTACAGTTTCCCCTCCTTTAATTCCTCCCAGTTTCTTCCCACCTCCCTTCCCATCCAGATCCATTCCCTTTCTGTCTCTAATTAGAAAAGAACAGACTTCTAATAGATAATACTAAAACACAACAAAATGAAATACAGTAAGGTCAATAAAAACTATCACATCAAAGTTGGACAGGGTAAACCAACAGAAGGAAGAGGTGTAAGAATCAGAGACTCACTCGTTCACACACTCAGGAATCCCATCAAAATTAAATTATTCTGATACATGTCCTTTACAGCTAAGAGTGATACTTCAAAGTAGCTATTTTCACATACTTACAATGTTAATCTTTAAATATTAATTTTGGGGTTGAGATAATAGGAATTTATTTCTAAATATGAGCAAAATTTGTTGGCCACAGAATTGCTCCTAAGTTTTCACAGAGTTTAACCATGGACTAATGAAGCTATACAACAAATCCTCAAACTTTCTGAACTACTTAGAACAACTTACTGTTATTGAACTTAGTCCCTCTAGGTCATACTTGATTAGCCATTTTAAGAAATATACCTGAAAATGACCTGGTTTGTGGACTCTGCAACAATTTCATGGAATGTTTCATCTGTACTGTACTAATTTGAATGTGAAAATGTTCCTGTGCTCCAGTGGATAATTGATTCTCAGTAAACATTAGTTGCAACACTACAATAAAAACAGAGCAAAGCAAGTTTCTTCTTTCTGCCACAATCAAAGGTAGCTTGTAGAGCTGAAGAGGGAACTAGCATGTGGCACATCCAGAAGGAAGTTGTCTGACTCCTAGAATCCCAGAGCTTGAAGGAGTCTATAGGGGTCACTTACTAATTGACATGTGGAGATGGGGATGGTTGCCAGAATGCCCTGTACCCCACCCTGACACACTGAGCAGTGATCCCAGAGTTATTCACCTATGTTAGCTCTTCCAAGGATTCTGGCACAAGAGCCACAGAACATCTCCAAGTCCAGCAATCTCTCACCTGTAGACCACAGTATAACAGTCAACATTCCATAAAGTAATGTAACATATCAAGCGTATACTACTTACCAAGAGGACTTACTTATTAAGGACTGAATGTCAGTGTGAAAGACTAATATATCAGGTACTTTTTTCAGGAGATGGAGCAAAACCCTATTATGTAAATGGTGCCTTCTGCAGGAAATAATACTAGGGTTCAGAATGTTTTCCCAAGGAAGGTAGCATTTGACATCATATGAGATGCTAGAAACCCTGTCTGGATAACATTGGTTTGTTAGTGTTCCTAGCTTAGGGGGGTTCACACACATAATTACTCCTGATAATAATAATAAAAGTCATAATGGCAATTATCATTGATATTAAATGTTCTACTTCATTCTATAAAACCATCTTTTGAGCTGATATTCCTATTTTATAAATGAAGTGGTAGCCAAGAAATCAAGTGAATTACTCATGATAACACTGCTGGTTTGTTGCAGGCATGAAGGTGAAATTTAACAGTAGAGTAAGAGTGGAGGGTCTTGAAAACAAAAGTCTCCTTGAGATATCAAGAGACTTATCCAAAGACCAACAATAGCTCTCTCTGATCCATCTACTCTGAATTAGTGTTTTCTCCTCACATTGAAGGGGAAAATCAGAGGGAACAGGAGAGACCAAGCTGTTCTCAGATACACATAAAAACTAACATATATAAATAATTTGTCACACAGATAAAATCATCATATTGTTAAGGCTTTAACCATGTGGCAAAGCAATGCTAGCATTAGAATTTTACAAATTAAAATTTGTTATTTTTATACAGATTATTACTTTTCTGAAGAGACCAATGGAAGCACTGTGCCCTATCTGAGCACTGATCCTCATCCCTTTAAACTAGACCTATCTTATATTCCCCCAGAATACTTCTATAAACCAGAAAATGTCAGCTCATAAGGCTTATTCCAGAAAACCTATACTTGCTTGATCCTCTGTATCAGAATATCTAAGGAAGGCACCAAGGACAAACTCACTTGATCTCTGTCCATCTCCTTCTGCTCCCAGGCTTATGTTCCATGGGCTGAAGAGTCTATCTAGTCACCCAGTTTGTCTGGTTGACATCATTAATCCCCCAGTTATGTACTGGATCTAATTAGATAGAATTGAAGACAGGAAACATTTATTTCTATAAGACAAGGCATTCTCCTAGAAATGGAAAAAAATTGACACATTATCATACCAAAGACACTGAGGAAATAACAATTACATGAAGTGATATTGTAATGGAGCATGTCCTCAGCTGTCCCATGGCCTATGAGACTTTTGGATAAAGATGTCAAGTGCAAACAAACATAAATGTGGGTGGGGAATGAAAACACCCCAAGGTAAATGAGGCATTTTTTCATTTTTGTTCTTCTTTTTTTTCATTTACTTCTTACAGCAAATGAGAAAATTCTTTGTTTGTAATCTAAATTTGCTTTTAAATTAAAAAATGGCAGCAGATTCAGTTATATATTTGGTGGTGATTTTTCATTATGCTTTGAATGCATAATTCTTAAAAATCTTCAATTTAAATAACACCAAAAAACAAGTGAATCAATCTTAAAAAGAAAATTAAATCCTTTAGGGGACCTTTTATTTTAAAACTTCAATTTCAATTTGAAATTAAAATGTGATATAAAATGAACACCAAATTGTCACAATGCAAACATTAGTGATTAATAGCCAGGAAAATAGCTAGCTTTCACAAATTGTGTAATTGATTTTTGCTTCATGAAATGAAAAGCTGTCAAAATTTATTACTGCAACATTTGATCTTATTTTATGGGCATTTACTGTATTCATCAACATAAGATTTTCATTTGTCAAGGAAGTATTTCTCACAACTTCATGAAAGCTAAGTCCTCATTACTTTTAGCTTGTCATTAAATGCTTCTCTGTGGGGTTTAAATGAGTGTTTCAACAAATATCTTTGAGTGCCTACTATGGCATATCATGAAAAAAATAAGACAGGTAATGGCAGGGCTGGATCAGGTGTAGCTAAAAGTAAAATGTGTAGGGCTGGCCTCACAGTGAGATAAAGGATTTGAGAAAGAAAAGAGCATTGAGATAAAAAGCAATTTGAACAATGTCTGTGTCAGATTCACTAGTTTAGAGGCAGCACTTAATGATGAGTCTAGGACACTATTTTTGTTTGAAACTTAAATATTCCCCAAAGTTTCACACAACAGGGGTTTGACATCTGAATACCAGCTGACAGACATTGAGAAAATTTTTGGATCCCAGGGACTCTGACTTAATCAATGAAATAATCCTCTATTGGATCAGGAAGTTGGAATCTATTGGGCAGAAGCAGGTTACTGTGGGTATGAAAGGAAGAGTTTCCTAGTCTCCTTTCCCCTTCTTTTCTTCTTACTTCCTATCTCTCATGAGGTGGCCTACTTTACTCTTCTCTACACCCTTCTGTCTTTTTTTTTTTTTTCGAGGCAGGGTTTCTCTGTAGCTTTGGAGCCTGTCCTGGAACTAACTCTTGTAGACCAGGCTGGTCTCGAACTCACAGAGATCCACCTGCCTCTGCCTCCCAAGTGCTGGGATTAAAGGC
>JAQHUG010000200.1:0-12993 GCA_028555095.1 Dicrostonyx torquatus
AAGACACTGTTAATCCCAAAGATGGGAGGAGAAAGACCACGACCCAAATCATCGCAGCCAAATTAATTAAAGCAAGCTTATTCGTGTACACGGGCTATCTCCCCCTAAGGCGGGCTTCCAGAGGTCAGCATTAGATGTGAGGAAAACACGTTTTTTATAGAGCTCAGGGGTAGGGGTTTCCAAATTCGAAATTTGGTGGGCAAAATAGGCGGGGTTACAGGAGCAGAACATAAGCATAACGAGCTCCTGAAAGAAACGCAGTTGAAAGGTGGGCATAACGGATAGTCATAAAAAGATGGTTATATAGCCTTTTGAAGCAAAGGTAGGGTTGCAAGACAGTTATAAACAACTTTTTGAAACAGACATGATTGCGAATCCTGAGACATACACTACAAAACCATTCGTACTTAAGGTTACAGGTGGGGAATAGTCTAACATTTTTGTTTGTTTTTATTTTCATTTTTCGAGACAGGGTTTCTCTGTGTAACAGAACTGGCTGTCCTGGAACTCGTTTTGTAGACCTGACTGGCCTCAAACTCACAGAGACCTGCCACCACCGCCCAGCTATAGCCCAGTCTTTGAGAAACAAATGTTTAATGATAAATAGGAATAAACCTAGTTTGTCTTTATTATAAGACGGCTTTTAGCCGGGCTTGGTGGTGCACACCTTTAATACCAGCACAGGGGAGGCAGAGACAGGAGGATCTCTGTGAGTTTGAGGCCAGTCTGGTCTACAGAGCAAGTTCCAGGACAGTTTCCAAAGCTATAGAAAACCCCCATCTCGAAAAACAAAAATAAATAAATAAAAATAAATAAACCGGGCTGGAGAGATGGCTCAGAGGTTAAGAACATTGCCTGCTCTTCCAAAGGTCCTGAGTTCAATTCCCAGCAACCACATGGTGGCTCACAACCATCTGTAATGAAGTGTGGCGCCCTCTTCTGGCCTGCAGGCATACACACAGACAGAATATTGTATACATAATAAATAAATAAATATTTAAATTAAAATAAATAAATAAACCAACAATTGGGTTTTAAGTCTAAGATGGAGACCGAGTGGTCCTTCAACACACATACAATTAGAAACTGTAAAAATGAGTGTTGACTGGATTTACTCCAGAACACAGTGTTAATATGACTGCAATAATATATTTAAATGACAGAGTCATGGAATGTTGGACCTAGAAGGGACCTTAGAGGACATCCAGTCAAATGTTCAGAATTTGCAGATCCTCTAAAGCCTAAAAACTTATTAACAATTTAGATGAAATTACATAGTTGAATTACTTTGCATACCACCCTGATCAGCCCTACAGAGAGAGACTCACATATTCCATAAATGTCTAGATGGCCGGTATAACTTCTTAGATTCCTTTGCATCGTCATCTTGATCCAGCCTTAGTTTCTCCTCTCACAACTGCAATCTGCGGGAGAGCGAATGACTTTTGTCCTTATGTACACACAATTGATATACAGAGTTACATACCAAAAGGCAAATATATACACTTCACAGATGCACAGGTTCACCCGCACTCCACTTAAAATTCTTTTATTTACAAATTTCGAAATATTTTGATTTTCAGTAAAAAAAACTCAACAAAATAATTTTTGGATATTTTTTGTGGTGTGATATAAATGACAGATACTTTAATTGAAATAGTCAGATAAATATAAAATTCATATTTTAAAAGTACAACTCAGTAGACTTTAATGTATTCATAACGCTTTGCATCCTTTGCCAGTCTTAAATTCTCGATACAGCAATCAGTCATCATTTTGCTCTCTCTCTAGAGAGAGCTGCTCATCTGTTTTCTGTCCCTGTGAATTTGCCTATTCTGAACATTTAAGAGAAATGAAATCAAACAATGAAGAACCATATTCCACATGCCTAAATATTGAAAATTTCAAAATCAGCAGAGAAAATTATTAACTAAAATGTTTTATCGTTCTACCTTGACAAATAAAACATGTAGACATTTGGGCTCCAGTTTAGAATTCTCAGAATTGTTGACGGGTGTGGCAGTGCATTAAGATCTAAACCCAGCTCTCAGCCTTCAGCCCTTCTCCCCCTCAGACCTTTAACTTGCGCTGAAAGGGCTTTGTGCATCACTGTGAACCCTTAGTCTACAAACCCAAGCTTTAGGAACCCACTTATCCTGGAATCTGTCACACTCTATGGACCTAAAGGAAAAACACCCAGAGCAGAGCCCTACTCAAGTGTACAAACAGACTAGAAGTTGGTTGAGTACAGATTCACTATTCTAAACGTCATGGTATAAAGAAGAGAGTCCAAAATCTCAGTCCTGTAGATCCTGTCCATCTAGTTTAACATACAGTCTGTATAGAATGCAGAGCAGAGGGCTCTCTTACTATGGTCTAAAGTCAGTGTCACTGATAATGTTGTATGCCACCCCACTGAATTTACTAAATCAGTTGAAATGATCCCTGATTTCTGAAAGCATGTGGTATTGCCTTACATCTCTGAATCCTTGCAGTGGCTGTTGGAGACTTGCTGTAGTTATAAAGGACAGACTATGGCCCTGAGTGTGCTTGAGAAGTTCTTCCCGACAACAGCTTGAAAAAAATCACACCTAGTGTGATAACATCAGCACGGGACTGCTGGCTGCTGGGCTGAGAGACAAAGCTGGGACTTGTAGTGTTATTATAGTTGGGAGAGAAATACGGCTTCTAAGGAACTGTAATACATACCTAGATTGTGATGGTTGTGTGGCCATGTAACTATACCCAAACCACTGAAGTGTACAAGTAAAGTGAGTTTGAGTATAGTAAGTGCATTCCATGAAATCTGATTTTGATTGTTTAAATGGGAATCTAGTCTTGAACTAAAGGCAGTATTCTCTTAAAGATTATTTATTTCGATTGTATGTGTACATGCCTGTATTTGTAGGTACCCAACAGAAGCCAGAAGAGGGTGCTGGATTTGCTAGATCTGGAGTTACAGTCAGTTGTGAGCTGCCCGATGTGTGTGTGTGGGAAACTAAGCCCTGCTTCTCTGCAAGAACAGCAAGAGAGAGCTCCTAACTGGTGAGCCATCTCTCCAGTCCCTCAACAGGGTGTGTGTTTTTTTTTTTTAATTCTGTCTCTCAAAATTTATCCTGGTGCATACTGGTAACCATTCAGAAACCACCATGGCAATTATGCCTCTGTCTTTGACAGATCTGGGAGGTGCTGAGGAAATTTAAGGTATTACAGAGTTTAAATGGGGCCTTACAGGGAGGGGAGGCCTAGTTCAACATTACAGCCTGTGCCTAGCATGTGTGAGACCCTGATTCCATTCCCAGCACAGAAAAAAGAAAGTCTGAGCATTTCTCCATGAGGATGGTTTCTCATAAATGGAAAAAGAAAATCTCTTGGGGGAAGAAAAACACTCCATGTTTCCACGAGAGACCACGATAATTCTGTTCAAGAGCTGTAAGCCTTTTCACTTTTGTTCACTGGATTTATAAATATTCATCAGAAAGGATGTTTGGGGGTTAAGGGGATGACTCAGTTATTAAAGTCCTTGGCCTACAAGAATGAGGACCTGAGTTTGGATCTCTAGCACCTACAAAAAAGACTTGGTGTAGTGGCTCGCCTCTGTAATCCAAGTGCTGGGGAGGCAGAGAAAGAGGGATTGCTAATCTATGTAGCCGAAATGATGAGCTCTGGGTTCAGGAGCAGACCTATGCGCTGAGATCAGAAGACAGCCTTGTGAAGCTGATTCTTTCCTTTCATCTCTATGTGGACTCTGGGTACTAGCCTCAGGTTGTGAGAGCGTCATTCCGTTTTCTGGATCATATCCCGTCTTATGAACAGGAACATTTTGCTTAAGTCTTCATATTACTTTAAGTAGCGGATACCTAGTAAGTGTTCAGAGCTTGGTGTTCCCATTAGCCTCCTACTTAGTGTCCTGGAGTCCTCAGCACAGCCTTCATCCTGCTCTACCTTGTGTTAGATTCAAGGAAGTTTCCAAATCACATACAACGTTCTAGATCAACCCGTGGGTCACAACCATCAGAACACACATTTCCGATGACCTTAGCAACTAAGACACCACTCAGTAACAAAGTTACACTTATGAAGTAGCAATGAAAATAATTTTATAGTTGGAGGTGGGGGTTCAGCACAACATGAGGAACTGTATTAAGTGACCGGAGCATTAGCAAGGTTGAGAACCACTGGCCTACATGCAGCATGCTCCTGGTCCTGTCGTTGCCTGCAAGGCTCATTCCTATTATGACGTTTTATATGTTGATTTTATCTCTAGTCTATCACATGAAAATAACTGGTTGTATGAGTAATCAGGAAAACATACATTAAATCACAAGGCAACACTGCCAGAAAGCTACACTCAAGCTGTCAGTCTAGGCTATTGTTGTCACATGATGTCTTGACAGGCTGAAAATGCCCTTTCCAAGGGGCTTACCCACTTGTGGGCAATGTTGCACTGGCTGTCAGTGGGAGAGCTTAGTTACCCACCTATGGACCTCTCCATAGGATGACTAGAGTGTCTACATCATTTGAGAGTTGACTTCCTCACAGGTAGGGAGCAAAGAGAAGTCACAATGTTTTTATGATCTAATTTAGGAGCATGGTGTCATTTGGGATTACTCAGGTCCCTTAGGCAACTTACCTGCAGACAAAACTCACCAGGACCCAACTGGACATTTGCTCTAGGCATCAAGTTAATCCTACCCAAGGAGGTAAACATCCCCATTTCTTCCGCTTTGGAACTTGATGCACACACAGTAAAAAGTGTTACCAAAGTGAGGGTGTGGTAATTTGAATGTAATTGACCCCATAATCTCAGGGAGAGGCACTATTAGGAGGTGTGGTCTTGTTGAAGTAGGTATGGCATTGTTGGAGGAAGTGTATCAATGTGGGGGTGGGTTTTGAGGTTTCCTACACTCAAAGTACCACCCAGTGCCACAGCTCACTTCCTGTTGCCTGTGGACCAAAGATGTAGAATTTCCCAGCACCATGTCTTTCTGAATGTCGCCATGCTCCCCACCATGATGAAAATGGATTAAACCTCTGAAACTGTAAGCTGCCAACTTAATTAAATGTTTTCTTTTATAAGAGTTGTTGTGGTCATGGTGTCTCTTCACAGCTAGAGAAACCGTAACTAAGAGAGGGCATGCAGCCTCAAGTTCCTCGTTTCAATTCCAGCAACAAAGTCTAAATACATACTGAGAGAATGACTGACCTTTCTCTTCTATGCGGTTAGATCTTACTTCTCTATTTAACAACATCATGCCTAATTAATTTCTTCCAAGGAATCTGGCCCCTGCACGCATTCAAGCTAGGGAAAATCCCTGGCTGTCCCCTGCTGTCTGATCATGTGACTAATGTTTTTCCCCACACATATCTCAGTGGAACACCTGTTTGGTATGGACTTTGTACATTCCATCTGACTCAACTCAGATGTAAATATACTTTTAATTTCTATGACTTAGCATAGCTGACTCATTATAGTCAATCTGAGTTGTCTCCTTCTGATTGGTAGTTAACTGATTCCTATTGCTTGCTAAACCTGAGTATCCTTACAACTCCAGGTTTGTGCTCTCCACAGATTTATGTCTTTGAAACTCTCAACTATGCCAAGATGTTCCAGTAAAACAACATTAAACAACAAAGTAAAACAATCAAAAGCCCAAGAATAATAGACAAAACTAAAAGCAATGAAACAGCCAATTCTTCCTCTGGTGAACTGAAAATGCCTTCCTTTCCCTCGACAATCCTCTAGAATGAGCGATCTATACTCAGTAATTCACATTCTTTTTTTCTTATTATTAAGAAAAAGTTTCCTCTGTGTAGCCCTGGTGGTCCCAGAACTCACTCTGTAGACCAGGCTAGTCTCAAACTCAAAGATCTGCCTGCCTCTGCCTCCTGAGTGCTGGGATTAAAGGTGTGTACCTGATATGGGATGCCCTTCTGTATATGTGTTGCTTTTTTGTCTTTTTTGTTTTTTCAAGACAGGGCTTCTCTATAGCTCTGGAGCCTATCCTGGAAATCACTATGTAGACCGTGCTGGCCTCAAACTCACAGAAATCTGCCTACCTCTGCTTCCTGAGTGCTGGGATTAAAAGCGTGTGCTACCACCACCCGGTTATGTGTTGCTTTTATTGGTTGATGAATAAATCTTTTTGGGCCAGTGGTTTAACAGAGTGAAGCTGGGGGTGGGAGGGTCAGAACAGAGATAGAGTGAAAAAGTCAGCAGAGTCAAAGAGATGCCATATAGCTATGAAAGGAGGCAGACGCCATGTAGCTTCCCAAGAAGCAAGAGGAAGCAAACCACAAGCCTCGTGGTAAAATACAAAATAATGGTAATGGGTTAATTTAAGATTTAAGAACTAGGTAGAACAGTGTTATAATTAATATAGTTTCTGTGTGATTATTCAGGTCTGGGAGACCGGGAAAGAAAAAGTCTCTGATTACAAAATTGTGCCCACCATCTGACACACATGTGTCAAAAAAAAGCTCAAAAATGGAGGGGGGCTTCTAGACCCACAAAAATAGGAGCCAAATACAGCTTCTTAGTAGCTGAATATTTTTTAATATTTATTTATTTTTATTATGTATACAATATTCTGTCTGTGTGTATGCCTGCAGGCAGAAGAGGGCACCAGACCTCATTACAGATGGTTTGTGAGCCACCATGTGGTTGCTGGGAATTGAACTCTGGACCTTTGGAAGAGCAGGCAATGCTCTTAACCACTGAGCCATCTCTCCAGCCCCATTGCCGAATATTTTTAGACAAACTATTTTCTGGCAACAAGCAGAGGTGCAGCTCCTTTAAGAGAAGGTTTCCTGACTCAGTGTTAGCAGCAAAAACTCTGCGGTTTCTTTAAGAAACTGCTTACTGGTTTGTGTTGGTGGCACAAATGGCACTGTCTCTTTCAAGAGTTCCTGCTTGAATGGGGTTTGTGGGCAGAATGCTGCAAGTTACTTAATGGCGGCATGGGCCAACTGCTTCCCAGAGTTGAGGTGGTGTGACTCTCACCCCGGGGTCAAAGAGCTGCTCATGAATGTACCTCTGCCATGGTAAAAGGCCAAGAGAGGCAGAGTCAACATTCAGGGCCAACATGACCATACCGCTTACCATTTTTAAAAAGTGCTCCTTGTCAGAAAATGTTTACAGATACACAATAAGACAGATTTAGATGAAAAAGATCTCTGAATGAGTCACGGTGTTGGATAAATGTGCGTGGGCTTAAGAGAAAGAAAAGGAAGATTACAGACAGTCATAGATTAAAGGAATAAAGATAATAAATATTAAAAAGTAATAGAGAATAAAAAGTCATATAAAGATGGAAAATATACAAAGAAGAAAGATTACAGACAGCCATAGATTAAAGGAATAAAGATAATAAATATTAAAAGGTAATAGAGAATAAAAAGTCATATAAAGATGGAAAATATACAAAGAATCTGGACTATATATACTATTATGTTTTGTTTAAATTTTTTGATTGTTAATGAGCTAACTGTAGAGAGACATTTTTCTGAGGACTGCTAAGCCAGACCAACATATATATTTTAAAGGTATCTTGACTTCAAAATTTGACTCTAAGATTGGAAAAGAGGTTCTGCTTTTGTTTCCACAGAAGATGAGAATCTATGGATTTCTTCCAGGCTAATGTGGTTTAATGGAACAAGACCTCTGGAAAGGTCTCTATGAACCCTAAAAATGTTTTGCCCAACAAATATCAGAAAGCAGTTTGGAGAAAACTATACCCAAATCCCTTAAATTATTGTTTATAAATGTTTATTTTCATTTTAAAAGAATTGGTTATACAATGGTCACAGTCAATTTATAAATAAAAGGGGGATATGATATAGAAATGAATGCTTTGCATTGGTACGGATCTTGGCCTATTGATACAAATTTAAGGTTGATTTTGTTACACTGTGTATATGTATTTCTGCTTCTGTTTAAGTTATTATATTTATACAGCTCATTGAAATGTAATATATAATTAAAATTATAGATTAATTGATAGTCATTTATAGTAGTCAAACTTGTAGTCATGATTGTTAGGTTTTCTAGATATACAGAGATATATTTCAATTAGATAAATAATCTTCAACACTTCAAAGAATATGGCATTTAAAATTTTTTGTAGTTTTTTTTTTTTTGGTTTTTTGAGACAGGGTTTCTCTGTGGCTTTGGAGCCTGTCCTGGAACTAGCTCTTGTAGACTAGGCTGGCCTCGAACTCACAGAGATCCACCTGTCTCTGCCTTCTGAGCGCTGGGATTAAAGGCGTGCGCCACCACCGCCCAGCAGCATTTAAAATGTTTTAAGAACTCAAACTTTTCTCAACAGTGAAACATGTCTGCTTCTGGCAGAACCAATTACTTCAGAGAGGTTGATGGGCATTGAAGAAAGTCGTTATGGAATTTGCCCTCCATGTGACAAGGCTAGCCATTTGGGGGAAGAAACTGCTCTTACATGGACTGCTTGACAGTATGCTGTATAAACTGGACATGCAGGACCCACAGAAAAATGACTGCTGAACTTGCCTAAGGAAGGTGAGAAAGTCCTTCAGGTTTCCTGCTTCAGGAAAGAGTCTGTAAAACACAGGACTCTAAAGAAAGTGACTGACAAACTGACAATATAGGCAAAACAGTCTTCCAAATTTCCTGCTTCATGGAAAAGTCTACCAGATACTATGTGCTTGTAGGCTGAAGATGTATGCCCCAATGTTACAGAAGAACTTTGGGTAACTGTCCAGGTAGCAAGATGTCTCTATCAATTCTAGAGTTTTGGAAGTTGCTTAAATTGTACTTCCTGTTTACTTAGGTAATAGTATATCCTTCTAGGGTCTTTGATGGGGTTGAAGACAGATAGTTATAGTTTTCCTTAGTTATGATAAAAGATCAATTAGATATAAAACTTGAGACTCATTAAGAAGTATTGTAACTGTAATTCTTGATACCTGTTTTTCTATATGTAATTTTACTATGTTAAAGTTAAAACTTTCCTTTTTAATTAGACAGAAAGGGGGGAGATGATGTGGGATGTTTTTCTATATATGTGTTGCTTTTTTTGGTTGATGAATAAATATGTTTGGGCCAATGGCTTTGCAGAGTAAAGCCAGGTGGGAAGTCAAAACAGAGATAGAGAGAATAGGCGGAGTCAAAGAGATGCCATGTAGCTGCCCTGTAAAATACAAAATGATAAAAAAAAATGGGTTAATTTAAGATCTAAGAGCTAGCTAGAAATATGCCTGAGCTGTTGGCCAAACAGGGTTGTAATTAATACAGTTTCTGTTTGATTATTTGGGTCTGAGAGGCTGGGAAACAAAGAGCAGTCTCTGACTACATGTGCTACCACCACCTAGCTCTCCTTGATTTGTCATCTTACTCCTCCAAGAAAACTATGCACCACACTGGAGTATAATGCTAAATATAGGAATATTTGCTAACTTAAGGACTCATGCTCAAGACACAAGGTTGAGTCCTAGCAAGGACTATTGCTAGGAGAGCTCCTCAAAGCCCAGAAAAGTGATGGCACATAGAGAGTGATATTGAAATTCCTAAGTTGATATTGAAACTGAAGAGGAGAGAAACAAAAAGTAGCTATGAAATAATTACATTTGAAAATAAATTTAACACATTAGCTCAGTTAGCTATTAGTGGTTATACCTTACATTGTTGCTCAGAGGATCCACATTCATTTAGACCATTGGGAATACACTTAGGAGATGTATACCAGGATACCTACATTCAGGGATACTAGTCACAATGTAAGCTATTTGGAAGTCTGGATAAGGAAGGGGTGATTGGGAGTTTGAGGCCAGTGTGAGCAACACAGTAAAAAATCAAGGGAATGCAAACAAACCTCCAGAGATGCAGTGCTAACTTTCTCATGGGACATAACTGATGGGGCATGGAACTCTCTTCAGAGTTGACTCCCTGACAGCAATGGGGATTCTAGGACCTCTAGGATTGTAGCTGAGCTCAGGCATTTGCCAGCAGAAGCTGGAGAACCGTAATAACAAAGCAAAGAGCGGGAGCCAAAAGGACACACCCTGTAAAAATCTTGAAGATTGTAAACAGAACAGAGTTTCCCAAGGAAGAAACTTTCAGTGTGTGCTTTCTTTATTCCAGTCAGTCAGTAGTCACAGAGACAACTGCTTACAGTACTGCTCCTGGTTCACTCACCAGTCCTCTGTGATAATCAACCCCCAAACCAAAGTGTTTGATCAGCCCACACAGCTTGACATCAATCCCCTAAATGAGAAAGAGGTGGAGAGTATGGGAGAGATCCTGGGGCAGGGGACACGTGTTCCCGAGAGTGGGAGCTAAGGCCTTTAAACCCAGCACTCAGGAGGCAGGGGTGGGAGGATCTCTGAGTCTCAGGCCAGGCTAGTCTACAGAGTGAGCTCCAGGACAACCAGAAAGACAAAGAAAGAGAGTAGGAAACAAATCCTTTGAAAACCGTCACTTGCTACTTCATCAAAATTTTCAGAGATACAGCCAGCAGTGGAGTGTGACTTTTATACCAGCACTTGAGAGGTAAAATCAGATGGACCTCTGTGAGTTCTAGGTCAGCAAGGGCTGTTACACAGAGAAACTCTGTCTTGAAAAACAACAACAACAAAAAAAATCAGAGCTAGCTGGACATATACAATAGTTTAATAGGTAAAGGTCTGCTGCCCAGTCTAACTGCCTGAATTAGATGCCTGGAGAGAACCAACTTCTGCAAAATATTCTCTGACACTCTCTCTCTCTCTCTCTCTCTCTCTCTCTCTCTCACACACACACACACACACACACACACACACACACACACACACACATAAATGTTAAATAGACCGCTGAGATGGCTCAGGGAGAAGAGGAGCTTGCCTTTAAGTCTGACAACATGAGTTCAGTCCCTGGGACCTACTTGGTGGAAGGAGAGAACTGACTCCCCTACAAGTTGTCTTCTGACCTCCTCACACACAGGCACACACATACATAAGAAATGTAATAAGAGGCCTGGAGGGATGGCTCAGAGGTTGAGAGTGCTGACTGCTCTTGCAGAGGTGCTGAGTTTAATTCCCAGCACCCACATGGTGACTCACAACCACTTGTAATGAGATCTGATGCCCTCTTCTGGCCTGCAGGCATACATGCAGGAGGAGTACTGTATACATAGTAAATAAATTTAAAAAAAAGAAAAACAATTAAAAAAAAGAAATGTAATAAAAAATTTAAAAATTAGCCCATTTGAACTCAAAAGATCTGCCAAGCATGTGCCACTACTGCCTGAGTGCAAAGTCTTATTTTATTGAATTCATCTATAGAATAAAGTAAGCAAGTGCATCATCATACTAAGAGTAGAATAAACTAGGTATAGTGGTACTCACCTTTCATCCCAGCGCTCAAGAGGCAGAGGCTGACCTCTGGGAGTTCAAGGTCAACCTGGTCTACAGAGGCACCTCTGTAGAAACCCTGTCTTTGTTTTCTTTGTTTTGTTTTGTTTGGAGTGGGGGTTCAAGATGGGGTTTTAGTCCTGGTTGTCCTGGAACTCACTTTGTAAACCAGGCTGACCTCAAACTCATAGAAGCCCATCTGTCTCTGTCTCCCAAGTGTTTGGATTAAAGGTTTGCACCACCACCTCCTCCAAAAAATTAGCTGGGCGGTGGTGGTGCATGCCTTTAATCCCAGCACTCGGAGGCCAAGGCAGGTGGATCTCAGTGAGTTCAAGGCCAGTCTGGTCCACCAAGTGAGTTCCAGGACAGCTAAGTCTGTTACACAGAGAAACCCTGTCTCAAAAATGAACAAAAAAAATTTAAAAACTAGAGTTCCAGTGGTTATTAGCATCCTCAGGTACATAGTACACAGCAAAGGACTGCTTCTCACTTTTTTTCCTTTTTTCTTTTCTTTCTTTCTTTCTTTCTTTCTTTCTTTCTTTCTTTTTTTTTTTTTTTTGGTTGCTTTGGAGCCTGTCCTGGAACTAGATTTATAGACCAGGCTGGCCTCAAACTCACAGAGATCTGCTTACTTCTGCCTCCCGAGGGCTGGGATTAAAGGCATGAGCCACTACTGCCCCGTTTAGGGCTGCTTCTCAGTTTCTTTACTGGAAAGAAAGTAGCAGAGAGCTTGTGAGGGATCTGGTTTCTCACTGAGGACACAAACTGTGCACCAACCTAGCACCACTGCCACCTTTAGACTCCATCTAGGTCCATTTTTTGCTGCTATAACAAAATACCTGAGATCAAAGTCATTTAGAAAGAACAGGAGTTATTGTGCACACAATTCTGAGGTCCAAAAGCATCTATCTTAGGTTTCTGTTGCTGTGGGAAAATTCTGCCAAAAAACAACTCAGGAAAGAAGGGTTTATTTTGCTTACACTTTCACATCACAGTTCCTCACTGAGGGCAGCCACAGGAAGAACTTAAGCAGGAACGTGGAGACAGGAACTGAAGCAGAGCCTTGGAAGAAAACTGTTACTAGGACTAATGGCTTGCCCTCCATGGCACACTTCATTTGTGTTCTTATATAGCCCAGGACCACCTGACCAGGGGTGGCACCATCCACAGTGAGCTGGGGTTTTCTGTATCAATCATTAATTAAAAAAAATATATATATAAAATAAAATATAGATATATATATATATCCTACACACCTGCAATCTTGTGGAGGTATTTTCTCAATTGAGATTGTTCTTCCCAAATAGCTCTAGCTTGCATCAAGTTGACTGTGGTGATATCTTGTTTGTACTCTAACAAATAAAGCTTGTTGAAAGATCAGAGAGACAAAGAAGCAAGCCACAGCCAACTCTTACCTTGCTAACACCTCAGCCAAACAGGGCTGACCTTATGTCTTCTCCTGCCTTACATTCCTCTCTCCACCCAGCCATATCTCTTCCTGTATGTCTATACAGACCTCCAGGCCTCTATGGTTAACTAGTGGCTAGCTCTGCCCTCTGATCTTCAGGCAAACTCTATTTGTTAGAATACAAAAAAGATATTACCACAGTTAACAAAAAAAAAATCAGA
>JAQHUG010000200.1:55533-65845 GCA_028555095.1 Dicrostonyx torquatus
ACCCTCTAATACAGTTCCTCATGATGAGGTGACCCCTAACCATAAAATTATTTCATTGTTACTACAGAAATGTAATTTTGCTGCTGTTATGAATGGGGAAAGGGTGTGTGCACCTTTAATCCCAGTACCTGGCAGGCAGAGGCAGGTGAATGAACCTCTTAAGAGTTTGAGGCCAGTCTGGTGTACATAGAAAGTTCCAGGCCAACTAGGGCTACATAGTGAGGCTCCATCTCCTCTGTCCACCTCTCTTCTTCCTCCTTTTCCTGCTGTCTCTACACCCACTCCCTCACGTATTTGAAAAGATGTTCCTCTGGCTATCAGAGACCAAATGACACACCTGTCTTTTCAACCATAGAAGTCGGAATCCAAACTAGACTTCCTTCTTTGGAAGGACATCTTTTATGATGTCCTGTGCATAGCTTGCCATTTGAGTTTGATTCCTCCAAGAATTATCAAATTCATCACTATTTTCCCCTTATAGTTCTGTTTTTTTTTTTTTTTCTTTTTCTTTTTTCCTTTTTGGTTTTTTGAGACAAGGTTTCTCTGTAGCTTTGGAGCCTGTTCTGGAACTAGCTCTTGTAGACCAGACTGGCCTTCAACTCACAGAGATCCGCCTGCCTCTGCCTCCTGAGAGCTAGGCTACAGGTACGTACCACCACGCACGTTGTCATCTGTTAACTAGCCTGCAGATCTCTCCTGTCCCCAAATATGTCACCAGTTGAATCCATCTCATCAAAGAGGTGGGCTGTGTGGCCATTGTTTTTCTGCTTTTTACCAAAAGGGGGCTCGTGCATTTAACAGGTGTGGCAGATGCAAGGTGTTCTTGCTCATTGTTCTTCTCCCCTCTGTAGATATGCAAAAGTTACAAAGGAGAGGGCCGGAAACAGATCTGCGGGCAGTCGCCACCCTGCGAGAGACTGCACGTCTGTGAGCACTTCACCCGGGGCAACTGCGGTTATCTCAACTGCCTCAGGTCTCATAACCTGATGGACAGGAAGGTGTTGGCCATCATGAAGGAGCACGGGCTGAGTTCTGATGTGGTCCAGAACATCCAGGACATCTGCAACAACAAGCACTCTCGGAGGAACCCCCCTCCATTGAGAGGTGTGCCCTTTGCCCTTTTTAATTGTGCGAACGGACAGGGAAAGAAATCTACCTGTAGAATCTCAGCTTCACTGCACAAAAACCTCCTTATTTTCCCTTCCACACCTTTCCCATATGCATGCACCACTTTAATACAATTGATAATGATTTGCACGTAGCTATTACAGCCCCTGATTTTAAATAAGTTATTATTGCCAGGCACGTGTGTGTCTGTGTTTTGTTTGTGTTTATGTGTGTGTGCACTCCCACACACTTACATGTATGTTCTTTAATGCCAGCACTTGGGAGGCAGGGGCAGGCAGATCTTTGATTTCGAGGCCGGCCTGGACTACCTAGAGTCCCAGGACAGCCAGGATTACATAGAGAGATTTTGTTTCAAAAACAAATAGTTTAACAAAATGTTTGTTTATTTGTTTATTTATTTTTGTTTTTTCGAGGCAGGGTTTCTCTGTAGCTTTGGAGCCTGTCCTGGAACTAGCTCTTGTAGACCAGGCTGGCCTCGAACTCTTAGAGATCCGCCTGCCTCTGCCTCCTGAGTGCTGGGATTAAAGGTGTGCGCCAGCACCGCCCAGCTCAAAATGTTTATTTTTTTTCCTTGAAGCTTTCTTTTTTTTAAAAATGAGAATGAAATAGTTTTGAGATTCAGCAGCTTTGTTCCACTTGTTTAGCCTCTTTCTCTGTGTGTGCATACAAACATGCACACATACAAGTTTTAATTGCTTACTTATTTCATGCTGAAGTCAGAGGGTAATTTTCAGGAGTCAGTTCTCCTTCTGTTTTGTGGGTCCTGGGAAATCAACTCAGGTTGGTGACTGAGCCACCTTGCTGTCCACACATACTTATTTGTTTTGTTTTTGAGACAGGGTTTCTCTGTGTAGTCCTGGCTGCTGTAGAACTTGCTCTGTAAATCAGACTGGCCTGGAACTAGGAGATCCTCCTGCCTCTGCCTCCCACATGCTGAGATAAGTGTGTTCACCACCACACCTGGCTTCAGCCTGCTTTCTCCTAAAACCCAGAACCATCCACGCAGGGAAGGCACCACCCACAGTAGGCTGGGCTCTACCTCATCAATCATTAAGTAAGAAAATGCCCCACAGCTGGATCTTACAGAGGCATTCTTCTCAGTTGAGCTTCCCTCCTCTCCGAAAACTCTAGCTGTGTCAGGTTGACAGAACATTAGCCATCACAGCTATATTATTTGAGTGCATATAGCCACATGTGTGAAGGTCAGGAGGCAACTCACAGGAGTTCTAGAGAGAACTCAGATTAAACCCAGGGGCTTTGTGGCAGGCACTTTTACCGAACTAGCCCTCTCACTCCTTGTCTTTATAAAATAGATACAGGAGGAGGTGAAGTCTGTGAAGCAGATAGGATACCTGACTTGACCCCAAGATGCTAGATTGACGTGGTGAAAAGCTGCATCTCCTTGTGTTTTGGCAATGGCTTATGGCTTACAGGAGACTTTCCCCCAGAATACTTCATCGTTATTCCTCACAGCAAAACTATGAGCAATGGCAGGTTTATTATCTATTAACCTCACTTAAACATAAGGAAGCAGATGCTTAGAAATGGTTAAGCAGGGGCTGAAGAAGAGATGGCTCAGTGGTTATATAAGAGCACTGACTGCTCTTCTAGACAATTCGCGTTCAGTTCTCTGCACGCACTCGGCAGCTCACAACTGTAATTCTAAGATCTGGAATACATGCAAGCAAAACACCAATGCACATAAATTTAAAAAAAATAAATAAAAGAAATTGTTAGGTAGCTGTACTTGGTGTATGTCTTTAATCCCAGCACTGTGAGGCAGAGGCAGAGGCAGGTGAATCTCTGTAAGCTTGATGCCAGACTGGTCTACAGAGTAAGTTCCAGGATAGGATATCCAGGGCTCTATTACACAGAGAAACCCTGCGTCAAAAAGCCAAAACTAAACGAAAAAGAAAGAAATATTAAGCAACTTGTATTGCAAGGAGCTTTAAGTCATGCTTAGACACCAGACAGCACTGTGGAGATGAAATCCAGTGCAATGTTTCCGAACTGAGCATAGCATGCTCGCTCTGACTCCACGATCACGCTGGTCTTCTGCACTCCAGGGCTCTGAGTGGTGTCTGCAGAGGCGGGTTTCGGTGGGTTCCATGTGGGTTCACTGTGTAGGGGAGAGATCGGTAATTACTGTCACTTGTAGTTCACCTGTGAAGTTAGCCATCATGAGAGGAAGAGGTTTGCTTTAGCTACGTTACTATTGCCCCCTTTCCTCTACCAGGACAGTACATACGTGCTCCTCAGAAGCACATACACCCCCACCTTTCAAATCCCTCTTCCACAACAGACATCACGGATGTACAGCACACGTCCAGACTTCACACTCTGGATCATTCCCTCCGTAGTCTCTTCCAGGAGATGTGCACTATCGCTTTTCTAGAAAGAAGACACGGCTCCATCAATTTGACTTTTATGGTGATATTTTATTTTGTCCATTCTATAACAAATAAAGCTTGCCTGAAGATCAGAGTGTAGAACTAAGCTGCTAGTTAACCACAGAGGCCAGGCAGTGGTGGCACACACCTTCAGTCCTAGCACTCAGGAGACAGAGGCAGATGGATCTCGTTAGTTCAAGGCAACCCTGGGCTACACTAAATTAATCCAGTCTAAAAGGGAAACAACCAAATCCCAGTACTTGGGAGGTGGAGACAGGAAGGGATATCGCTGGACGGAGAGAGGCGTATAAGTCAGGAGGGGACAGGAGCTCTGAGGGGGCAGTCTGAGGACAGGGTCACCCTTTTGGTCTGAGCATTGCTAGAGGTAAGAACTTTAGTGGCTGGCCGCTCTGCTTCTCTGATCCTTCAGCTTTCACCCCCGATGGCTGACTCCAAGTAGACCAGTTAGAATTCGTGCTACAGGCTTTAGCTTTTCTTTTTCTTTTTTCTTCAGTATACATAGTGTACGGTAGGCTGGCTGAGAACTTGATATGTAGCCTCGGCTGGACTCTCACCCACCTCAGCCTCCCAAGCACTGGGATTATAGGCATGAGCCACCATGTCTGCCTTCAGTTTTTACTATAGATAAGTTTGGACTTCAGGGAAAACAAGAGGAAGAAGCCTGGAAGGTTTGTAATTTAGATGAAACCGTAGCTTGAGTCTGTGGTTCCCTTTTCTGTTTGGTTTCAGTGTTAAGAACGCTCATTCAGGTTTTCACAAATGAATGGAATCTCTGCGTGTTGTAGAAATTCTTCTCTATTTTGCTCCAGTCCAGCTTTCATTCACTGTAGTAATGAAGTTTAACTGAGGACTGGAGTCTGGAGACAGGCTCTTGGGGACTGGGGGACTCACTGAGTCCCAGGAGAGACCGGTCGGGAGAGTGAGGGGTCCTGCTCTTAGCCACAGACTCCTACTCTGCCGGGATTCCAGCTCCATCTTAAGATTGGTAGCCTCCAGTTAGGAAACTCAGCTTACAAGGCTGCTCGAGCAAAAGAGACCTGGACGAGCTAGGACCTGAGCCTCAACTTCTTTCTCTTTGCAGCTCCCCATTCCCATCGCAGAGGCGGGGCCAGAGGCAGAAGCAAAAGCAGAGACCGGTTCTTTCAGAACAGTCTAGAACTTATCCCAGCTGCCTCACCTCCGGAGTCTGGTCCACCTAGCCCAGATGTCATCAGCTGTAAGGACTCCCTGGAGGATGTGTCTGCAGATGTCACTCAGAAGTTCAAGTTCCTGGGAACTCACGACTGTGCACAGCTTTCGGCTGTTTCATCTAAGACTCCTGGTCTCAGAGGATCCTGTCAAATGGGAGCAAGCCTGAAGTTTTCAGAGAATGGGGACCCGAATGGCTTATTTTCCAGGAACCGTGCTGATTCATCCTCAAGTCAAGCTGCCGGCGGCTTCCATCTTGATGCGACACAAACACATGAAGCCGTGGCCATGAAAACGAGCAAGCCGTCTGGACACCACATGGATGACAAGGGCAAGAGTGGGGCTCAAGACATCCAGAAGGTCTCTTTCTTGGGTAGTTATGCTGGTGGAGTGACTGTGGAAGAAATTCTAGATGACAGGGCCACAGTCAATGGTCTGGGAGAAGTAACATTACCTAGCAACCATCAGAAGAGTACAGCCAACCTTCAGGATCCCCGCACCACTGGCACAATCGCCGACAGTGGTCAAGACATGGCGTTCTTGGGTGGTAAATATGGAGGAAACACACCCTGGCCCATTAAATCGACCCACAGTGTACCAAATGGCTCTAGTCAAGTTCTGAATGAAACTCCTAACAACTCTGAAAGCAGCACCACTGGCTTTGGGGTAAAAGCAGCAGTCACGGGAAGAAAAGAAGCCATGTTACCTGGAGTGCAGAGTCTGAGAAACCAGATCTCGGCTATGCCTGAGGAGATCACCGCCCCTGCACAGGCCAGCAGGCTGCCTCTGTCACCTCCGCTTTCCTCAAGCCACAGAGTTGAGATCCCTGGTAAGAACTCCACTCATACCTTTGTGAGCCCATCAGTGAGCCCTCAAGGATGACCTCAGACTCCTGCCTACAAATCACAGAGGGAAGAGACTCCTAAGGCTTGAGGGCACAGGGAAGGACAAACACAATACCATGGCACTGAGTCTCCTGCCTCAGAATTGCAGTCATTTCCTAGCCAGGAGTCCCTAGGGCCCTAGGGCCTGTTTCATTCTACAGAGAATTGTGCAGACTCTTAGGGGCAGCCTGAGAATCCAGGGTGGATGTGAATATGGACCCCATTTTTGCTGTTTTTCTAAGAGAGACCAGGTATCCTCATTTTTGGCATCCACACATCCTCTTTTGTTTTGCAGATGACCTGTTCTACATCACAAATGCAGCATCGCCTAGGATGGATAATCATGGCCCAAAGGAAATCTGTCAGGACCATCTGTATAAGGGCTGCCAACAGAGTAAGTTGCATGTCCTGAAAGATCCTTTAGTCCTGCTGGGAGTGTGGCACACACCAGGACTTGCCCAAGCGGGGACCAGCTTGAACGAGGGGACCAGCTTGAACGAGAGGATGCGGAGGCTGGTAGGACAGGCTGGCCTTGACAGGAAGTCAGCGGTCAACTTGAACAGTGAAGTTGAATTGGTTAGAAAGCCCAACCCTTCTCTGTCATTGTAGGCAACTGCAACAAGAGCCACTTCTATCTGCCCTACCGGTGGCAGGTGTTGGTAAATAATGCTTGGATTGACTTCCCGGCCATGGAGGACATCGAGAAGGCCTATTGTGATCCCCAAAATGAAATGTAAGTTGGTGGTCCTCTGGCTAACGGGTTCTTTCTACAACTCGGACTGAGCGAAGCTTCAAGCTCAGCCTGTGGTACACCTAGCTGCCTAATGCTGGGGACTCCAGGAATAGTTAGTAACGTGAGTGACATCCACAGTGACGTGCTTGTTTGATCTGTAGGTGTATCACTGTACAGAGGTCAGTCATTTTTCTTCTCCTTTTTCTTTTTTTCCCCCGAGACAGAGTTTCTCTCTGTGTAACACCTCTGGCTGTCCTGGAATTTGCTTTTTAGACCAGGCTGGCTTTGAACTCACAGAGATCCACCTGCCTCTGCCTCTGAGTGCTGCGATTAAAGGCGTGCGCCACCACCGCTCAGCTCATGGCAGCTCTTATGAAGGAAAACATTTATTAAAAAAAGGGGGGGCAGGTGGTGGTGGTGCACATACATCCCCACGTGTGATTTGAGTAATTCCACGTGTTCTAGCACAGAAGTTTGTTGTGTGCCTGTTTTTGTGTACCATCTCTGTGTTCTAGAGACTTACAAGAGGGTTGCTTTTATTACTGCATTTGCTAGGATTGGCAGGGGCATGGGGTGATAGCCACATAACCACATTTACTTTGATGTGCAAGAGGGAAGGGTACTTTACATTCAGTATGGAATTTAGAAGCTTTTGGTAGATGTCCTGTGTTTCTGCATTCTGCCACTAGAGGGCAGAACTCGCCGCTCTCATGTAGATGAGACATTTCTTTCTCCCCTCCCCCAAGTAAGACATTCCCCCCCCCCTTCTTTGTAAACCCAGTTTCTCAATCTTTAAACTGTTGATGTTTAAGAATAGAGTTGTTGAGGGCAGTGTTAGCAGTATTCGTGGTCTTGTTTTCCCTGCTTCTCTTGGCCTGTGGTGACCACACGTAGACATCTACCTTTACTCAAGGTTCCCCTGATCTTTCCTGATCAAGGACCTGAGAGCTCTTTCACAGAACAGCAATTCTCAAGCTTTCATGTCAGCAGCACTAGCACTCTTGAAATAGATTGAGGATCTCTGTGTGTGAATTACAGCTATCACTACATCGTATATAAAAATAATATCCAAGGGCTAGAGAGATGGCTCAGAGGTTAAGAACATTGCCTGCCCTTCTAAAGGTCCTGAGTTCAATTCCCAGCAACCACATGGTGGCTCACAACCATCTGTAATGAGGTCTGGTGCCCTCTTCTGGCCTGTAGACATACACACAGACAGAATATTGTATACATAACAAATAAATAAATAAATATTAAAAAAATAATACCCAGGGCTGGAAGATGAGTAAAAGTGCTTTCCATGTAAGTGGGATGAACTAAGTTCTGAAAGACGCCCAGAGTAGGGAGACTCTCACTCAAGTGTCGAGATAACACGACCCCCCAGGAACTCACGAGAGACCGACCTTGCTGCAATCACACAAGGTTTATTGACAGGAACCAGTGCGCTGGAGCTGAGATTCATATCCCACGCAGGGGAGGAGTTCGACCCTGAGTAGCTGAGAGGGGGTATTTAAGGGAAGAAATGAAACCACAACCCAAGGGGGGTAGGGAGGGCGTCGGCGTCATTGGAAATTCCAAAAATACCAGTGATAATCACAGGGGATAATTCCCCGTTTCTCAAGATTGTCTCAAAATTATAATCTAACTTTATAGTCAGCTAGTTCCTGGAACAGAGTCACTGAACTGGCTAACCTAGATTTTTGGTTCTTCTCTCCCTGCTAGATTCCTGCTAGAGGGGTCTGGATTTATCCAGGTCTTTCAGTTCAACCCCCCCCCACCCCATATGTATATGTTACACCTATGTAACATCACATACATTATATACAATCACATCATATACATACATCGTATATACACATGCACATTTATGCACATTATACCCACAATACATCACACATACACACTAATTAAAATTAAATGTTTTGAAGTTGTGTATTATGTAGCCTTCAGAAAGCTGTCTTTTTTTTACCCCACAGAAAGCTATCTTAGGGCTGGAGAGATGGCTCAGTGGTTAAGAGCACTGCCTGCTCTTCTAAAGGTCCTGAGTTCAATTCCCAGCAACCACATGTTGGCTCACAACCATCTGTAATGAAATCTGGTGCCCTCTTCTGGCCTACAGGCATGCATGCATGCAGAATGTTGTATATTCAATAAATAAATCTAAAATAAAAAAGAAAGAACGAAAGCTATCTTATACACAGAAAAATAGAAAAACGAAAAGCCAGATAGTATATTCTTTCTTTCTTGTGTGGGTTTTATTTGTTTGTTTTGGTGGTGGTGATGTTGCCTCTTTGGAGACAGGGTTTAAACTCTATGTAACTCTGAGTGACCTGGAACTTTCTGTGTAGACCAGGTTGGCCTCAAACTCAGGAGATCTGTCTGCCTCTGCCTCCCAAGTGCTGAGATTAAAGACAAGCCACTAAACCTGGTTTTTTTCTTTTTTAAAAATAGTGTTTTAATGTTACTATGATAACTTTGACCTTGTCAGTCTTCTCATGGTTTCCATATTATTATTCAAACTGTTTGAATTGCAACAAATTTGTTTTTGCTTTTAATTTAAAAGTGAGTTTTAATTTAAAAATTGAGTTCTGAGCTGGGTAGTGGTGAATTCCAGCAGGACAGCCAAGACAACATAGAGAAACCCTGCCTCAAAAAACCAATAAGCAAACAAACAAATAAGTAAATAAATATTTTTTTACTTAACCTATTGTTTTATGGGTGGTTCTGTTCTTTCACAGGGAGAATCATTTTACATTTTCCCTTTATGTAAATTTTTTCCATTTTATGTTTATGAGTGTTTTTGCTGCATGTGTGGATTCTCTGGAAGTGGAGTTACCAATGGTTGAGAGTAGCCATATGAGTGCAGAAAAATTGAACCCAAGTCATCTGTAAAAGCAATAAATGCTCTTAACCACAGTGAACCTTTGTACTAGCCCACTGGGGATTTTCTTCTGGGGGTGGTAAGAATGAATAACTTTAAATTTTTTTTAATTACTTAGTTATTAATTGTTTGAGCCAGGCCTTGACTAGTAGACCAGGATGACCTCAAACTCACAGTGATGCATCCGCCTCAACTTCTAAAATTCTGGGATTAAAGTCCACCACCATGCCAAGAAGGAATGCAGTATTTGGAAACCATTACTTATGTAGTGCAGACAAGTTACCTCTCTGTATTTCAGTTTTTCTATTATGTCTAAGATCAGAAACTTTACAGAGAAAATTTAGGCTCTATCCCCTGTACCATTTGGAATGAAAGAGATAGAAATAGAAAAAGAACGTTTAAAGATCCATTGCAGCCCTAAAATTTAAATTTTGTATTCATGGTAGAGATGACCAGAATGTTGGAGGCAGAGGTCATTGAAGTGTTTACTTCATTTTTTCCTATTACTTTCAGCATTTTGGTGAGAACCCGCCGGCTCGATTTCCAGAAAATGACCTATGGTTCCTATCTCGTCCGCCGCCTCTCCACTCCTTCGTTTGTGCCACAGTCAGAGAATTCTGTCTTCAGCACCACATGGCTCTGGTACTGGAAGAATGAATTTAACAGATACGTACAGTATGGGGATGAGGTGAGCACCACTTTCCCCTTGGGGGTCTTAGGGTTTCTGTTGCTATGCGGAGACACATGACAACTCTTACAAAGGAAAGCATTTAATTGGGGTGGCTGATACTTCAGAGGTTCAGTCTTTGGCATGCAGACAGATATGGTGCTGGGAGTTCTACAGACAACAGAAGGAGTCTGTGTCTACACTGGACATAGTTTGAGCATAGGAGACTTCAGAGCCCACCTCCACAGTGACACACTTCCTTCAACAAGGCTGTACCTCCTAATCTTGCCTTTTCCTATGAGATTATGGGACACAATTACATTCAAACTACCACAAGGGGAAAAAAAGCCAAAACACTATTAACAGAATGTTTGAAGGCAACAGTCCTATTCTTGGAGAGTGGGTATAAAAGATAAACCT
>JAQHUG010000200.1:79263-94255 GCA_028555095.1 Dicrostonyx torquatus
CAACTGGGCTGGGGATGCATCTGGGTGAGTTTGCATCATTACACCCTGCAGCCTCCAGAGGGCGCCTTCCCTCACGGCATTTTTTCCTCTTGTCCCTTGGGGTCAGGTTTTTATGACAGCAACAGCTCTACATTTGACATCAGTTTTCTGCCTCTGTGGCTTATCTTGTAACCGTGACTAAATACCCAACAAGAAGCAATGTAAGGGGAAACGGATTTATTTTCGTGGGGAAGGCGTTCAGACAAGTTGATCAAATTTTAGCCGTGGTCAGGAAGCCGGGGGGTGGGTGTGTATCTGTTTTTTTCCTTTCCCACCCAGTTCCGGCCCTTGAAATGACATCACCTACATTTAAGATGAGTCATTAAACCTCTCTGGAAATGTTATCACGTGTGGAAGTATGTCTCCCTCCTGACTGGGAATGCAGTTAAATGGACGATGAGGATTAACTATGTCACTAAGGCGTGACTAGCAGGTGTTCCATCCACACCAGCGTCTGATTCTCTCTGTATCCTGTTTTAACCTGTGCTCATTGATACCAATTCTCTACCTTTCTCTGGTTATTTCCAGGAAATTACTTTACAAAAGAAGCCATCTCTTCCCACAAAAATTGTCCATACGATACCAGAAACATTGCTATGTTTGTGGCCCGAGTCCTGGTTGGAGATTTCATTGAAGGAAACATGACGTACAACAGACCTCCTGCACACTACGACAGCTGTGTGGATAACAGGTTGAATCCCTCCATCTTTGTCATCTTCCAGAAAGAGCAGATTTATCCAGAGTATGTGATTGAGTACACGGAGCCAGAAAAAGACAAAGCCTGCATAATTAGTTAGAAATGACGTATACCGCGCCAAAACCATTCTGCTGACTTCTAGGACCAAATCATCCCCAGACGGTAGTTAGACTGTCGCACTTCCTTGCTACGTTACCGAATGTCTTAAATCAGCCATTCTCAAACTCTTCTCTCTCCAAATTCAGTCCCGGGCTGTACCCACACAAGAGCCAGGCAGTGCTCTTTGTTAAAACTCTCTCCGCGATGCCAGCATTTTGAAAAGATTGCATTGTCTTAACGTTACCAGTCAGGCTGACTTCTGAATTGTCTGGAATCGACTTCGATCTTTCTCCTCTCCTCTTTGTTTTTACTGTTTATGTAGCACTGCTTTAGTGTAACATGAGGGGCCTGCTTGTTGGGGTTTCTGTCCCGCCCGGTACCCCACAGCCGGCAAGCCCCAAAGAAAATCACACAGAGGACTTCATTAGATTATAAACTGATTGGCCCATTAGCTCAGGTTTCTTACTAGCTCTTGTAACTTATATTAACCCATTGTTTTTATCTGTTAGCCAAATGGCTGGTACCTTTTCTCAGCTGGGACATCCTGCCTCTTCGGTGGCCTGCGCAGGAATGCCATGGAACCTTCCTGCTTCCCAAATTCTCCTGTTCTCACCTCTACTTCCTGTCTGGTTTTTCCCGCCTATACTCCCTGCCTGGCCAATCAGCATTTATTTAAAACATGATTGACAGAATACAGACAATCCTCCCACACCACTTTAGTTTCACTTAAATTGAATTGGATATTAGTTTGGGAAATTTGAGAGTAATGTAATCATGTTTATTGAAATACATAAGACATTGCAGCTATGGGCAGAAAGCCTGCTGAGGGAAAATAGTTTCAAAGTTCAGTTTAGACGCTATTGAGACACAAAAGCAGTAGCAGTACTATTACGTGACGAAACGGATCTGAGTAGCACACTTCTTTAGCTCTGCGTTCGCTGGAGTTGACTCTGACACACAATGATAAGAGCCCCCACATATAGTTCAGAAGCAGCTCACTGGAGTCAGTTGTCCACTTAGGCTCTTGGTATCCATGTTCTCATTCATGTGATTACAGAGGATACTCCTTGCAGGTCAGACTTTCGTGGGATCATCTGGATTTTAGTAAGATGAAGTTGTAGTACTGATAAACCCGAGTGCTATAAGCATTTGCAGGCAGAGATAGAAAAGGGTCACCAGAAACCAGGAAAGGCCGTCCCTGTTTGGAGGTCAGGCCCGCAAGTCTGGTTTGCTGGTGAACGCCAAAGCAGTACGAAGAAAACGGTGTCCCACATAATCCTTCCCTGCTAGCCGCATCTGTTTGGAAAACATAGCAGGTGGTTTTCTAAGAGCATTTAGGATGCCTGGACCAATGTTTTTTTTCCTTACAATGTACGGATCAGGTCTTTCCTTCCGATCCCCCTTTCCCAACATTCTATGCCAGTTCCTGCAGTTTCCTGTCCTGTGTTGTTAGTGGGCCTTTGCTCAGATGCTTCACTTTGATGGTCTCCACCAGTAACGCTGGATAGAGCATTTTTTAGAGCGGGGCTCTTTTCTGGGGTGTTTGCCACAATGTTGTTTTTCCCCTTATTCTTTTTTACTAATTTTTCTTTTTTTTCCATGTGGAATCTTATATTTTGGAATGCTCCTCCTCTGACCTAGACCTTCATGCTGTAGACATGCAGTGTATCCAACTACCCAGTAAGCTAACTTCTAGTTACATATTTACCAGCTGTCTCCGGTTCAACAGGTCCAAAATGGAGCCCTCTATTTGCCTCTTTCAAAGGGGTCGGTTCCTGGTGTGTTTGTGCCCCCCCCCCAAGACATACCCCAAGCCTTAAATAGTGTAACTTGCTCCCTGATGTGCAAGCAGAAAACTTCTTTCCAGGCTCCTAGCTTCCCCTACCTCCTTACACATCAGAGTTATTCCCAAGTCCACCTTTCATCCCCCATTACAAGCCATTCTGTAGTCCTTGCAGTTCTTGATGGGGTTTCTCTGTAGCCTTGGAGCCTGCCCTGGAACTCAGTCTTGTAGACCAGGCTGGTCTCGAACCCACAGAGGTCCTCCTGCCTCTGCCTCCCGAGTGCTGGGACTAAAGGCTACGCCACCACTGCCCTGCTTCCTTGCAGTTCTTGATGACTTTTGCACCTGATTCTATTCAGTGGTTCTCAGTGAATTGCTCCCTCCCCTCCCCACAACTAGGCAATATCTGTTTCAATCTCCAAAGCGCAATCTAGACATAGATTCTCCACATAATTCCATTAATTAAAAAAAAAAATCAAAGTTGATATTATTTCAGAGGGAAATAAAAAGTCATAACTCCGGCACAACTTTACAGTACTAAGACATAATGGAGTCGTCAGATGCCTACATTTACCACGAATCAGTGTGAGCTTAGAAGAAAGGAATTAGAGGGACATGTATGGACATTAGAGTAAAAACTAATGATGCAAGTCATTTGCAAACGTCAGCACTATCTGTTCATGGTAAGAACGAAATACCTTAATAGAAATAAAGATACTGCACAAAAGAGCTTATGAATTGTCCAGACAGAGAATGAAGAGATATATTCTTACAGACGAGCTGTAGGTCATACATGAATGTCTGATGAGGCATTCAAAACTCGAATAGGGCGCAGAATAATTTCTTATTGTGAGGAACCGCCTGATGTATCGCAAGATATGTAGTTGGCTCTCACTCGCTAGCTAAATCCCAGTAGCGCCCTCCCCCGCCCGCAGTCATGGCAACCATAGACCCTACTAGACCCATTCATCCTTTTAAAGGTTGATCCTTTTTATAACATCTTTTGCCATCTTGAGGTGATTTATAGGTAATACAGTCTACACATGAGCTTATTAAAACTTAATTTAGCGCCCTACCTGTGTTGTAATGGAAATGAAACATAAAGATGGGAACTTTGTAACGAACATGCGCTCAGTGTGTAAATGTGTAAGGGCTCAGGCATGACTGTGCTCTATGCTTGAGAGAGGCGTTAGCTCTGTGAATAGATTTGGACTTAAGAGTCCAGCAGGGGCAACTTCCTGAAATGGGTGACGTACAGGAAAGTGAGAAATGGAAGGGATGAGTGACACAAACCAGACAGCATTAGGGCACAGCGAAGCAGACCATGCCCCTTATCTGTCTACGGTGAAGGGAAGGGCGAGATCACTTTAATTTAATGATAATTAGACAGGACAAATTACAGTTTGTCTCAGAGAAGCCAAGTATTGTCTCAGACAAACTGTAGGTCCTGCATAAATGTCCAACAGGACATTAGACAGTCGAAAAGATGCAGAAGAGTTTGTGTGGGGGACTGACCCTTCCACACACAGCAGGACGTTTGTTCTGCCTCAGGCTGCATCTACTCAGTGCCGGTAATAACCTTCAGATAGAAAGCCGACCGCCATCACGCCCGGCACGCTACCATGAGAACCACTGGACCTTGTTAGTGGCAGCGCTCTTGGATCCATTCAGCCGTTACTTCTGTTCTGTTTTACTATAGCAGAATCCAGATCCTTGATTTACAAATCCCCAGCTTTTACAATGCTTTGTTCCTTGGTTATGTCTATCTGTATCAGCCTTGTTTATGCAATAAAAAGAAAAAAAAAGTAACTTGCTCCATTTGCCTTCATTTGTTCTGTTTTTTTTTTTTAAGATTTATTTATTTATTATGTATACAACATTCCTTCCATGTATGCTTGCATGCCAGAAGAGGGCACCAGATCTCATTATAGATGACTGTGAGCCACCATGTGGTTGCTGGGAATTGAACTCAGGACCTCTGGAAGAGCAGTCAGTGCTCTTAACCTCTGAGCCATCTCTCCAACCCTTCATTTGTTCTGTTTACGACTATCTCAAAACAAAACAAAAAAAAAAAACCAACTCTAGACACCAGGCTAGAAGGCAAGGTAGACACGGTGATAGAGAGCTAAGGCCACAGGTGATTGGCACAGTTGCGGACTATAAACTTAGGGGTAGAGAGGGAAGTGTTGGAAGCCACATTCTTTTCCTCTCCTGACCCCAAGGGTGGTAGCAGGGCTAGGGTGAGACACAAAGGTGCATATATTTATAAGCACAATTGTCCTGTTGGCCAATCCTCAAAAAACAGTCTCTAAATCTGGACATGGTGGCAAATGCCTTAGGAGAGGCAGGTGAATCTCGATGTGAGTTCTAGGCCAGCCAGGGCTGCATAGTATGACCCTGTCTTCAAAACAAAGCCATTGTATGGTGTCTTGGGAGTGAAGAGTCTACACTACACAAAGCCTTGGATTCAATTCGCCAGCGCTACATAAGATCAGGGGTGGCAGTGCTTGCATGTAATCTTAGCACTTGGGAGATGAAGTTCAAGGCCATGCTCAGCTACCTAAGTGGCAGGCTCAAGGCCAGTCTGGAATAAATGAGTCTCTCTGCTTGTTTTTTCTGGTTTTAAAGGTGGGTGCCATTTTCTACTCATTCTTTTTCCCATTACAAACCTGTGGCTCCTGGAGAGAAGACGAGTGGTGTGCACGGTAGAGCACATTTGACAAAGGAAGGCCAGAACCTCCATGAATCGGGCTTCAGTGTCAGAAAGGCATAAAACCCTCATTGTTGTCAAAGTGTCAACACAAAAATGCCATCAAACCAAAAATGAGCAGATAGTCGAGCTTGATTATAAAAATACTATCTTAGGCTTTAGCGTGTGCACTAGAGGGCGATCTGAGTAAACTGGGGCTCTCCTCCCACCATGCAGATCTCAAGTTTTGTCAGCATGTGCCTTTGCCCACCGAGGCATCTTTCTCTTTCAGTTGTGTCTTAGACGGCTTCTCTCAGAGGCAAACAGATAAGGATTGACTGAGGGCAGTTCCTTTAATAGGAAATCCCGGGACTAGAGAGATGGCTCAGAGGTTAAGAGCACTGAGTGCTCTTCCTGAGGTCCTGAGTTCAGTTCCCAGCAACCACATGGTGGCTCACAACCATCTGTAATGAGATCTGGTGCCCTCTTCGGGCCTGCAAACATACAGACAGAAAACTGTATGCATAATAAATCCATAAATCTTAAAAAAAAAAAAAAAAAAGGAAATCCCAAGAAACACTCAGTTAACATCTTAGGCTGGGCTCCCTGGTAAGATTGCCAGGCAAGGAGAGTGGGTACTCAGGGAAAGGAAGGTACTATAGGGCTCTCGTCCTGGGCTCCATTTCCATTAAGGAATCTTAGAGAGACAATTGGATATCTATTTCCAAGTCATTCCATAGAGGAATAATAAGATAGGGTATCTGTCCACTCTTAGAGAGGAAAATCCTCTTAGGTTTATTGAGTATGTATGTATATTTCTACCAATTTGACGATAGTTTATTTATGTGTATATGAACGCACAAAAGAAGTAACTCCTTCAGCAGTACAGATAAAGACATAGAAATGTAGCTGTACAGACAGGAGAGCTGGGCATGCTGACACATGTCTGTTATTCCAGCGTTTGGGAGGCAGAGAGGCTGCATGAGACAAATAAGACTCAAGGAGTAAAATGGCTCCTGTAAGAATATGAATTTTAGGGGGACAAAATGGAGATTAAAAAAAAATTTGTGGGGCTGGGTGGTGGCAGTGCATGCCTTTAATCCTAGCACTTGGCAGGCAGAGGCAGGTGAGTTCGAGGCCAGCCTGGTCTATAGAGTGAGTTCCAGGATAGGTTCCAAAGCTACATAGAGAAACCTTGTCTCGAAAAAAAACAAAAACCAAAAGTTTGCTATTCTTGTTTGTGCAGGTATGTTCTCTCCTTGTCTTTTTTGAAACTTTTATCTGTATGTTATGCATATGGGTATTTTGCCTGCACACCACATGCATGCCTGCTGTCCTCAGAGGTCAGAAGATGTTCTGAGCTGCCATGTGAATGCTCATAATCAAACCAGTGTCCCTGCACTCTTAATTCACTAAGCCATCTTCTCAATTCTTCCATTTTGTTTTTGAAGACAGTCTCGCACTATAGCCCAGCACAGCCTTGAACTAAACATTCCTCTTGCCTCAGTCTTCCAAGGGTTAGGGCTGCAGTTGTGAGCCACCCCTCCAGGGGTCTCTTTTTTTTCTATAAACAATCCCAGAGAGGAGAGTCATGTAGTGCCCCTTTTAGAAGCTCGTTTTCAGTGAGATAACTGCACCTGTTAATTTTGCATGTCTTTACAATAATCCCTCCGATCAGTTCTCTGGGTGAGAGCTGTAAGCATGAGCTCATTGGGTATTCCAGCCTTTATTGCGGCCAGCAAGCTCACTCTCTGCTGAAGAAGACCTTAGGTAGAGAGTTCAGTACAGATGCTAGTACCAAAGAGACAGGGGCCATTGCTGCTTTCTGGGTTTCATCTTTCTCCACCCATTTGTTTAATACTGATCACCCCCAATGATCCATGCTTCTCTCAGTAGACATTTTTAGGAGCTGAGGATAAAGACCGAGAGCACAAAGAAGATCCCTGCTTGCGTGAATATGAACTCTACCAACAAACAGAAATGAGAGAAAAATGTCAGCTGTATGGCTCCATGCAGAGATGAGGAGCCTACTTTACACTGGTTGTCACAATGAGGAATAACCTGGAACTGCTTGACACAGAGACACTCGGGCAGAGGGATTCTGTCACTCCCCAACTGAAAATGTTTAGTGCCTTCTTTGCATTTACATGAAATCAATTCTTTCAGGCTGAGAAGCGCCTGGGAAGGTTAGCGGCTCGGCTGAGTCCCTCATCTGCCGTTTTCATCTTTGTATCCTGTCACCTCGTTAGCAGACGATCAATAAACGTCCACTAGATGAATGGTGTATTGAGCAAAATGGATAGATATTTAACAAATGTATAGGTTTGGATTGGTGCCACCCAACAGAAGTATAAAGTGAGTCAAATATGAAATTTTCTCTTAGGTAGATTAGGACAATAAATGAGAGGCCGAGGAGGTGGCTCAGCTCCTAAGGAGCTGTTGTCCCACAGGACAGGGTTTGGTTCTGAGCATTCATGTCAGGTAGCTCACAACTCTAACTCCAGGGGATCTGTCACCCTCTTCTGGCTTCTATGGGGCACTTGGGGCGCACACACATTTTAAAAATCTTTAAGAAGGAGAAGAAAATTAAATTGTCCCAACACTTTGTTACTGAACTATATCACAAACAGTATTCACTTTTTTCAAATCATGTATTTTATTTGTTTAATTTTACGAATTCTTTGTGGACTTCACATCACGTATTCTGACCCCACTCATCTCCCTGTCCCCTCGCATCCACCTTATGCTCTTGCAGCCTCCTCCAAAACAAAACCAAATTTAAAAGAAAAACCAAAACATTAATGCAACAGCAAAGAAAAAGAAGAATCTTGTGGAAGCTGTAGTGTGGCCCAGTGAGTCACAGTTTACCCTTTAGTCCGTTCATCTTGTGAGTGTTCATTGCTATGAGTTCAAGGCCTCTGGCTACTGCTACACCACCGGTAACGGGCTCTCACTGGGGCTTCTCTTGGATATCCTGCTGTTGACCCGTGTCATGGAGATGCCGCTGTTTTGGATCTGTAGGTTCATCCCCCTCACATGCTCCAACAGTTCATAGATTCGGTGGCTGTTGGAGTGGGCCAACTCATAGGCCAGGTTCCGGGCCTGGGTTGGTCAGCTCGCTAGCTTTTAATCATCGTTACCACCAGATGAATTCTCCAGCACTGCCTAGGCTAATTCACCCAATGCAGCCTACAGCAAGGAGCAGGGCCAGTTCTCCTGCTCTCCACGCTCAGATCTGAGTCCCCCTCACTCACATCTCCAGGGCCAGCTCTACTGTTTTGCCCAGGCAAGGTGCAGGGCCCTCTCTCTTGAGAGTTGTAGGAGGCATTCAAGGGAGGTGGTGCGGAGTCAATGCTCCTGCTTTCATGCCCTCAGGGCTGGCCCACCTGCATCCTAACAATAGGGTCAGCTCTGCTATGCTGCCCAGACTCAATCACGCTGCAGCCAGTGAGGGTCAGGGTTAGCTCTTCTACTCTTGTGACCCCAAGACCAGCTCTCTCACCTGCCAAGGTGGTAATTGGTAAGGCGGGGGAGGGCACCTTTCTCTCATCCATGCCATTAAATGGCAGATGAGGGGGGGGCAGATGAGGGTACTTTCATACCCTCAGGGATGACTCGCCTGTGTGCCCAGCTCGAGTGTACTTTCCAGGTGAGGTACATTGGTGAGGGGTGGGGTCATCTTTCCTGAGTGTGTGTGTGGGGCAAGCTCTCCCCTCGGGTAGGGCCAACTCTCCTGCTGCAATATCCAGGGAAGGGCAGGACCAACCACCCCAGGGCCAGTGAAGGGCAGGGCTAGCTCAGCACAGCATGGTTCCCGTGACCCCTGTGCTAATATGGGCCGTGGACATCACCACAGACCCCAGCTGCAGCAGGACCACGGACCCAGACATGGCCCCAGTGGCAGCACAGGCCCCTAAGATCAGCATGGCCCTGACAGTAGCATGGCCCTTGGGCATCAATATGATCCCAGGTGGCTAGCCTAACCCCCGGACATATGCAGAGCCCTTGGAGGCAACTGGAGCCATGAACACCACCCCTGCCCAGCCTCCATAGGGCCACGGACCCAGACACAGCCCTAGACAGCAGCCTGTACCCGGAAGTCTCTAAGTGCCTTTTGTGTCAGTACCAGCCATCCAGATCAGCATGGCCTTGGGTGTGTCACAGTTCTCAGACATTGACATGGTCTGAGATAGCCCAGACCCTGGTCCTCCACATGGCTCTTGGTGACAACAGAAACCCTGGACGTCAACTCCACAGACCCATACATGGCCCTCTGCAGCAGTCCTGGCCAGGATACCATGCTCCAGATGAGAGTGCAGGTCACCAGATCAAGATGTCTCTGGTGACAGCATGGCCCTTGGACCCCCTCATAGCCACAGGCTGTGACCCAGAGACCCCAAGCAATGTGGGCCATGGACATCAATACAGACCCTGGCTGTGGTAGCACCACAAACCTAGTCATGGTCCTAGGGCAGCAGCCTGGGCCTGGATATCACCGTGGTCCTGGGCCTGGTTATCACCCTGGTACTAGGTGACAGTGCAGGCCATGTGGACTGGCATGGCCCCCAAACCAGCATGACCCTCAGATACCAACATGGCCCCAGGTGGCAGCTTTGATCCCTGGCATCAGCACAGTCTTCAGTGGTCTCAGGAGCCATAGATATCAACATGCCCTGGATGAGGCAGGCTCACAGACCCAGACATGGCCCTCCGCTGCAGCTGTGGTCTGGACAACCCCAGTTGACAGCACTGGCCAACCAAACCAGCCTAGCACTGGTAGCAGCACAGCTCTTGGACACCAACATGTGTTGTAATTGGGGAGAGGTGTGGGTTGTGTTCCCAGAGCCTGAGCGGGCCAGCAGCTGGTTGCTTGCTTATGCCCGAAATAACCACATGAGACTGTATTAATTCAAATACTGCCTTGCCCATTATCTCTAGCCTCTTCCCAGCTAGCCCTCACCTCATAAACTAACCCATTATAAAAGTCTGTATGTCACCACGAGGTGGGTGACTTACCGGACGGATCTACAGTACTTCCATATGCGGCAGGTGCTTCATGGTGACCGGCTCTGACCCAGTCTTCCCAGCGTCCTCTTTTCTTTTCCCCGCCTATCTAAGTCCTGCCCTATCAAATGGCCCAGGCAGCTTTTTTAATTAACCAATCAAAGCACAGAAATACAGATGAACCCTCCTTCAAACATGGTCACACGTTGCGACCCAGACCCTGGGCATCCATGTGGGCCCTGGCAACAACATGGGCCAGGGACATCAACACAGACCCTGGCTGCGACAGGACCACGGACCCAGACATGGTCCTCAGCAGCAGCCCAGGTTGTCACTCTGGCTCCCGGTGGCCAGGCAGGCCACCCAGATTGGTATGGCTCCCGAGTAGCATGGCCCTTGGACACTGATGTGGCCCCACCACAGGTCCCTGTACAACTCCCAGTGACACAGAAGCCGTAGACATAAACACACAGGCCCCTTGGCTGCTCGAGGACCTCAGATCAATACCTGGGTCTTGGTGATAGCCCAGGCCCGGGCATCTCCTGCACTTGGGTGGCCAGCTGGCCATTCACATTTGCCTGTTTCTCACCACCCCCACCTCTCCAGATCTGTCTCTCTTTCTAGCCCATGAACCGTTCTATGTCTCCCCCTCTTCCACCTCTCTGCCTTGTACTTTCTCACCACAATAGTGCCCCACTGTCCAGCTCCAGGGCTCATGGTTGGATCATAGGTGGCACACTTGGTTGAATACTGTCTATCCCAGCCACAAGTGATAGCAAGCACAGCACAGGTCTTTCCCATGTCCAGGCCTAGAGCCCCTGGGCAATACTTGTTAAGATGGTACCTGATTGTGTGGTGCTAGAGGCGCCAGCAAGGCTCCTGGTTGACTGTGACCCCTGCAGACCCAGCAATCTTCGGGGTTGGGGCACCGTCTGTGTCCACCGCCCATTCTACAGTAATCACTTTAAAATAAGATTCATTAATTTTATTGTTTTATGGGTATGAGTATTTTGCTTGTATATGCATGGTGTGTGTGTGCCTGGTGCCCCTGGGACACTAACCCCTGTTCTATGTAACAGCAACAAGTACTCTTACTGCTGAGCCAGCTCTCCAGCCATGCTTTTGAGTCATATAAAATTGAGATTGTTTTTGAGATAGGGTCTTATGTAGAACAAGGTGTCCTCAAACTAGATATACTCTGGAGGATGACCTCGAACTCCTGATCTTCCAGGGTCAACCTGCCCAGTGCTAAGATCACAGGCAAGCCCACCAGACCCAGGGTATGTGGGGCTCTGGAGTGGAACCTAGTACTTCCTTAATGTTAAACAGGCTGTCTACAGAGCTATAGCCCTAGCCCCCAAGCTGAGATTCTTTCTCTCCCATTTTAAATCTAGTGTGTGTTTCACATCTCAGTTCGGACTGACCACATTTCAAAACCAATCAGCAGCCACAGACGGCTAGTGGTTACCTCTTCGGAGAGGTCCTCCACCGACACCAGGCACCTCCTTACCACTTTACCAGCTTTTAGAAAATCTTTAAATTTTATCTATTATGCTTGTGCGCAGTGTGTCAGCATCTATGTGTGTTAGTACAGATCCGTATATATGGAGGCCAGAGGAAAACTTTCCTTCCTGACTTGATTCTCTCTTTCCGCCATAGGTTCCAGAGACCAAACTCAGGTAGGGGCCTTTTACCCCCTGAGTCGTCAATGCTGACTCCTTACTAGGTTTTTTGAGTCAGGGTGTCATGTACCCCTTGCTAGCCTCCAACTCCTATGTAACCGACGCTGGTCTTGACCTCTGGTTCTTCCAACCTCCACCTTCCAGGCGCTGGCATTACAGGCGTGTGCCACCGGGCTGGGTCCACCACTTTCCCCGTTTGTAGTCTTTGCAGCTCTCCCGGGTATCTGCATCCGACCCAGAAGCCTGGAAGGCTGTGGCGTCTGAGGCCCAGCCTCGTGAGGCCCGGCCCCCGACAGCTCACAAGCTCCAGTGGCGGTCGTGGCGGGGAGGAGCCTGCAGGCCCCGGGCTGGCGGGGACGCGCGGCGCGATCTCCGCGGACCATGGCGGACCTCACGGTGTGCGCGTTCCTCACCAAGGTGCTGTGTGCTCACGGTGGCCGCATGTTCCTGCAGGACCTGCGCGGCCACGTGGAGCTGTCGGAGGTGAAGCTGCGGGCGGTGCTGCGACGCGCGGGCCCCGAACGCTTCCTGCTGCAGGAGGTGGAGCTGCGCGACGGCCCGTGGGACCCGGAGGCCGAGGTGGCGGTGGGCGCGGGCTCGGGCGGCGGCGCCACGGCCTGCAGGGTGGTGGCCGTGTCCTCCGCCCGCCTCTGCGCCCGCTATCAACGCGGGGAGTGCCAAGCCTGCGACCAGCTGCACTTGTGTCGCCGTCACATGCTGGGCAAGTGCCCCCACCGCGACTGCTGGTGAGGGGTGGAGTCCTCAATCCCCACTGGGGCAGTGGGTGCGGGCGCCCTCCGGATGCTGCTGGGCTAGCCGCGGGCGGGATGGGACAAAGGCCTTCGGCGCAGGCCGCTCCTGTGCCGGGTCTGACATGGAAGGTCCCCTTCACTTAGGTTTATTAGTCACTCCCTCCCCCAAATTGCTGTCCCTACTCCCAGCATGCTAGGATGCGACACTGCACCAACCAAGTTAAACCCGTTATTGCGACTTTTGAATTCACTATGTCAAGTACCACATTGAGGGACATCTGAGGGCCCCAGGGCCCTCGGACCTTCTGTTCCCTTCCCTCCCTCCTTCGGTAGTCACAGCCCATTAGAGATTAAAAAGATGGTCTAGTCCAGGAAACTTGTGGCTGGATGGGATGAGTGCCTGGCAGCTCATAATGCAAGCACCCTTCCCCAGTCCGGTGAAGCTTTCTGGTGCTTTCTTTGTAGTGTTGCTGGGCAATGGAAGATCAGTAGTTGTTGGTCTGAATATTAAGTTTTAGTCCCTACAAAACAGATGAGTAACCTGGGAAAGGTACCCTACCTTAGATCTATCTACTCACTGAACAGGAAAGTGTCTCCTGGAAAGGGAGTTGCCTCAACCTAGTTTCTATCAGTACTTGGGGGATTCACTTAGAAATTGGAGATGTCCTAAGCAAAGTATTGGACCACCAGCCTCTTGCCTCTTCTCGGCCTGGGCTTCTGACTGCTCTGAATTCTCTAGGTCTACCTGCGCTCTGTCCCATGATATCCACACACCTATCAACATCCAAGTCCTGAAAAATCGCGGGCTTTTTGGCCTCAATGAAGCACAGCTTCGAATCCTGCTTTTGCAGAATGACCCCTGCCTTTTCCCAGAGGTGAGACCCTGAGAAGCTGCCATCCTACCCACAACTGTGGTAACTCTCTCACTGATCTTTCTATTCCTCTGATGTTTGTTTTGCTTGTTGAGATAGGATCTTATATAGCCAGGGATGGCAGTGAACTTTGTTTTTAGCTGACGCTGCTCTTCTGCTAATCCACCTCCCAAGTGCTGAGGTTATAGGCAGTCACCTCCCATCTCCACTTTAGATGTTAATTTTAATTGTTTTGACGCTCTTTGATTTGGTTCCAGACAGATAAAAAGTACCCCTTAATTGCTGTAATGGTAAAATGAACACATTTGTGGGACTGGAGAGATGACTCAGTGGTTAAGAGCACCGGCTGCTCTTCCAGAGGATCCCGGTTCAATTTCCAGCACCCACAACTGTCTGTAACTCCAGTTCCAGGGGATCCCACACCTTCACACAGACATACATGCAGACAAAGCACATTGCACATGAAATAAAAATAAATAAATAGAAATGAACACATCTGTTTCTATTTATATGAAGAATTTGTTAACAAAATAATAATCTCAAATGGAAAATTTCGAAGCTACCAATAAAGTTTTTAATCTGGCATGATCATTCTATCATATACATTCCTCTCGGGCAGGAATGTCTGATGGACACATAGCTCCCCTTCTACAGCCTGAGGCATTCTTTGAGGGAACTTGAAAATGAAGCAAACCAAAAACAGGCCCAAACTAAGATAAAATAAAGGTAATTTGTGGCAAGAATGTTATGAACTCTCATACATTGTTGGCAGGAATATAAATTAGCATAAACACTGTACACCTAGTATGGAGGTTCCTTAAAAAAACAAGGATAGGATAGGCTTGGTGACTTCCTCTTGTAATCCTAGCACTCAGCTAAGGCAAAGGGGTAACCACAGACCTTGTCTCAGCACAAACCAAACCAAAATACCAGGGCCGGAGACAGCTCAGCATCTAGAGTGCTTGCCTAGCATGGGTGAAGTCCTGAGTTCAATCCCCAACACCACATGAAAACCAGGTCTGGAGCTGTTTCTGGTCCTCCTGCCCCTGTCTCCCTAACATGACTGTAGGGATGGGCCAGCATGCAGTGCTGGGGATCAAACGCAGGACTCTAGACAAGCTCTCTACCAGCACCCATGTTGGGCAGTTTACCTGTTCTTGTTGTTGTTGTTGTTTTGAGACAGGCTTTCTCTCTATAACAGCCCTGGATGTCCTGTAACTAGCTCTTGTAGACCAGGCTGACCTCGAATTCACAGAGATCCTCCTGCCTCTGCCTCCCAAGTGCTGAAATTAAAGGTGTGTACCACCATCATCCAGCTGGGCAGTTTACCTGTAACTTTGGCCTCTATGAGCACCTGTGCTCACATGCATGTACT
>JAQHUG010000200.1:136458-167457 GCA_028555095.1 Dicrostonyx torquatus
CCCCAATTTTTACCTTTTACACTTCTTTAGTGTTGAATTTTTATTTTTTATTTGTATTCTTTGAATTTTTTTCGCTGTTCCCATTATCACATTCACCCTTCCGATGTGTTTTCTTTTACATTTAATTAATCAACTAATTCATTTTTGAGGCAAGGTCTTATATAACTCAGGCTGGCCTCAAACTCACTGTGTAGTTGAGGATGACCTTGAACTCCTGACCCTCCTGCCTCTGCTGGGATTGCAGGCACCACCTTACCCTTATCTTTTACATGCTGGTGGTTAAACTTAGGGCTTTGCGTGTGCTGGGCAAGCACTCCTCCAACTGGGCTGTGTCCCAGCCTCTTCTTTTACATTTTACATAATTGAGAAAAGAGTTAGTGGGTTTGCGTGTGTGCGTAGGTACTTGTATGTGCTATGGTGTGAGTGTGGCGGTTGGAGGACAACTTTGTCCAGTTGGTGCTTCCACTTGTACATGGGTTGTGGGCATCAAACTCAGGTTGCCTTGCTCCAGTGCCAAGTGCCTCTGCCTGCTGAGTCATCTCACTGGCTCCACTTTTTATATAATTTGGAGACACAGAAGTGTGCAGTTGTTGTGATGAGCGAGATCTGCTTTCTCTTTGTGCCACTTCTCCCGTGTGTTTGTGCTATGGCTTGTTTAATTTTTTTTCTCTGTCTTAATGAGCTGCTGGTCATTTCAAGGTGAGTATTTGTAAGACCTCTTTTAGAATTGTAAACAGGGAATTAAAATGCATACGAAGTGTGATTCCCAGACCTCCTGCACCCTGTTATTTGGGGTTGGAGAATGCTTGGTGAGAGTTTAAACTTCTGAAATAGATTGTGGTATGGCAAGCCTTTAATCTCCGTACTTGAGGTAGAGGCTGGGGGGTCTTGAGTTTGAGTCTAGCCTGGCCTACGTGGTGAGACTTTGCCTCAAACAAACAGGAACAGAATCCAAAACAACAACAGCAGGATTTAGATTTCTGGAGCTCACCTTTCCCTAAATTCTAATCTTTTGGTACTGTCTGGGGATCTTTATCATACCAATTTAAAGCTCATCTGTAGGGATTTAATGCTTTGGAACTGTTTTTCTAAATAGTGTGAGCCCCTCACATGAATATTAATAGAGACAGATGTTTTATGTCTGATGGTCGTCCTTTTTATTTTAGGTTTTATTTATATATTTTAAGTGTATGAGTACAGGTGCCTTTGAGGACAGAAGAGGGCATCAACTCCCCTGGAACTGGAGTTACAGACAGTTGTGAGCCACCATGTAGATTCTGGAATTTGAATCTCAGTCTTCTGCAAGAGCAGCCAGAGCTCTTAATGTCTGAGCCATCTCTCTTACCCTGCAGCTGTCTTTTTACCATTAGAACATTTGAATTAAGCCGTTCTGTTGGAATTGGTTTTGGCTTTTCTCTTGATGCTTTTGGTCTTTACTGGGTCACAGGACTCTACCTTGGGTCTCCCTCGGTGGCAGCTTCAGTCTGTCAGGAAGTTGCCTTCCTCCGGCCTGAAAACACAACCCTCACTAGGGGACTCTTAAAAGTCACCAGGGACCTGGCAGCAGGAGTTTTCTGTCTGCCCTGGGTGGTAGCAGCAGCTAATTACTGTGGTTATAATTACACCAGGTGGCTTTTCCTAGAGCGGAAGATACCGTTCTGACTGGTGGCATCTGTTTGGAAGTTATGACCGCCAAGCTTTCATGTGTGCTCAGGTGGCAGGGTTGCTGGACTGATTAGACGTCCAGGTGTCTGTTGTCTGTCTGTAACTTACTGTGGGACCACAGACATGTAGCCCTTGTCCACCTCCATGGTGGATGTAAAGTTCCCTTTTGGCTATCTTGGATGCTGTTTCTGTCTTTGTCTGTTAGATATGCCAGGCCAATCAATGATCTGCTGAAGACGGATTTCTCTTTTTGTTGTGTTAACAACTTTTTTTTTTTTTTTTTTTGAAACAGGACCTCACATATCTCAGGCTGACTGCTTATTTGATAAGTAGTTGGGGCAGGCCTTGAACTTTGCTCTGTTGCCTCCACCTCCTAAGTGCTAAGATTATAAGCATGTAGCACCGTCACATGACTGGGATTAAACTAGGGCTTCATGCATGCTAGGCAAACATCCTACCCCCAAATCTTGTTTTTTTTTCTTTTTTTAAACTGTCTGCTGGTTGTCACTCCTGTAATCCCAACTTGCTCAGGAGGCTGTGAGGCAGGAGAATGGAAAATTTGAGTGACAATAACCTGGTAAATAAGTGGGACTCCACCTCAGAGGAAAACTGGCAAAAGGGTGGAGCCTTATGGCTCAGTAAGAGGGAGCTCGCTACCAAGCCTGGTGACCTGGAACCCACATAGTGGAAGGAGAGAACTAACTCTTAAACTTGTCCTTTGATTTTCACAAGTGTGCCCACACGTGCACACACTCAAACAAAACGAATGAATAATAAATAAATAAATTCTACCAAAAATAGGGGGAAAGTGAAAAAAAAAAGTCTGGGGAGCTCAAGCGGTCCAGCGGTTGCTTAGCCCACGCCCATTCTTCCCATCTCTGTTGGCAGTGTTGCAGGTACCACGTGCTGCGGCCTGCAGCTTCCAGCATCTGTGCCCATCGGTGAAGATTAATGCTCCTCGCACTGTCGTTCACATCCCGCAGCAGCATCCGGTCCTGGCAGATAGAATTTGCACGGTCCCACCCTAGGCGTTCTGAATTGAGATCCCAATCTGTCAAGTTCCTAGGTTAAGTTCAACTTGGAGAGGCCCTGGGTGTGGAAGCAAGGCTTCCAGTTCAGCCTCCTGGGGCTAGGTAGTGTCGGTCTCTGCTCCCTCTTCCCTAGTGCCCCGAGCTCCTGTGCTCCCTCAGGACCTTTCTCTCAGCTCCTGCTCCCTGTCTTCCTGACAGCCAGTTAGCAGATGTAAAGTGAAGTCTCCATGCAGTTTTATTTTGCATTACCCCAGTGATTACTGATGTTGGGCACTTGTTATAGGCCTCTTGACCATTTTTATGTCTTGAGATCTTTCCGTTAAGATCTAAAACTTACTAGAATAGTGCTACTTCTTTTAGGCAGTGCCCATGTTCTGGTTGCTGTAACTGTGTTGGCATGAATACAGTGGGTGATACGTATTCTGCATATTGGTGCCGCAGTGGCCCAACGTGGTTGGTAGAGGGATGGATGCGGACCCTGAATTCTGCCTTCTCAGCTTCTGTGAGGCTGTTTCTCAACTCGGGAGTGGCAGTGTTGGGGAAGGCCCAGGCCTGCGGAGGGCAAATGTCTCCTGCTTTGTGTTCTTGCTGTGTATGCTCAAGAGATGAAGTAAGATAGTAAGAAGTTCAAGAGGTAGACTAGACATGAGCCAGTACTGGGGCTGGAGGAGACAGATGTTGCTGGAAGGGGAGGCAGAGAGGGCAGGAGTGGATTTGTTCACGTTTGGAAGGGATGGGAGCCAGGGCAAGCATGGAGAAATTCATTCTAGAGAGGAGGAGAACAGTAGGACTCAGGTAGACAGCTCTGGAGGCAGAGATGCCTTGAGTGAGTGACTATTCATGGAGGGAGGGAGGTGTTGAGCGGAGGTGGAACCGGGAGCTGGGAAGATGCCACTGCTTTCCATAGGAGAAGAGGGGAATGCCGGAATGCCAGGTACGGAGTTAGGAGGACAGAGGACAGTCCTGGTAGTCGGCCAGGGGGACACTCTGCTCGACCCACCAGAGACTTGGTGGGGAATGAGCAGGTGGCTGTGGCCCTGAGTTGGGGTGGTCAGGGCTAGTGGGGAGACAGCTCTTCCTCTGGTAGGCTGGGCGTTCACAGCTCTGTGCCGTCACTTTGGAAACTTGCTGAGGCCTTGTTTTTGCTCCTCTTGTTTGGGCCTGTGGAAAGAGCCCTCCATCACTTAGCGTTTTGGGTGCGGGGATTAACTTTGGAGCCAGATAGTCTGAAGGTCTGTTTTAAAATGCTGGGGGAGCTTTTGAAGGATGGGGTGGGGGGACTGAAAACATACAGAACAAATGGTCTCATGGAGTCAGCTTTAGGGGACTTGGGCAAAGGCCAGGAGCCCAGGGCTCTTTACTCCAGTGTGGTCCCCCAAACAAGCAGCATCAGCGTTACCTGGGAGTCTGTCGGAAACTCAGAGGCTCAGCAGGACTGGTGGAAAGTACCTGAAATCCCAGCACTCAGGAGGTGGAGGTGTGTGTGGGGGGAGATCAGGAGTTCAAGGTCAACCCTGGGGTCACAGAGAGCTATTGGCCAGTCTGGGCTACACTTGAACATGTCAAAGAAGTGCTCCCCCCTTCCCCCAGTGAGTTAGCTACCTTTTAGGCATCTTCACATAATTTGTGTGTTCCCTGAGGTTTGGAAGGTCAAACCTCAGCAGTTTCTTGATGAACTTGGGTGCATGCAAAGATTTTTGGTTGCTCCCTAATTAGTGAGGAGTCCTTAAGTTACTGTAAAAGCCTCACCCGGATTTCTGGGGGTGTGGAGGATAGCAGCCTGAGCTGGTGTCTGTCTGACTGGATGTGGTCAGAGATCTGCTGCTGATCCGAGCTTCTCTACAGGGAACAGTATGACCGGCCCTGATTCCCTAAGCTGTGTGAACCGGAGTCAAGTGGGCTAGGTGTTAAGGATTGTAGATAGGAGATTGGGGGACAAATGGTGACCAGTGGGTATGGGGTTAGGCGACGACAAATGGTGACCAGCAGATGTGGGTGTGTCTTCAGATTCCAAGAGGAAGGAAGTTGTGGTACACTATAACATAGGTGGGCTTTGAGGAACTGTGACATCAGTCAAGGGTGGAAGGACAGATGCTGGACAGTCCTTAGGCGAGGTGCTGGGCATAGTGGAAGTTTTGTCTGAAGGGTGGTTGTTGCCTGGGCCTGGGAGGCGGAGCATAGAGAGCTGTATAAAGTTAAAGACTGTCAGTTTCCTAAGGGGAAGTGTTTAGGAATTGGTTGTTTACAAAGTGACAGTGGTGGTGAAGTGGGGCCTGGTTGGTATGTCATGTTATGATGGAGTGACCCTCAGACTGAGCCTCTGTGGTCTAAGCAAGTGGAAGGTGGCCTTGGGAACCCAGTCAGAGTCAGGTGATGGCCATGGGTTGGGAGATCTCCAGGACTTCAGGACTGCCTTGACTCACTTGACCTGACCTCCTCAGGCCATTGAGGTTGAGAGCTTTTTCCTGGGGGTTGACGTTTTCATCCTGGGTCTGCATAGAGGCTGAATAGAATTCTAAAAATTTCTTTTCCTTCCTTCCTTCCTTCGTTCCTTCCTTCCTTCGTTCCTTCCTTCCTTCCTTCCTTCCTTCCTTCCTTCCTTCCTTCCTTCCTTCTTTCTTTCTTTTTGTGGTAGGGTTTTGCTACACCTAAGTGATCCCCTTGCCTCCAAATAGTGTAAGAAAATTTGTAAAATCCCACTGTTCTCCACAGCCCTTGGAAATGGGCTTTTACTTGTTTTTATGTGTTTTGAGGGCTACAATAGCTTTATTGGTCTCCCTCCCTGATTATAAAAACAATATGCATTGTTTGCAGTAATTAGTACTTGCTGTTCCTTCTGTCTAGAACATTCTTATCTCAGATGTTATCTTCAGTTCCTTCCCTTCCTGCAGGTCCCTTCTCAGCTCCCACAGGGTCATTCTCCAGCAAGAGCTCTTTCAAGGCTCCTAAGCTCTTGCCCGCTTTGTTCTGTGCCCGACACTGTCATCACCTATGCTTCTGTCCGTCTGTTTATTCTCAGTTCCCTCCACTAGACCACAGGCTCCAGCAGGACAGGCTTGCATTGCTTAGTGTTTTGGTTCTGTATTCTTTGCCCATTTTTGTAGCGTGTCTCCCTGTGTGCTGGCTCTCGGGCTGTACCATGTGTCCCTCGGTGGTGCATACCATCAGTAGCCGGGTAGAGAAGGTGAAGACTTAGAGATTCAGCCTGGGGTGCTCGAGAGCCCCATTGCAAGATGTCTGCGTTAGTGTGCTGTGGTGGCCAAAGTGCCACCAATGGAGGGACTTAACCAGCAGAAGCGGTGCTCTGTAGTTGGAGATCATGGTGCTGCTGTGATCCCTCTGAAGGTGCTGAAGTTTTTTTCTGTTCCAGGTCATGCTGGTAGCTGTGGCAGTTTCTGCGTTCAGTAGTATCGTTCCATTTTCCCTGTGCGTCATTTCCAATTTTACCTTTTTGTAAGATTGGTTATGATGGATCAGGGACTCATCTACTTATGTCTGATCTCATTAATTAATTATATCTGTGGTGAGCTGTTTCCACATGAGGTCGCACTTGAGGTTCTTGGGGTTAGGACTTTGTAGGAACTTTTTGGTTCAGCCCATAACAGTAAAGTTTGAATTAAAAGCTGAAGGGGGCAAGCCCAGAAGGTCTTTCAGGGGACAGTGTTCCCAGCAGAGGACATGGCCATGCAAAGCCTTACGGCAGGCAGTCATCCAAGAATGGGCCTCAGAGGAGACCCAGTGTGAAGTGTGGAGGTGGCAGGATCAAGGATTAGATGTGAGAGGAAGTGGGTCCTGGCAGTGGTCATCAGGTGGTGGGATTTACTATGGGTTTGGAAAACTTATAAGCTAGCAAGCAAAAATCACCTCACATCCTACGACTTCTGATAACTGCTGTGGCATTTTGGTGTGTCTCTTTTTAGTGTTCCGCATGTACAAGCGCACATGAACACACGTGCAAAGCGGTCGAATCATATCTGACATGTCGTTTGGTGATCTGCAGTTTTCCACTTCACGCTCCATTGTGGGATCTTTGTGTTGTCGGGAAGTGCGGGTCTACACCACAGGCCAGTTTTTCTGTAGAGATCCCAGGACTGAGGGACGAGAGAGAGGGTTTAATGGGTTCTGTGGATGTTCTCTGCTGCATTTAAGCAGGTTAATGGGTTGTAATTTATGGCTTTGCACTCTTGAGCGTTACCACTGCACATGTATCCTTACACACTTTTCTAGTAACTTCTGTAGGATAAATTCCCAGAAATAGACTCACTGGCCTAGGCAGTATGCACACATTAAATTTTGATGCGCCCTGCCAAATTGCTCTCTAGAAAAGTTGAAGCAATTCTCATTCTCTCTAGCAGTGAGTCAGAGGTGCCAGTGTCGTTTCCTCTTTCTGAAATACAGCCCGTTACCCATCTCTCAGCTTTGCCAAGCTTGAAGGTAAGACACATCCCACAGTAGCATCTTTTTGATTGCGAATTGGCATTTGAGTCTTTGATCAAGTTCCCCTTTGACGTTCTTTCTCTGTAGAAATCCAGGGCTGAGGGACTAGAGAGAGGGTTTAGTAGGTAAGAACCCTTGGTGAGTAAGCATGAGGTGGCCGTGGGGACCTGAGTTCAGGGACTCAGCACTCATGAAAAAAAAAATCTTTTATAACAACAACTCCAGAACTTTGGGGAGTGAGACAGGAGGATGTCTGGGGCTTGCTAGCTGCCAGCCTAGCTACAAGTTAAGTGAGAGACCCTGACCCAAAAGGAGCAATAGAGCAGGGCTGATATCTACTCTGACCTCAGTGCAAACCCCAGAGATGTCCTGGGAAGAGCAACAGTAGCCGTCTGAGCGAGGTGGGAGGCAGTGTAGCTCGTTTCACCTGTAGAACAGCTCTGTAAGCTAGGTATTCCTGCTGTGCCTAATCCACGAGTGAAGACAAACCTTAGCGGACTCTCCTGCTCGGTTCAGGCCATATAGCTACTGAGTCCTCTAAACCCCAGGGGTGGGTGTGCACACCCCAGCCAGGCGCCTGTGGTCTGGGTCTCGTTACTAGATGGCTCTGTGGTGTCTCCCACGAAGGTGTACATTCACAGGTTTTGCTTGCTTGGCAGAGTGGATTCTGTCTACAGTCACATACAGTTTCCATAGTCACAGTGGTCTGTGACCTCTGGAGAGCACCTCGTCCACCGGTGGCACCACACAAGTTTTGACTGAAGGTCACAGAAGGTTCACCCCAAACCTCTGTTGAGAGGAATGAATAAGGCAGGTTTTCCAAAGCTACAGATTGTACAGATAGTCATTTAGTTTTGTTCTAGCAATTGAACATTTAACAGTAATGGTTTCAGGAGAAATGAAAGTTCTCTTTACAGAGTGCGTTCTGTTTCTCCCAGCCTGGAGGGTAATGGTCCATAATGTCGGGTGACATTTTCTCCCTGCATTTCCCCGGTTACTGCCACCTGGATCACATCCCTGTGGACCTGATAACATTGTTACATAGAGGATGCTGTTTCTCTGTGGTTGGTTTCTGATGGCTTTTTCTTTGATCATGAATTAGGATATGCCTCTGGTTAGAAAATCAATTTCTCATTAACTTCTCGGTTTTGATGGGAGGAAGTCAGCACCTTCATTACCTTGTTCCAAACCCAACAGTGGGGGCTGGAGAGATGGCTCAGTGGTTAAGAGCACTGGCTGCTCTTGCAGAGGGCCTGGGTTCAATTCCCAGCAACCACATGGAAGCTCATAATTGCCTGTAACTTCAGTCCCAGGGATCTGGTGTCCTCTTCTGTCCTCTGTGGGCACCAGGCATACATGTGGTATGTAGGCATACATGCATGCAAAACACCCATACATATAAAATAAAAGTTAAAAAGATTATAAACAAAAACCAAGACAGCCAATATGGTGAGCGACTTTCACACTTTCTCCACGCTCTGAGCTTTCTTAGTTCTAAGGGAAAAGAAAACGAAAACCCAAGTAACAGTATATTAATATGTTGTGCTTGTGCCAGGATCTGATGTTAAATATTAACTTTCTAAATGATTTCCAGAAACACTGGTCTTGGGACTATTGGTTTTTTTTTTTTTTAAAGTTATTATTATTCTTGTGTGTGCCTATGAGGTTGGGGTGTGTGTGGACCACAGCATGCAGGTAGAGGTCAGAGGACAATAATACAGAATGTTACCCCTTTCCTAGGGAGGGGAGGGAAGTGACCAGTACAGGTGTGGGTCACCTGAGTAAGTGGCTGGGAGAAGGCTGCTATTGAGATACCATGTCCAGCAGCCTCCTTGTTTTTTCTTAAGTGACACAGTCATCACATACAAAGCAGATCACAGTTGCAATTTTTATGGCTCACAGAGGAAGAAATCAACATGGAGTATCTGGATTCTCAAAAGTAGGGTAGAGTCGGGGAATCCAGAGGGGAATGGAGCAGGCACAGGCTGGAGCGCCAGACCACAGTGTGTCCCCATCCTGAGGGAAATCACCTGCCTCATGCCATGGTAGAGAAGGCTCATCAGGCGGTTGGTCCCTCTGTGGGTCCCACCTAGGACATGAGTCTGATGATCGCTTCTCCACTCTCAGATTTCCCTCAGCCTCCAGCGTTTCTACTGTAGACTTGGAAAGAGGCTCTCCAAGAGTCTCTCTGCATGAGCCCCGGAAATGTCTCTTGACCTTTAAATGGGCATCTCTCTTCAGCCATTCTTTTTAAGTGTCGAGCTTCATGTTCCTAGTTGTCTGCAGACATGACTTGAGATGATTTTAAAAATTAGCGTTTGGCTAATTGCCATGAGGGAATTAATAAGTGTGCACCCAATTTTTAGGATGCTTGGTTACTTGATAAAGTATGCATGAGGTAGAGAGGAGAAACTCTGGAGAGGCCCAACACTTGGGCAGATGAAGCACTTGTGGCTTGAGGAAATGAGCGAAGGATTGCCTACTCCTGAGAAAAAGTACAGACCAGCCAGAGTCAGGGGCAGAAGTCCAGGTCAGACGGGACAGTGTCACTGAATAACCAAGAGTGTCACTTGGACCCACAGTGTTCTCAGAAACAGATTCCTGGGGCGGAGTTTTAGGCGGAACTGAGACAGGCTTTCTTAGCTCAGACACCAGGAGATGGTTAAAACAGTGTTAGAACATCTGAGTAACTGACTCAGCAAGATGGCCTAGTGAACCACTAAAAACGCTTGTTACCGAGCCTGACAACGTGAGGTAGGGTCCTTGGGATCTGTGTGGCAGGAGGAGAGACCCAGCTCCTGCAACTTGTCCTCTGACTGCCACATGGTGTATGTATGTTATCACCCCCCCCACTCAATAAATAATAAATGCCATTAAAAAATGAAAACTCAGATAATATACAGAATGATGCGTGAGAATAGTTGGCCGCAGGACAGAACAGATTTGTATTACTTGTCAATAGTGTCCTCTGTGTTCCCCTCTTTCTAAGGGAACGGCTGGAGTGTGGCCAGTCTGTTTGGGTCATCTTGGGTTGCCGCTTTCCCCTGAGGAGGCTGCTTTCTGTTGTGAGCATGAGCAGGCTTCTCTGGACCCAGGAGAGGAGCACTCCCTGATGTGGGGCTGGAGCTGCATGTGACAATGAACCAGACGATGAGCGGCCCCATCTCTGACTGCAAGCACAGGCACGGCCGTCGTCAAGGGAAGTGTGTGAGAGATTGTTAAGTAGCTCCCGGATCATAGAACCTGACAGCTGGCAAGTTACATAAATATTCATATATGTATCAGTTTCTACTTCTGTGGCTCTGACAGGATGCTCCAGGGCCCACAGTTTAAGGATGCAGGAGGCTGTAGAGTCGGAGGCTGACTGTCAGGGCACACCTAACAGGGTGTGTGTCAGCTGCTTATCATTCTTTTTGATCCTTGGGTTCTGCAGTGGGAGCTGGGACTTGGGAGTGGTGCCCAACCCATGCATGGCTGGGAGCAGTATGCGGATGTGCGAGGGTGTACCTGCCTACACACAGACTCGATAATACCTGGGTGCTTAGGAGCAGAGATTGAGTAGTAGAGGGTAGATCAAGGAGAGAGAAAGGACAGTACAGATCAGGAGGAGCCAGCAAATGACCATGGGAAGCCAGCTGCACTCAGAGTCACATGCTTTGAAGTAATTGGTTGAGCTTTGTGAGGTGACTTTGAATTTCTGTCCATTCCCATAGCTGTTGTGTTCCTTACCAGTGTGTCCATTAAAGTCCATTAGGACAGAGTGATGTCACAGATATCAGTGTCTGTGGCTGATTTCATCTTCATTTCGTTGGTGTTCCTGAATGGGTGGAACAGCCTCCTCCCGCTTCCCTTCCTCCGGTCTAGCCTCTCCTCCTACCACATTGTCCTGGATTGGTTTCTCTAGGGAGAGCCTCCTAAGCCGTGTAAAGCCTGTGTGCTTTATATACGCTGTTCCTTCTTCCCAAATGCTCTTCCCCTCCTTGTTGGCCTCCTTTCACTTCCCCCTCAAAGATCTCAGGCCACATATCACTCTCCCCACAAGGCGTGTGGGAGCAGAATGGCTTAGGTGCCCTCTGTCCATGTGCGACTCAACTAAATTCATGACCTCCTGTGAGTAGATCTCTTCTTGCTTACTGTCTCCTCATCAGTGTGCGCTGTGACTGGGCTCACCGTCCTCAGTGACCACCTGATGAATTGTTAAATAGATGGATTTTGGAGGAGTGGTTCCATGAGTGAACCGCTAGCTGGATAAATGATTGTGTGCATGACGATTCTGTGAGTGCCCCACCGAATGGATAAATGACTGTGCACGAGGATTCCATGAGTGAACCGCTGGCCAGATAAATGATTGTGTGCACGAGGATTCCATGAGTGCCCCACCGAATGGATAAATGAGTGTGTGCACGAGGATTCCATGAGTGCCCCACCGAATGGGTAAATGAGTGTGTGCACGAGGATTCCATGAACGCCCCACCGAATGGATGATTGTGTGCATGATGGAATGAGCTAGAGCAACCAATGACATGGTGAACTTGGTGCAGCGGTAGCGTCTCTCTTGTAGATAAGTGGCTCTTAGGAAGCTGGACATCCTTCATCTTTCATTACTGCCTCTTTGCAGTGCCTTCCTCCCACACCCACGGTTAGACCCCTTCACACCCTCTTTCCGTGTATCTTTATTACTCTTGGCTTCAGGAATCGCCTCCATGGGGTCAGACCCCCACACTACATCTTTGTCCCAGATTCATCCCAACATAAGTTCCTGTGATTGATTGGCGGTCAGCCTAACCTGAAAATGGCGGACATACAGATCTCTGCATGCTGAGCCCCCTGTTGAGATAGAAACGCTTTTTAGTCTCTGATTGTAAATGATACTCAGATGCTTTGGACTGTGAGCTCTACTTAGATGAAAGAAGTACCCATCTTTGTTTCTGTTTCATAAATAGTTTGATACACATCTTCTTAGTCTCTTTGTGTGTGTTTGTTCACGTGTGCACAGGTGTGTGTGCACATGTGTCTGCATGTGCGTGTGGAGACTTAGGTTGACTGTTGGCCTTGGGAGCCATCCACTTTGTCTTTTGAAAGTCCCTCAGTGGCCTGGAGCTGTCTATATAGGTTAGGCCTGCTGGCGGATGAGCCCTGGGAATCCGCCTGTCTCCACCTTCTCCGACACCATTGTGCCTGGGTTTTTGACTTGAGTTCTGGGGGTGACATTCCGAGCCTCATGCCACTCTCGCTGTTCTACCTCTCCACTCCCCTCTTCCTGTTTTAAAAATTGTGCATGTATGCATATGTAGTTGACCGGAGTTTTTTAAAAAATAGAAATGGGATTGTACTATCCACAGATTTTTGTATCTTCCAGTTTTCATTTTATTGTAAATGTTTTTCATATGCTTTAATTTTTTTTTTTCTTTTCGAGACAGGGTTTCTCTGTGCAGCTTTATAACCTGTCCTGGAGCTCACTCTGTAGCCTGGTCTACATGACCTCAAACTTACAGAGATCCACCTGCCTCTGCCTCATAAGTGCTGGGTTTAAAGATGTGAACCACCACCACCCGGCCTGCTTTAGAATATTTTTAAGCAAGCACACAAGAGAATCCAGCCTGGGGCCTTACGCATGCTAGGCACTAGCTGTACCCCTGAGTTGCATCCCAGCCGTTCTTAAACCACTCAGTGTCTTATTGGTCTTCCTGTGATGAACCTCTGTGCATAGTTCTTTGAGCTTCTGTTTATTTCCTTCAGGACAATCTTAAGGAAGGAGTTGGATCACAAAGGGTAGATTTGGAGGAGAAAAAAAAAAAACCCTGAGTCAGTGTACATCAGAAAGTGTTACGGCGTGTTGGAGAACGTGCCCCGCGTTTTGATCGTAGAGTCTCAGTTTGTGTAGCTGAGTAGCTTTTCAAGGAGACCAGCTGGGCAGATGGCTGCTTGCCCCCGGGCCTGCTGTCTGGCTATCCTCATCCTTCATCCATGAGCACGTGTTGGCCCACTAAAGGTCAGCACTTTGGCCACCTGTGAAGATGAAAGCCCAGGAGTCAGGTGGGTGTCCCTGGGGACTGGAATAGTGAGCATCGCTCTTCTCTAGGGCCCATGACATGAGTCTGTACAAAAGGACCAGAGCCTGAGGAAGTGGGTGGGGCTCTCCTCCCTGAGCCTCCCAGCCGGCCGCACCATCTCTCCACAGCAGAGTGCCTCTTCCTTGACCCTCCTTTCCCCACAGCTGTATTTAGTGTCTCTGTTCTCACTGTTCCCAACTTGAATTACAGTGATTACTTGATTTCCAGAATTGTGGTTAAAATGCATATAGCACAAGATTTGCCATCATAACCACTTTTAAGTACGGGGTTCAGCAGTGTTAAGTACCTTCGCAAGCCCTTTTCATCTTGCAAAATTGAACTCTGTATCCATTAAAATACAACCGCCCTGTCCGTACCTCCAGTCCCTTGGAGTCACAAATTCTGCTTTCTATTTTTATGAGTGTGACTCCTGTGGTCCCCTGGAGATATGGAATCATAGGGTGTCTTCCTTTAGTCACCAAGTTCATTCCTGATGTAGGGTGTGTCACAGTTCCCTTTTTAAGGCTGCATAGTATTCCATTAGCTGCCCGATCCATACTCTCTTCTTGCCTTTTCCTTACATTGGTTAAAGCAATAAGGAAGCATTTTGAAATGAGGATGGAGCTGAGCAAGAACAAGGTGATTTGTGTTCCTTTTGGTTCCCAAAGTCTCCGAACCCAAAAGGAACCTAGACACATACTCTAAGAAATAATGTCAGCATACAGATAAACCCCTAGGCCCCAGGGTTCAGTTCTCTGTTAACTTCAGTTCTGCCCAGTTTCCCGACTTCCTTGCTTTACTGATACAGCATGTGCCTTCTGCGTCTTTCACCCAGTCTTTGTTCTTCCTGACGAGCTCTTTTTGCATCTGATTTTGGAGACAGAGTCTCTTATAGCCCAGGCTGGCCTTATCTAGCTGGGCTCCCTCTCTAGCCCATCTTGCTGGCCAATTTTTATATCCACTTGACACTTCAGTTGGGGAGTAGCCTCCATCAGATTGGCTGTAGCATATCTGTGGGGTGTTTTCTCGACTGTTCATTGATGTAGGAGTGCTCAGCCCACTATGGTTGGTACAACCCTGGGCTGGTGGCTTGGGTTGAAAGTGATCTGGAGGGAGCAAGCCAGTAAGCACCATTCCTTCGTGGTTCTGCTTCATGGTCCTGCCTTGAGTTTTTCCTTGACTCCACTCATTGATGGACGTGTGAGTCAAAGAAATCCTATTCTCCCTGAGCTGCTTTTGGTCATGGTGTTTATCACAGCAATAGGAAGCAGACCAGAGCATCCAGGCCGGCTTTAATCTGTTCATCCTCTGGCTCCCACCCTGGAATACAGACATACACCACCACCCCTGGCCTGAGAAATGACTTTTGTTATTATAACATGGCTTCTTTGTCATATGGCTGGTTTCCTAGGTTGGTTGGTTTTTTGTTCACTTGACACAAAACCAGCATCTTGGAAAACGGAGCCTTAATTTAGGAATTGCTTCCATCAGTGTGACCTGTAGGCATGTTTGTGGGGTATCAGCTAGATTGCTCATTGATGTTGGAGGTCTCACCCACTGTGGGTGGGCCTGTCCCTGGGCAGGTAGTCTTGGGTTATATAAAAAAGGGGGCTGAACAAGCCATGAAAGTAAGCTAGTGGGCTGGAGAGATGGCTCAGTGGTTAAAAGCATTGGCTACTCTTCCAGAGGTCCTGAGTTCAATTCCCAGCAACCACATGGTGACTCATAACCATCTGTAATGAGATCTGGTGACCTCTTCTGGTGTGGGGGCATACATAAAGGCAAAATGTTGTATACATAATAAATAAATAAATCTTTTAAAAAAAAAGAAAGAAAGAAAGTAAGCTAGTGAGTGGCATTCCTCCATGGTCGCTGCTTCAGTTCCTGCCTTGGTTTCTCTCAGTGATGGGCTGTGACTTGCAAGTCTCATCAACCGTTCCTTCTTGGGTTGCTTTGGTTAGTGCTAGAGCACCGTGAAGAAACCTATGTAATAACCACTAGGTTATTAGCTGCTCCCTAATGCTGTACATACAGTGTTGTCCCCTGGAATCCAGGAGGGGAGGGAGCTGCAGGTTCTAGGAACTCCATGACCACCAGTGTCTTAAGATCTCACATAATTAGCAGTGTCTCCCGTGCATCCTCCAGTGTAGTTTATATCCTGTCTAGATTACTGCAGAATGCGAAGGCCTTGCTCTGTACGTACGGTAGCTCGGTACTGTTTAGGGGACAGTCGCACGAGTAAAGTTTGTGTATGGTTTATAAGGACACGAGTTTAAAAGGAAAAACAACCACCAAAGTTTTTCATTTTATTTGCCCCTTGTTTGAAACTAAAGAGACAAAACCCTTGTGGGTAACATTATAGAAGTAATCCTCCTGACTGCGAGTTCGTATTTCGTTGACGCTAGGTGTGCCATTGACAGCTATCGCTGCCATTCGGAGAGCCCGCCACCCACAGTAGCTGCGTCCTGACTCACTGTTGCAGTCATTCTGTGTTTTGAGATGGGGGTCTTCTGTAGTCCAGGCTGACCCTGAACTCGTGGTTCTCCGCCTTTACCTCCTGAGTGCTGGGATTAAAGTTGTCACCACCCCACCCACCCTATAGTCCAGCTATCACCACGCAGGGTGTGTGTGTGGGTGGCATTGGAAAGATGAATCCCAAGGAAGGTCCAGATAAGTGGCATTCAGTTGGTTTTGTTTACCGTGTGCACATTTGTGCCGTGGGAGGAAGGTAGATGAGAGAGCTTGTAGACAATAGTGGAAAACTCTTCAACTTTTATTTCTGAAAAACTCCTGTGAGTCTCTTCCTAGGAATGTGGAGCCCATAGCCTTCCCTGTTGAGTGCAGGGCAGTTCCTGTGTGTCCCTTCTTTCTTTTTATCCGTTTCCGTTCATATTTGTGTATTTCATTACAGATTCTTTATTTAGTAATACAGTATGTATATATTTATTGCCTGTGCTTCATGCAGGAGGGTGACTGTTGTTTTTAAGTCTTTCTCTTAGAATTTTGTCTCTTTATACTTTTCCCCACATTATTGCATTTGGGAGAAGACGAAGATGAAGCTGCTTCCCAGCTGAGAGTGACCCTGACTGAGCCTGACTTTGCAGTAATGACACTTGATACCTTCTTGTTTTATAGCAGTGGTTCTCAACCTGGGTGGGGGTTACGACCCTACTGGGGTTGTCGAATGACCCTTTCACAGGGGTCACATATCAGATATCCTGTATATCAGAAATTTTCAGTATGATTCATATCAGTAGCAAAATTATAGTTACGAAGTAGCAACAAAAATAATTTTATGGTTGAGGGAGATCACCACCACATGAGAACTGCATTAAAGTGTCTCAGCCTTAGGAAGGTGCCTTAGAGGGTCAAGGCTCATTTTCTCTCTGGATGGATCCTGTCACTCCTGCCAGTATCTTGCTCAGACACACTCCTGTATTCAGTGCGGACTTGCCTGCTCTCTGTGTTCTGAGAATTCTCTCCTGGGTTTTTACTGGCCTGAGGCACACTACCCCAAAACTAAACAAAACAGAATGAAAGCCCTCTCCTAACCAGAATAGCTGAATGGATGGCATTCTCCAGCTGTGTCCAGGTGTGCGTGCCTGGTGTGTGTGGACGGCAGAAGACAGCTTGCTGGAGGCATCTCTTCGTCCCCTGTGCTGGGGGCCCAGGAGCAGACTAGAGTCTTATGATTGAAGGCTGGTGCCGTTATCTGCCAAGCCATCTTGGCAACCTTTATTAGGCGTTACTTACTGAGGGTTTCAGCTCACTTTTTTTGGTGGCTTTTTAGAATATTCTAGAATTCTTTGTTTGGATTGTTTTAGGATGATCACCAAGAGACTGTACATGGTGTCACATGCCTTAAATCCCAGCACTTGGAAGGCAGAGGCAGGTGGAAATCTCTGTGAGTTTCAGGCCAGTTTGGTCTAAATAGAGAGTTCCAGAACACGCAAGGGGTATGTAGAGACCCCTGTCTCAACAAACAGGATGGTTGGAGTAACAAGTGAGAAGGACAAAGCTAGTCTCCAGGGCCGAGTGCCAGTTTCAACTTTCGAAGACATACTTTTGGATTAGTGTGTTTTGCTAAAAGAGGCCCATTAGGCAGCTATTGTACCCCTTCCCCTATTTTTCACCAGCTAGGATTAATTGTACACTATCTCATTTAATCTAGGTAATAATCCTTGCAAGTTTCCTATTCCTGTTTCCTGATTGATTGATCCAGGGTCAGTGTAGATCCTAGCACAGCCTGTAAAACCACAGAGGCTGTCCTTTATGTTTGTATGTATTGATTGATTGATTAATTGATTGATTTTTTTTTAAATAGTGTCTCATCGTATATCCTTGGCTGACCTGAAACTAGCTGGATAGAACAAGTTTTTCTTGACCTCACAGAACTGTACCTGTTACACACCCAGCCCAACAAAGGCTGTTCTTTGATTTTTTTTTTTTAGGTTTATTTATTCTTTTTTATGTGTATGAGTGTTTGTCTGCCTGTATGTATGTGAAGCCTGTGTGTGCCTGGTGTCTGTGGAGATCAGAAGAGGGTATCAGGTCCTCTGAAACAAATCTGCGTTCTCTGCAAGTACAGCAAGTGCTTTTAACTGCTGAGCCATCCCTTCAGCCCCCAGGGCTTTGTGCGCCTGTTGTTTTGTGGAAGGCAGAGGAACACAAGGCAGTTCTGAAATGTTTGGAAAGGTAAGGTTTTACCGTTGGCTCATGAAGTTCCTTGAAATTCCTGACTCCTGTGTGGACATGTATGCTGTGTGTTTCCTGTGTAATTTGCCCATCATGATGATAGAATTTCCACCACGTTAGAGGTTTGTGCAGCTTAGCATTTTATGAACTCAGACTGGCTCCAGATGATCCTGAGGGAATGGCTTTATGGAAATTGCTCATTTTGAGTTCACAGTTTTGCGAGGGAAAACAGGCATTCTTTCTCTTCCACCTGGTGCATTGCTGAGCTGCATGGGTGACAGAAGCAGGTCACGGCCAGGTCGTGTGTGCAGATTTCTCAGGGAAGGGATGTCAGCTATTCATTCAAGGAAACATAAAGAGCAGCAAGCAGGAGTAAGAACAGCTGGGGAGCTGGGTGGTGGTGGCGCACGCCTCTAATCCCAGCACTCGGGAGGCAGAGGCAGGTGGATCTTCTGTGAGTTCGAGGCCAGCCTGGTCTACAGAGCTAGTTCCAGGACTTGCCTTAAAAAGAAAAAAATAAATTAAAAAAAAAAAGGGAACAGCTGCGAAGAAAGAGCTGTGGGAGGAGGGAGGAGAGTGGAGTTGAGCATCCTGCATCTTCATTCTGTGATGCCTTGTTGGGATTCAGGAATTAGGGAGTATGTAGGTTGGGGCGGGCGTGGACACACCAGATCTTGAGGACGAACAGGGAATTGGCAGAGATGTAGCTGGGATGATGTGGGCTAAAGTGAGGGTGTTTCATGTGAGATGGTGTGAGAAACTTCAGCCAGGTAGGAGCTAGAATCTGATGGAGTGTGTAGTTTCAGCTCTGGGAGAAGCCAGTGTCCAGGAGCCAGAGAGAGGGGGAAGGTGTGCAGGGCATCTCTGGGCTAGCAGCAGAGCTGACTCTGCAGCAGTGCGTGGAAGCCCCTGGAATATGTGTCCCTTCCAGAGCAGAAGGAACCCACTGAGGTTGCCAGCTGCATGGGAATGGAAGTGGCTGTTAATGCCCAGGGTCCATTAGGTCTTTAGCTGTAAGTCAGACCTGAGATGTGGCTTCCATGAGCTTTTACAGGAGTTTGTCTGACGACCAGGTTATGGCTCAGTTTTCCTTTTTATTTTTTCCCCAAGACAGGGTTTCTCTGTGTAACAGCCCTGGCTGTCCTGGAACTCCCTCTGTAGATCAGGCTGGCCTCAAACATAAAAGCACCATTTTCCTTTCATAAAGACAAAAAAGGATAGCAGATTGGAGTAATCTGTTGTTTTTTTCGGGGTGGGGGTGGGGCGGGGGGATCAGTGTAGTTATGTGGCTTTCAAACTATGTCAGAATTTTTAGAAGTATTTGAAGGAGTTAGCAAATTTAGTTTTTGAAATGATATATATATGTTAAATAATTTCTAACGTTTAGGGATGGGTTGTAGTTCGGCAGTAGGGAACTTGCCTAGCATGCACCGAGGCCTAGGTTCAGTCCCCAGTGCTGCATCAGAACAGACAGTGGAAAGAGCATTTGTTGCAGAAGAGTTGAGTTTGGTTCCCAGCACCTACACAGTGGCTCAACTACCTGTAACTACAGCTTGCTGGGCTCTGATACTTTCTTCTGACCTCTGTAGGCACCACACTCGTGTGCACAAATGTACACTTCTGCATGCATGTACATGCGCATGATCCTTAAAACAAACAGAAAGATAGCAAAGTAATTTTTAAAAGATTTGTTCTTATTTATATGTATGTGTGTGTATGCCTGTGGTTGAGTGTGTGCACGTGAGTGCAGGTGCCCGAGGAAGGCAGACGAGGGTGTCAGATCCCTCAGACCTGGATTTGTAGGCACATGTGAGTTGCATGATGTAGATGTTGGGTTCTTTGCAAGAGCAGTGAATACTCTTAACCACTGAACCAGCTCTCCAGCCCAGTTAATTTCAAACTATTAAAATTAAATTGTAATATATGCACATATAAAAAGAGTCAAAAGGAAACAGCCCAGTGGATTCCTACAGGCTGATTATAGCCCCGTAACACCACCAACATCAAGAACAAAATATTACCTGCCCCTCAGAAGCCCCATGGAGTCTTCTTCCTGCTCATCCTCCAGTAATGGCTTTCTTGGTCTCTAGCAGTTGACATACTGGATTAACCTATGCCATGAAGTCGTACACAGACTTTAACACAAGAGCCACCCCTGGGACAGGTTAGCGTTCATTGTCGGTACAGCTAGTTCTCGTGCGGATCTTGGTTTAACAGCCACAGTGGCCTTTTTGAAAATGTATGACTCGTGAAGGGGCAGCTTTGCATGGTTTTGACATCAGAGATGGTCACTGATCTTCTGGCTTTGTTCAAGCTGCCCTGGTATTCTGCTGGGGATTGGTTGCAAGGGTATGTGTCACCTGCCTGTGGGGTTCTATGAGTCTGGCACATTGTAGGAAGTCCTAGGGTCTACGCTGAGCCCTCAGTGCTCTTGAGTGCTACATTCTGGGATATATAGGCCATTAGGAGGTGACTTTGAGAATTTGTAATCTTGAGGCCAGCGTGTGTCAGAGCTCTTCTTTTTTAGCTTTTGAATTTTTAAGGCATGGTCGCACCATGTAGCCCAGGCTGACCTTAAACTTGTGGCAGTCCTCCTTCCTGAGACTCTGTAGTGTGCAGAGCTAAAGGCAGAACCTTTCAAGCTTGAGCCTGAGACTTGTTAAAGTGTTGTTAGTTGCCAACATTTAAAAATTAAGAGTTTCATTTAGAATACATGAATATATATATGTCCTGCAGAAGCTACTTTGCGTAAATCCATCAGCATGCTGTCATTGAACTTGATCCTTTTCTGATGTTTCTTCCTGAGCTATGCTCACAGTGACCTCTTAGGTCTTTGAGTCTCCTGTGATTGCAAAGGCAGCAATTTAAAGATAATTGCATTTTTGTTTTTGCTTTTGTTTTTTTGAGACAGGGTTTCTCTGTATATAGTCCTGGCTGTCCTGCAACTTGCTCTGTAGACCAGGATGGCCTTGAACTTAGAGATCTGCCTGCCTCTGCCTCCAGAGTGCTGGAATTAAGGAGTGTGCCACCACTGCTAGGCCTAGATCATTGCAATTTTTATATCTTGTCTTGGGGTCTTGTCAGTCCTGAGCAGGACAACACTTGGTTAGCCATAGAAGACAAGCTTCTATTTGGATCAGCAGGAGCTCGGTATTGTATTTTCTCATTAGTTTTACTTATTAATCCAACGTTTACCCAAAGATCATCCTTTCATGTTTCAGAATTTTTAAGGCAAAAGATTATACATAGGGAGACGTCCCTCCCACCTGTTGTGTGGCATCGTTCCGGGGAGATGTGAACAAGATCTACTCATAATAGCTAGGGACCCAATGGCAGACCAAACTAAAAATTCCACTAAAATCTGTCTTGGTGAGCCAGTGGGTTTTATTGAGTTACTTCCAAGTGTATCGGTGAGGGGTACTTGCTGGAGCAGAAATGACTCAAAGACAGCTTCATCACCAAAGCCCACCCCAACGAGTGACACCTACAGATAGATCACCGCACAACTTTTCAGGGGAGTGTCTCTTCCAGGCAGCTTAGTTGGTCTGTGTCTCTGTCTGGTGGTGTGGCTGGTCTGAGAGTGTCTTTCCGTAGCTCATACTGCTTCTCTATGTTTCTCTATCTAGTGCTGATGGTCAGTTTCAGGGACTTCCTGAAGTCTTTGAGTTGTTTGCTTCCTCAGCTGAACTTGCTTCCCAGCAGGATGGACTGTGATTTTGCCTCCCTTTAAAGCATCCTGTGTCTTAAGTAACTTCTTTCCAAGGTGGAGGAAATTTCTACACCCCTATTACCCCTGTTACCCCTATCGCCCATCACCGCCATTACCCTTTTTGAAGCCTTCAGAAATATTTAATGCAAATAGAATCCTTTACTGTTTCATGTTGGCACTTAAAGCCTGCTTCCTCACGTTCTAATGTTTGCTCTGGGATTCTGAAAGAATCTTAAGATGCCAGATTTGGATTTGGATTTGGATGCCAGAGGTCAGGTGTGCACTTTCTTTTTTGGTTTTTCGAGACAGGGTTTCTCTGTAGCTTTTGGAGCCTGTCCTGGAATTAGCTCTTGTAGACCAGGATGGCCTCAAATTCACAGAGATCCGCCTGCCTCTGCTTCCCGAGTGCTGGGATTAAAGGCGTGCGCCACCACCGCCCGACAAGGTGTGCACTTTCTAGTTAACGCAAAGTCCCACCTCTGGGTAGCCCCTGCCCCACAGCTGCTGCTGTTTGTGGTGTCTGCGTGGGCTCTAGAGATGTGTGCGGTGGCTCTGCAGGTCCTCGATCCTTCAGCAGCACTGACTGGTGACTCTCCCCAGTGCATCTTTCACTATTTAGAAAATTCTGCTGCCCCTACAGGCACACTTCACTGTAACTCCGAGAATTTGTAGGTTCCCTGTGCCTCTCCTACTGTGTTCTGTGAGATCCATCTGTCTTATGATCCAGTTGATATTCAGTAAGTTCAGACTTGGTCAGCTTGGGTGCTCTGACCTTTCTAAACTCAGAGTGGTTAGCTCCCTGAGTATTGGTTGTTAGCAAAGTCCTGCAGCACTCACCAAGATCTTCTCTTTCTGTGAGAAGAGGGCCAGGGGAATAGGCTTGTGTTCATAATAAGTTGTGGGAAGAAAACATTAGAACTTCTTTGTCCTTGTTTTTCTTCTTAGATTGTGTATGTGTGTGCACACATGTGTACTTGTGTGAATGTGTCTTTGCGTGTGTCTGTGACGTGTGCACGCATGTCTCTCTGGGTGCTCGTATGCACGCATGTGTGTGTGCATGCTTTTGCATGTAGAGACTAGAACTTGGTGTCAGAATCATTCTTGACTCCTCTTCCACCTTTTTCATAAAGACAAATTCTCCCAGTCAGACCAAGAATTTGCCACTATGCCCCGTCTTGCTCTGGAGATCTCTTGTCTCTGCCTCCTAGGCTAGAATTACAGGTGGCTGCTGTGCTTACCTAGCATTTATATAGTTCTGAGGATCTGTACTTCACTACTTTTCATTTGTCATTCTGACCATCTCCCAATCCCCTTTCTGTTCTTAAAAAAAAACTACTTTGTATATAAAAATTAAATTGTATTGTATTGACCCTGACAGAGAATATCATGTCACATATGGAAAGAAACGAGAATGCTGTGACATGAGGGATTGGCAGTGAGTCGGTCACCTCCTTGTTGTGTGACTTGGGATGGGTGGAGGTGACAGGGCCCAATCATGAAGAGCTTTCCAGTAATTATAAGCTTTGTAAAAACACAGTTTCCCTTAGTGGACACGTGACCTGCGTGGTTTGCTGAGGGATGGAGATTTACAGACTGAAGATTGCAGTACCAGCGCCGACGGCAGCACTAAGTGACAGAGTCAGATCTTTGTCATCATGCTCTGCACCCTGGATTAATGCACAGAGACTGACTGACAAAGGACCACTGGTTGGGTGGCTTGAGACAACATCTCTGCTTCCTTACAGCTTCCGAGGACTAAAGTCCTAAACCTTGGTTTGGTTTGGCCGTGCTCCCTCTCAGGGCTCTAGGGGAGAGTCTCTCCTTGCTTCTCCCAGCTTCTGGCTTTTGCTGTCAATTCTTGGCATTCCTTGGCTGCACCCCTTCAGCCACGTGGCTGTGTTCTCCTTGAGTGTTTCCCCTTTGTCTTCCTTCAGTGTGCATCTTTCTAGGTCTTCGTTCCTCTGTACGTGTCCACAGTCCCTCTTTTTTTTTTTTTTTTTTTTTTATGAAGATGTCAGTCCTGTCAGAACCCCCCTCCCCTCATTTCAACTTGATTGTCTCTGTTAAGACTGTTTCCAGATAAAGTTCCATTCTGCAATGTCGTGCATAAGGACTTCAGCATGACTTCTGGGGGCCGTAGTTCTTCCCATCAGAGCATCTGAAGATGTGTGGAGTTGGTCCTTGGAGGTCCTCAAGATGACGGACACTGTAGTTGGCATCTATAGTAATCATCAGGGCCACAGATAGGTTTGGTTTTTGCCTTCACATGCTAGTGAATGAATGCAATTATGAGGTCATTTATTCCCTGTTTGCCTCATTATTTTAAATTTTGCTTTTATGTATGCGTTATATGACTCACAGCATAGCATTAGGGATTAGTGTTAGGTCACTTACCTAATATGTCTGAAGCCCTAGCTTCAGGCCCTCTGTGCCATGTAAATGCACACGATTTGCAAGCTGAAATTGGACCTTGGACCGTAGTTGTTTGATTCAGGGTCTTGCTCTGTTGCGTAGGTGCATCTCGCTCTCCCTATCCTCTTTCCTCAGCCTCCCATGCAGCTGGGCTGCCACCCCCAGTGTAGCTTTTAAATGAAGTGTGTATGTGTGCTTGGGAATTTCCCTTGTTTTTAAAAATTATTATCTGTTTGTTTATGTGTATTGCTTGCGTGAATTTCTGTGCACCGGATGCGTGCAGGCACCTGAGGAGGCAGATGATGATCTTGGGTTCCGTGGGGGTGGATTGGAGGTGGATTCACAGGGGATTGTGAACCCCGAGTCCTCTGCAGGAGCAGCAGCTCTTAAATGCCAAGCCTCTCCAGCCCCAGGACTCTTCTTTTTAATGAGGTGTGAGACCCAGCCTATTTGAAGATGTCTGGGAGGTCTGAGGAGTGGCGTCACAAGTGTGCCAGCCCCACCCCCACCCTTTGCTAACTCAATTTGCCTTAGAGTGTTCTAAAGCTGTGTGTTCTCCAGCTTTGGTTTCCTCGTTTGAAAAAGTGGATTGTTGGGGGGAAATTAAGCAATTTCATTCCAGAAAGGTTCTCAGTGCAGAGCTTGCTTATAGTAGGCATTCAGTAAATCTCAGTCATCATAGACATTAGTGGGTTAACTTTCCTTGTTTTTGCTGGCAACTTATTTAATATTTCATCTTGGGAAAGTCAATCTACGCTGGGGACCTCAGCCCGGTGAATAATGGTTCTACATGAATGGGCATAAGGACTGTGAGGGCTATGGGGGGGGTTGGGCTTGCTCCTCTTCCCCCCATCCTGGTATGAGCGTGATAAATAAAACCCAAATGAGGGCAGTGCTCCACTCTTTCTATACCAGGCGCAGTGGCTGCCAGGAGTGTGCATTCACCTGCTCCCTGGTTTCTCTTTAGCCTGCTCTGGTGACGATGCCATGTGCTCCTGCTGTTCCTGTCTGGGCCCTTCACCTGCAGGGTCACGTTGAAGGCTTCAGGTACTTCATGTTCCTGGGGTGGAGTTTATAGATGGTGGGTGAGGTCCAGAAGGAAAAAAAATAAAAAATAAAAAAAGGGATCTCTAAATGTCACTGCATAGGATTGCTAATAGATTAAAAAAAAAAGTTGAAGTTTTTTTTCTTAGAAAATCTTTGGGCTGTGAGAGACTTCTCTTTCTGTCCCTGTAGCCAAGCAAAAGAAAGAGTAATTGTGCCTACTGGAGACCGGTTTCTCATGCTCACTGAAGATGCCTGTGTTTCTTATTTAAATAGCCTCCCGTAATCAAGAGTCTTTTTCTCTTAAAGGCCACTGATTCCTCTGGAGAAATCAAGTCTTACACACAGGCAGAAAAGCATCTCTAAGAGAACAAATCATGAGCAGTGTTTAAAAGCAGAGAATAAAAAGCCTCACTCAGTAAGCGCAACAATGAATATAGTATTTGCTTTCATATTGTTATGATACATTAAACCAGCTAAGAGGAGAGGGAGCCATGAGAGGCCGTCCCCAGGGGCCCAGGCGACTGGCGGAGCATGGAGAGGGGGAGGGGAGGCGGTAGAAAGGCCCTGAGAGGCCCTGGTGGGAGGAGAAGGGGGGTGGGGTCAGCACACTCAGATGGGAGACCCAGTTAGAGATGCTCTTGGCCTAGCTTACTGTTGTCCTCGCCGAAGGATGAATCACTGTGTCTATGGGGAAAGAGCTCTTTCTAATCTCATTTATAAAGTGGTCACCACGTGTCTCAAAAGAGGATTAGTTTAATATGTTTTTGTGAAAACATGTTAGCATGTTTTTTTTCAATACTAGATTAAAAAAGAAGTTTATTTAGTGTGTGTGTATATGCATGCTATAACATGGCTGTGGAGATCAGACAACTCAGGCAGGCCTGTTCTCTCCTTCTACCATGTGAATCTGGGAACATGCATGTTAAGTCACAAAGTCGTCTTGCCAGCCCAGGGGGAAGCTGGTTTTAAGAGTGGGGTGGTCAACAGTTAATCAGAGTTTTTGGCCTGACAGATTGAGTGACCTCATGTGTCCAATGTGTGCGATTGATGGATAAAAGATGAAGGATATCAGGACGTTTGGTCAGTCCCTGAAACAAGAGGTCACCCCATAGACAGAAGTAGCATAGGATCGGACTGTAAGGTAGTTGGGGAACCTTTGCCAGGAGGGGCTCGTCATAGAGCCATAGAGCGTGCCCCAGGCGGCAGACACAGCAGCTTGCCAGCTCAGAACTGACACCCAAACACCAGTGGCTGTCTGCACGTGCAGACTGCCATTGATGAGGACTCGCCAGTACCTTTCTTCCCAGAAGCTCTGGGAACGTTCTAGAAGGACAAGCATGGACTGCTTTAGACTTTGGATGTCACGAAGACACCTAGATGAAGCTTAACATGTTCATTCCTGACCCGCAGGCTCTGAAACTGTATTTTTGTTGATTTAAAAGTTGGGCAGCATGTCTAAGAGCAGGACCCCTTTGAGGAACACGGCTAGCAGGAAGGACCGTGGGCATCAGAAATGGAACCACCTAGCCTGATTCAGTGAGAAGGTTGTTAATTTGTATCAAGCAGTTTTTGTATTTGTGTTCCTCAATTTACCACCTTTAAATTAATTTTTAGGGGGGAGTGGATGCTTATAAAGTGTAGCCCTTTAAGCCCCTGAAAGTATGCAGTGTGGCAGCACTAATCTCCGTTTATAATATTGTACATTGGTCACTGCCCCCCACCCTCATTACCTGGCCACCTGGCTGGCACTGAGCTGCTGTGTCTGTGTCTGTGGGTTACCTCTGGGGAATGTTTCCTATAGACAGAAGTGCACAAGTGTGTGTGTGTGTGTGTGCGCGTGTGTGTGCGCACGCGTGCGTGCGTGCGTCCATCCGTCTGTCTGTCTGCCCGCCCGTCCTCTGTCTGCGTCTGTGCCTGCTTTCACTTAGCATAATGTGTTCAAGATTCAGGGTCTATGTTGAAGCATACGTTGCTGTTTCATTCCTTTTTCATGTTTGAATAATGTCTCACCATATAGATAGACCATGTTATTTATTACCAATTGATCGACTTTTGGGTTGTCGCCACCCTTTGGCTATTGATGCATAGTGTTGCTGTGGACATTCATGTACATGCCCTTGTTTGAACACTTGTTTTCAGTGCCAGCAAGTTGTCTCTGTGAGTAAAGAGCTTGCCGCCAAGCCCAAGAACCTGAGTTCAGTACCCATAACCCACAAGGTGGGAGAAGGAGATTGGCTCCTGCTTTCTGACCTCCATGGGTGTGCTGTGGCATCTGCTTACCCTCCCCAATTATTACAAATGTCAAAAGATTGCAGTACCTCTTTTCTTTCCTTCCTTCTTTGACAAGATCTCTCTACATAGCCCTTGCTCTTCTGGAACTCTCTCTGTAGACCAGGCAGACCTTGAACTCACAGAGATCCACCTGCTTCTCCTTCCTGATTGTTGGGATTTAAAGCACGTGCCATCACACCTGGCTGCCTGTTTTCAGTGTCTCCCTTCTGTTTTGATGTCATTGGGCATTTATTTAGGTAGGGAGATTCCTGGGTTATGATAATTGTGCTTAGCTAGTTGTCGGCATGAACGTGCCAGCATTGGACGACGGTTTCCATTTTCCCACCCACTCACCCGTGCCCGCTTTGCATTCATTTTCTAACAGGGCCTTTCTGTGGCTGTGATTGGGCATTTTTAATGTTTGTCATATGCTTTTCCCCAGTGAATGATGTTGACTATCCTTCCTTGTGATTTAGCACTTATCTGTCTTTCTTGCTTTTGAGTTGAAAATTATTTAGAAGGTGGGCAGTGCTGGTGAACACCTTTAATCCAGCACTCAGGAGGCTGAAGCAGGCAGATCTCTGAGCTTGAGGTCAGCCCAGTCTACAGAGTGAGTTCCAGTGTAGCTAGGGCTATGTAGAGAAACCCTATCTTGAAAAACAAAACGAAACAACCCCCCAAAAAAAACCCCAAAAGTTGTTTAGATGGAAAGGACACAGGCTAGGGTGATCTTTGGTCCAAAAGATAGAAAATTTCTCTTAGGAGCAATAAATTGAAAAGCTAGATTAGGCAACACAGTGAGTGTAGTTAGTAGCAATATATTACAACCTTGGAAAATACTAAGAGAGTGGATTTTAAGTATTGTCACCATAAAAATGAGAACTAAATGAGGTCAGCTGGTTTGATTTAGCCATTCTACAACATCTGCAAATATCAGAAAACATGCCGTAGGGATCAATAAGATGGCTTAGTGGATAATGAAACTTGCTACTGAGCCTGGCAACTTGAGATTCATTCCACACCCCACATGATGGAAGAGTACCAACTCCCGCAATGTGTGTGCTGCCCCCCACTAAATAAATATAATAATAACAAATGTGTGTATTGGAGATTTATACTTTTTTTTTTTTTAAAGACTGGTGTTTTCCAGACCCAGGAATCAGGCTTGCATGACTTGGCAGGTTCTGGACAGACAGCTCAGAGTGGCAGGACCTATGAATGATGTTAATAGTAGCAGCCCTGAGGGGCTTAGGGTGTATGAAGGGGTCTTGTGAAATACGCCTGCTACAGCGGGTACCGAGTTCATTGTCATCGTTGTCACAAATAAGGCAGTCTGTTGTTACCTGCCTACTCTGTATGGGTCCAGCAGGCTACCTCGGCTTCTCAGTGGTGGAGGATGGACACATTGGTTGGCCATCTGTTGTGTGAGGCGCCCGGCAGCCATTAACGGGTTGTTGGGGATAGCAAACAAGCAGTTCGGTTCTTCACTTGAGTTTTCTTGCTCCTGGTCTAACTTCTAGCTTGTCTCTGCAAGCAAGGTTGTGAAGAATTACCAGACCAGTGCCGGGGAAGGCTAGGCCCTGGTACACTTACCAGGTTTCAGGGCCTCTTGTGGTGCTGCCCACCCACGTGTGAGCCTATCTCTATGGGGTTAGTGTTGTTTTTACTACATTGCTGTTTTTTGCTTTTTTTTTATTTTTATTTCACATATGAGAGTGTTTTGCCTGCCTATAAGAACGTGTACCACACATGTGCCTGGTGCCCGTAGAGACAAGAAGAGGGCATCAGATCTCCTGGGGCCAGAGTGACGGGGTTGCAAGCTGCCATATGGGTGCTGGGAACAGAAACCGGGTCTTCTGCAAGAACAGCAAGAACTCTTGACTGTCGGGCCATCTCTCTAGCCTGCATTGCTCTTTTTAATGCTAAAGGTTGGCCAGGGCTTGGGCTGAGATGCAGGGAGGCATTTTGAAATGCAAAGCTGTTTTCTGTATGTAGAGTTCATCTTTGCCCTGTAATTATGGAGTCTCCTGCACAACGTTCAAGAACTGTAATCTGGAAATTTCCCTTGGAAACTCTTTGTCTACCTATCTTGTGTCAGGTACTCCAGGGAGCATGGTGATCGGGAGCTGGGGGCAGGGCATGGACTTGGCTTTCAGGCCTTGGTTTTTCTGTCATTTGTGGTCTTAAAGACTTATAGAATCTTTTCGATCATCAGTTTCTTCACTAACATAGTGAAAGATATCAGAGTCTAGTTCCTAGCAGAGTGGTCATTATTGTCCATGTGAGCCTCAAAATTGACTGACATAGCATTTATTTAATTACAGTTGTGTGTCTGTGTGTGCGCGCGTGTGCCTGCGTGCATGCGTACCTGTGCTTATGTGATATGACTGTCTGGGCAGAGGACCCCTAGGGATCAGGGAGAGGGAAGAAGGTAAAATAGAGGTGGAAGGGGTAAATGTGAGCAAAATACAACAATCTATGTATATGAAAAAAGACAATGAAACATGTTGTTATTTTTGTTAATTCAAAAACTTTTTAAGGAGAGTCAAGTCTAAGAAATAAAAAAGAGAGCAGCATGTAAAATGTCTGTGTAAACAGAGGTAAGAACGCCTCCCCCGTCAAAGACTAGTTAATTCCACGTAATCATGTAATCACCCGAGAGCCTCTATTAATAGCCAGCCTCGGCAAGTGCCCACCTGCCCCCACTGGAGACCTTTCTGTTGTGGAGCAGAGCTCCCCCCGCCCCCCGTGATGGCACTGGCCTGGCACACTTGGGACGTGGGGAGGAAGGAGATGGTTGTTGGAATCACTGTCAGGGGTCAGGTCAGTAAGATGAGAGGACCTGTAGTTCTCTGAAACAGAAATCAGGGTAGAGTGAGATGTTCGGATTATATATACAGTATGGAAAGAGTCAGTAGGTACAGATTATATACTAACCAAGATTAAATTTTAAGAAAACAAGGGAACATGGCAATGAATGCCTTTTGATCATATGCTTAAACATGAGCAACTGGTAAATTTTGTTATGTATATTGTACCACTTTAAAAGAAATGGTGGGACTGACTGCCGAAAACCAGCTTCCACAAAACTTGTACATTTCGGGGTAGGAGCGTGAGGACTAGGATTATTAAGCAAAAGGAACATTCGGTGAATTCTGAATTTGCCTTTTATTTTCCACATGCTTAAATACGCATAAATACTTCATTCCAAAAAGGGGGGGGATGCACAGATTTTATTAACTTGATATAAGGAATAGACTTGAATTCTCCGACCTTTGGTCCAGGTGGAGGGATCCACTTTAGCACTCAAAATAAATTTAACCACACCCTAGGTCAGAATCGCTCATTTGTAGCCACACCTGTTGTCAACAACTTTGAGAGAGCAAAAAGTCAGCTCAAACTCTAGGACGTCCAGTCAAAGTAGAACAGGCTCACAGCTCTGTGGGCCCTCAGAGCTGGCAAGATGGTTCAGCTGGTAAAGGTATTTACCACCAAGTCTCATGACTTGAGTTTGACCCCCAGGTCCCACATGGCAGAAGGAGAAAACTGACTCCCAGCCTTATCCTCCGACTTCCACACAGGTGCTGTGATAAGCGAGTGTGCACGCACAGACGTGAGTGCTGTGATAAGTGAGTGTGCGCACACAGACGTGAGTGCTGTGATAAGCGAGTGTGCGCGC
>JAQHUG010000200.1:170541-181998 GCA_028555095.1 Dicrostonyx torquatus
TAACAAGCGTGTGCCACCATGTTCAGCTTTTTGTTTGAGTTTTGGGGACTGGACTCAGGCTTTCATGCCTGCCTGATAAGGGTGCTAAGGACTTTGACTGAGCTATTGCCCCAGCTCTGGAATTTACTTTTCTCCCCTTTGCAGTGGAACTGGTGGTATTGAAGCTGTGCAGTAGATTTTAGGGTTTTTTTTTTTTTTAGCTTTCATTTATGTTTATTTGACAATAAAAATTTAAATACCAAAAATGGATATGTTGGCAGCATTTAAACATTTTCCTGTAAATGGCAAACACATCGAACTCTACATTGTAACTTCAGTTTTAGAAGATTGCTTTTTGGCTCATTCATACTTTCGGCCTGGCTAGTTTCTTGGCAGATTAGTGTTTATATTAACTTTATGTTGATCCTCATTTTGAAGTCCCAAAGAGCCCTCCAATAAACCATATTGTCGATGCTTAGAGAGTTAATGTTATGGATAATTGCTACTCAGTAGGCGCTTTATACCAATAAGCAGGCAGAAAGATGGGGTTTAGGAAAGATCCTGGTGACTGGAAATTAAGTAAGAATAAGAATAATCTGTGTGCTTGGTTGCGTTGAACCCGAGAAGTGTATGCAGATAGCACTTGATTGGGTGTGGGACTTTGTCTGTTTGTGCCACTGTAACAAGATACCTTAGACCAGGTAGTTAAGAAACAATCGAATTCTATTGCTCACCGGTCTGGTTGCTGCCAGGTCCAAGGTTGAGGTGTAACAGATTGGGTGTCTGGTGAGGGCACTTTTTATAAGCCCCCTTTTATTAGGACAGTAATCCTTATGGCTTCCCCCCAATGACCTCGTCACCTCCCACAGACCTCAGCTTCTTAAATTCAGCCACCTCCGGGGAAGGACTTCAACATAGACTTTTGAACACACAGTTTTACACCACATTAGGACTGTTGCAGGACACCCTCAGACGAGCACTGTTACAAGTTCTGCTCTCTTTGGCCTCACTGTCTTTTGCTGATAACTGTCCGTCTCTGATGTGATGGGTAAATCTTGATAGGATGGGATCTAGAATTGCCATGTGTACTGGTTACTTTACTGTGATAAACCAAGGCAGCTGCAAAAGAGTTTGAGTGAGCTTACAGTCCCAGAGCGTTGCCGCCTCTGCTGGGGAGCAAAGGCATGGCGGTGGCAGGCAGCTGGAGCAGCAGCTCGGAGCTCACCTCTCAGCCCACAGATAAGAAACTGAGACTATCCTTTCAGGTCTCATACCCAGTGACACACCTTCTCCAACAAGGCTCTGCCACCTAATCCTTCCCAAACAGTTCCACCAAATGGGGACCTAATATTTAAGCTTGTGAACCCATGGGGGCCATTCTCATTCAGACCACTACACCATGGGGGTAAGTCTCTGGGCAGGTCTGGGAGGGGTTTTTAATTGGGTTAATAGACGTTGCAGGACCCACCCTCGCCATGGGCAGTACTGTTTGTTCTGCAGCTGGGATCCCACATTCATCTCTCTGCTTCCTGACTGTGGATGCCATGTGAGCAGCCCAGGCTCCTTTGTGGCCGGCCCTCCCGGCCGTGCTGGGCATAACCTGGAGCTGTGATCTCAAAGAAGCTCTTCAGTTGTCAGATGTTTATGTCAGCAGTGAGAACAGTGACCAGCATGTGCTTCATTGCCCCAGATCGCTCTCTTCAGAACACATTTCTCTCCATGCACCACACAAGCCTTGCCATGGCAGGCTCCCCCTGGCAGGCTCTCCTCAGGCCACATGTTCTTCCTTGCCATCCCTTTCCACATCTGTGAGGAGCTTTCCCGCCCCAGGCTCTGGTTCAACACTTCAGTGACTCAGTGCAGGCAAGTACACAGATTATCCTCATCTTTACTTAATTTTCTCACACACACACTCACCCCATCCTGTCTCGCTGGAGCAGCCTCCCACCGTCTTCCTGGCTCCGCATCCTTGTTGACTTCCGTGTCCATCATTCCCTTGCAGCACTGTTTCCGTGGCAATCTCCCCAGTCTGTTGTTGGTTATCTGTCTCTTCCGTATGGTAAGACCTTTCATAAGCGCAGGACCTTTCACTCTTGGTTAATCCCTTGTTCTTCCATGGTCAGAAGGGTCTTGTCAGACTCAGGGAAAAACATGGTAAGCTTTGGGCCGGCTGTGGAGGCAGTCCTCGGGAAGATGCAGCCTTTCCCTTCAGACTGCTCAGGGTCTCCTAAGTAAGGCAGAGGAATAACAAATCGGGTATAATGTTAGCTTGGCTTTTGTGGTGAATGGATAGCCCTTGTTAGAAATGATTGTGTAAACCAGTCTGATCTGGGACTTAAACAGATCTGCCCTCTGCCTCCCCAGTGCTGGGATTAAAGTTTTGTACTGCCATGCGTGGCAAGAGTACAACCTAAGTTTGATGAGAAACACATGGGCACAAGGGTTCACGGGAAACAGAAGAGGGGAGGCTGGATGTGGCAGGAGTTGGGGGGAGCAGGAGGGTCTGGCAGTGAGCACAGCTGTGTGAAGCCTGGCAGTTGCAGGGAGCACTGGGAAGCTGGAGTGTGGACCACCTGTGGGGAGAGTGCCCAATAGGAACATTTGAGGGCTTTAGAGTTTCATTGTGTGTTTTGGCGGGGTGGGTGGATGGGGGTTTGGGGAATTAAGGACAGAGTTTCATGTAGCCCAGGCTGGCCTTGAGCCTCTGATCCTCCTGCCTCTACTACTTTCCCAGTGCCATGATGACAGTTGTGTTTCTTTAATGATCACAGCCTTACAGCAGGAGACCCAGCCCGGAACTGGTGCCAGCATCCTGAGGTGTGGCTTTTAGGGGCCTCCACTTAGGTAAAGCTGGATCCTTGGCTTTGCAAGAAAAAATAATTTCAGGAAGAGCCAATATGAGGCAGAGCTGGAATTTACAAAAAAGATTTTAGCACAGATCTTAGGTGCAGTGGCTAGTGTATAAGAAAGGCCGACACTCCTGGGAGCTTGGGCTGGGCTTCTCAGAGGGTAGTGATTGTGTGTAGGACTTTTTTTTTTTTTTTAAAAAAAAAGCTTTAAAAAAAAGTGATTATTTTTATTTTATATGTGTGGGTGTTTTGCCTACATGTATGTCTGTGTACCATGTGTGTGCAGTGTCTGTAGAGTTCAGAAGAGGGTATTGGGTTCCCTGGGACTGGAGTTAAGAGATGTGAGCCACCATGTGGGTGCTGGGAATCAAACCTGAGTCCCCTGGAAGAGCTCTTAACTGCTGAACAATTGCCCCAGCCCCTGTCTTTGCTTTAAGACAGAATCCCACTATGTAGACAGGGTGAATTTATAGAGATCAACCTGCCTCTGCCTCCCCAGTGCTGGGCTCAGAGGTGTCTAATACCATGTCATGCTTGTGCAGGACTTTTTAGATTTCACTGTGTCACTGTTCTGTTGCTGTGAAGAGATACCATGACCAAAGCAACTGTTCTAAGAGAAAATGTTTAATTGAGGACTTGCTTACAGTTTCAGAGGTGTAGTCCATCGTCATGTGGCAGAAACAGTGGTACACGTGGTGCCAGAGCCGAGCTGATAGCTGCATCCTGACCCACAGGCAGAGAGAGATTCTGGGCGGGCATGGGCATTGAACCCCAAAGCCCATTCTTAAGTGACCACTTCTTCCAATAAGGCCACACCTCTTAATCCTTCTAATCCTTTCAAATAGAGCTGCTTCCTGGTGACTAAGCGTTCAAATATATGAGCCTATGGGAGCTGTTCTTCTTCAGACCGCCACAGATTGCTCACCAGCCCCTCCTCTCTTCTATGCTTATTCCCTCTTTTGATCACTGAGACTGTGAGGGGCTCTGTGGGGTACTTTGGATGGCACCACGACTGGATAAAATATAACCACAGGCCCCAAGAGTTACAAAAGGGGGCTAAAATGTGCCCTTCACTGTAAATAAAGTTTCCTGTGAGATTCCTAGAAAACTGCAGGTTTCCAGCAGGATAAGCAAAAGTCTGGGTATGGGCAGGCCTAATCATTGTTCATCGCTGTTTAAGTTTTTTCTCTCTCTTTCATTTTTTTGTTTTTTGAAACACGGTCTCTCTACGTAGCCCTGGCTGTCCTGGAACTCACTCTGTAGACCAGGCTGGCCTCTAATTCACAGAGATTCACCTGCTCCTGCTTCCTCAGTGCTGGGATTAAAGGCATGTGCCACCATGCCTGGATATTTAAACATTCTTAATAGAAATACTGTTTGGTGTAGACAGCCTTCACAGCAGACGTTAGCTCTGCTGGGATTCCTGATTCTCCTGACAACCTGGCCTCCCTCCCTTCCCTGTTCCCACTGACTACCCTGGTTTAGAGCTGCATTCAGAATGAGGGAGGAAGCGGGGTTATGTTTGGGTCTCAGAAGACCTGTCTGTCTGACTCAGGTCCCAGGATTTGCATATCCTATGGACTCTGTAATGTTGAGTTCTGAGCAGGTTGTCCTTAGGACACAGTGGCGCACTGATGTAGGGAGGAGAGCTTGGGGAGTTCAGGATGGCGAATAGATCTGACTGTGAGCATGAGTCAGTGAGCGTGAGTCCCTGGGGGAGGACTGGGGCTTCTTAGGTACTCAGAGGCGTTGTCTAGTGGGCAGCTGGCAACGGATCTCATGTGTGCCCAGGCTGGCCTTAATCCTTACGATGCCCTTATGTCTGAACCTCCTGAGTGGTAGGGACTACAGTGCTTGTCCTTGTGCCTGCCTTAGATCCCTTTCACTTATGCTCTCATGCCCCACACACCCCATCAATTGCTAACGCTTTGTGTTCCGTTTAAATTTGCTCTCTCTGATTCCAAATTTTCCCCCATCCTCCCTTCTCTCTCTTGACTGACTGGTGGCTGGTGTATCTGTGTGGATGGCTCCTGCTTTGCTCCTCCTCGCTCTGCCAAGGGTGATTTTTCTGCAGGACAGTGACATTAAAAAGGGTGCACTGCTCAGAACTATCCAGTGGCTCCCCGTGGTCTGCTGACAGTCTCACACTCCGGAGCCAACTTTCCTAGCATCCTTCCCAACTGAATGGAGCCACTGCTCTTTGTCACTAAAAACACATCCAACATTGTCCCCGCTGGTGCCTTCCGCCAGACTGACCCCTCTCTCCTAAGCCTTTAGCTCCCTTGATATCAAAGAAAAGCTTAACTTGGACCTGAATTAGGGTATTAAGCCTGCAGCATAAGCTGTTTGCCGTTTGTTGGGATTAAACTGACCCGGGGAGGGAGGGATGACTCCCAGTTGCTCTGCTGTAGCCCAGTGTGTTAGTGTGGACTCTGGTGCTGCTGTGCCTGGTCCTGGAGGGAAAGTGCCCCTTCATGCCTAGTCATGGGATGTCGTGTGCCATCCAGTTCCAAGTGTAATTGGAGACAAGATTATCTCAGGGCGGGTGGTGTCCCTTTCCCTGTTGTCATAGGACTGTTTTAAATTAAATTATTTTAGAAGCAGATGGCCGGCAGAGAGCGGTTTTCGCCTTTGTTCCTGGCGAAGTGAGGGTTTAGCTTGTTTTGGTTGCTCCAAGTGCTGATGGTAGTCTTGCTCGGGATTGGTGGGGAGTGTCACATCTTACTTAGATGAAGAGTAAAACCTAAGACGGCTGTGACACTGTCCAATAAATAGACCTTGAATTAAGTCCACATTTTAATACCTTTATCTCTTCAGACAGGATCTCACAAAGGAAGAGTTCCCAAATTCCACCACAAGTCCTGTGTTGAAGTTTTGACTAGAATAATATGGATTTTTGAGACGCTTTACCATGCATTTGTTTTAAGGTTGTTGGCCTGTGGTTGTAGTTTTCTGAAGTTTCCTCAAGTTCCCTTCGTGTTCCAGGGATGTCACTGGTTGTTCATCTGGGCCCCCATCTCCAGAGGAGGAAATGGGAAATGTGACCAATCACAGTTAGTCCTAGGGAACCAGAGACCTGGAGACGGATGACCCAGAGTTTTGTTCTCTGGGTTGTGCTGTAGACTTTTCCCCTTCAGCTCCCTGCATGGATGGGTCATTGTCTTAATTAGAGTTTCTGTGGTTGCCATGAAACACCATGACCACAAACCAAGTTGGGGAGGAAAGGGTTTATTTGGCTTACACTTCAACAGTGCTGTCCATCACTTTAGGAAGTCAGGACAGGAATGCAAACAGCGCAGGATCCTGGTGGCAGGAAGTGATGCAGAGACCATGGAAGGGTGCTGCTTATGTGGCTTGCTCAGCTTGCTCTCTCTCCTATAGAACCTAGGACGGGGTGGTACCACCCACATGTGCTGGGCCCATCCCCCATTGATTCCTAATTGAGACAGTGCCTTGAAGCTGGGTCTCATGGAGACATTTCCTCAACTGAGGCTCCGCCTCCGATGACTCTAGCTTGTGTCAGGTTGACACACACAACCAGCCAGTACAACCGCTGAGCCGTGGAGAGAGGGCAGAGATAGCCACGGGGACAGATCTGGATACAGCTTTCCCAAGGAGACCCTAGCCGGTTTCTCAGCTACCTGGCTACTCCAGACTTGGGATTTCTGTTTGAACCTGAGTCTTCTCTTAAATTCTGTAGTTCCTTTGAAGTCCTTTTATGGGTCCCCTCCTGTGTATAATGCTCCCAACCGAGACAACCTAGCATATACATCGAAGGGTCACATTTCAGTTTTCTTTGCAGAGCCACGCTTCAATACTCATTTTTTTCAGGTGGTGACTTTTAGGAACCCCACATCTTAGTGGCAGGCAAGAGAAGGCGAAGCCAGGCGAGCAAGTTGAGCTTCTTAAGGTCAGGGCTCGAGGAGGAACAGGAGGTGGACTCAGATGAGCCTCAAGGCAGAAGGCTCTCTTGTCCAGCGATTTCTTTTCTAGTACAATGCTTTTTGTTTGAGTCAGGGCTCAGATGCGAACTAGGGCAGTCCAGACATTCTGATGAAGAGTATGACTTGCTAAAGAAGATGGGATGTCACAGAAGGCTTTCAAAAAGGAGTGTTTAGATACTTGTGAGTTTAAAATTCTGGGGATGTACGGTATGGTACAGAGGCAGATTCTTTTCTGTGGAACATGCATCACAGCGGCTGCTCGTGAAGTCTCCACACCCAGTGTGGCCTGGAGCACGGATATGGGGGCAGGAGGGTTTCCTTTCTTGAAAGCCTACCTTTTGGGTGGGGGCTGAGTTCCTGCTCGTAATTTGATTTCTGTGGCTGCTCTCCTCTGCCCCCCCCCCCGCCCCAGGTCTCTTTGCACTTTCTTCCCCTGTGCTGTGTACCTTCCTGCAACACCCTCTTCACAACGGAAAGCCCAAGGTGTAGAGGAGCAACAGCTGCCAGAGTTCCTTTAGATTCCTACCCGTCAGCCTCTGAGCATTGCTGATCTCTGTCCCTCGCTGTCCTCAGGTTTCCGTTTGCTTCTTCCTGCTCACGCGTGTTCATTCCTTACTCTTTTCATCTTCAGTATCTTCTCTCTGGGTTGTTTCATTAATGCTGCTGCTGTCTAACATTTATCGAAGAAAGTCCCAGCAATTGCATTTGAATTATCCATGGTATTGATTCAAAAGATGGGTTCTAACATCAGCACAGACCCAGACACAACCCCTCCCCCATATACACACTTCCTGAGCCCTTGCCTAACCTGCTATACAGAAACCTGAGTTATTTCAGTTCTCATGTTGAAAGAATTTCAGGGGGCTGGGGAGATGGCTCAGCAGTTAAGTGTTTGGCCTGATCTAGAGCACCTGAGTTTCCTTTCCCAGAACCCATGTGGAGAGTTCACAACTGCCTGTAACTCCACTTCCAGGGGATTTGCTGCCTTCTTCTGGCCTCTGTGGACATCCACACGTATGTGGCATGTGTGCGCACACATACACAACTTTTTAAATCTTAAAAGAATTTCACAAATATACAAAAGTAGATTAACAGTTCCCTCATCATTCAGGTTGTCCTAGTAGCATTGTGTATGGGTTAACCAGTCTCTCACTTCTGGAATCCAATCCAGAATCCTACCTTGTAAGGTGTTGCCACACCTTCTTAGTCTTCTCAAGAGACAGGTCTCCAGTACTTCCTTGGCTTAAAGTTAATTAGTTATTTTGTGTATGTATGGGTACGTGCATGCCATGACGTTTGTGGGGGGAGCTGGTTTTCTCCTCCCACCCTGTTGACTCTGGTTTCTCTTGTTTTTGCTGCGCTGCGCATTCTCTCCTTGCTGTCTGTGAACTTCTGGTGATGCTATCTCTTCTTCCCATTCCACTCTAGGACTGCTGGGACTACAGATGCACACCGCCACCGCTGTATCCAGCTTCTTAGTGGCTCTGGGGCTCAAACTCAGGCCATCAGTCTGGAGCAGCAAACTCTTTAGCCTGCTGCGCCGTCTCCCTGGACTTGTTCCTTGCCTTTTATGGCCTTGACATTTTTGAGGAGTTGGGTCTTTTATGGAACATCTCTGATTTTGGCTGATGTTTTCTTATAATTAGCTTTTACAGCTCTAAGAACCAAACAACCTTGTGGGGCCCTCCAGATGTATCTCGTCTCTCCTTGTTCTGTAAGTAGTCTGCACAGAGTTCTTCTTTAATACCTGGAAGCCAGCCTCAGCATCCTGAGGTGCCCGCCAGCCTTTCTGTCTTGAATTTTTGGGGTCCTTTACAAAGGTGACCCTCTCAGTGTTGAATTTGCTTTTTTGTCACCTCCTTTTCTGCTGTCCCTGCCTCTCTGGCTTCTCCTCACTTTCACAGGTTTATCCCAGGGCCCCGTGTCCATTTGCACACTCATTGTCCCTACAGGGGCTTCCCCAGAATAAGCCTCAGGCTCATGTTCCTTAGACTTTAATGGACACTGGAATCCCTTAGGAACCTTGTGAATGGCGGTGTCTGATTGAATGGGGTTTCACGTGGCCTGAGTAGTTGTATCTCTGAAGCATGGCCAGGCACAGCTGTTGGATACTGACCACCTCAGTTGTCCAGTTTCTAGACGCCTCTTTCGAAGGCATTGTCAGCTCAAGCTCAGCCACTGTGACAGCATAGCGGATCTCTCTGTCCTCTTTGGCTCCTGTGTACCCGCTCATCATACAGAAGCAAGGGAAATGGACTTTAAAACCCATGATTCTGATCATGCCCTTCAGCAGCTTCCTATTGCTCTCTGATACTGCTTGGTCCTTTTGTGTCTCGGGGCCTCAGGTGTTCCTCAGGCCCTGTCCACTTTGTTTTTGAGACAAGGTTTCTCAAACGGCCTGGAGCTCTCTGAGTCATCTAGGCTGGATGGCCAGTGAGCCCCAGGGATCAGCCTTCTTCTCTGTGCCTCCCCAGGGGTGAGATGATAAATGTATACCGTGTGCCTGGCTTTTTTATGTGGATTCTGGCAGTTGAGCCCAGCAGGCCTTCCTGCTTTCAGGACCAGCACTCCAGTTACTGAGCTAGCCCCCCAACCCTGGGGTACTTTTGGTTTTTAAGCTTACTTTCTCCTGCTTTTCAGACACACCGGCCTCCTCTGCGCCTCCTCTGCTCCTGTCAGTGGACTGTATTTCCAGTCCTGCCCCTACTCCACCACACGGGTCCCACACATCCCACACCCTCTGTGTCTGTAAACTCTTTTCCTTTAAAGAAAGAACAGGGATTTGCCCCAGAGGAATCCCATCACGGGTCATGCTATCTCTTTGTAACACTGTAACTCTGAAGGTTACACTGAGTCTGGGGCAGGCCTAGGCACTTTCTTACACCTTAAGCCAGTAGAAAGGAGCCCATGGACGGTTCTTACAAAACACTGGCCTGGGGGACTGTAGTAGGAGGCCTCTTGTTCGTCCCCGACTGCTCAGCCCCGAAATAACCACACAGAAACTATATTATTTGCAATACTGTTTGTCCAATTGCTTAAGTGTATTTCTGGCTAACTCTTATATGTTAAACTAACCCATCTCCATTAATCTTTGTATTTCCACATGGCTGTTGTTTACTGGCAAAGTTTTTGCATGTCTGCCTCTGGCGATGGCTCCATGCTTCTCTGACTTTGCCTCCTTTCTCCCAGCATTCAGTTTAGTGTGTCCCGCTCACCTCACCCCCAGCTCTACTCTGCTAAGCCACTGGCCAAAACAGATTCTTTATTAACCTATGTATTTACAGCATACTCATATTACTCATGTTCATGCCTCATTTGAACATAAGTGTGTGTGCACTGAGACATCTGTACGCCCTGTGGCTCATTCAGTCCTAAATGCGAAAAGTAGATACTTAAAAAAAACTTCAGAAGATTGTATAGAAGCATCATTACACCTTTTAGTAGGGGTGGCGATTTCTTAAACCTTTCTGACTTTTAAGAGGCTTATTTTTTTATTTGTAGGCTTGTGCCTGATGTCACCATATGCCTGCAGAGGACACTTTCCAAGTCAGTTCTCTCCTTTCATCGTGTGGGTCTGGGGACTTGTTAGATCATCATGCCAAGCAGTGTATGCCTTTCTCTGTGGAGGCATCTCAGTGGTACACGCATGCTCACGTGCACACACACACCAGTCAGACAGAAACTTGACCAAACTGAGACCAAAAGACATTACTAGACTATATTAAAGTTGATATTCAAAGACATCCTTAAAGAAGGCAGTAAGCCCAACTGAGAGGAGTTATATCTGACTTAGGATATTAATATCTTAAATGTAGACAAAAATCTCTCTGCATCAGAAAGAAGGTGATAGACAATCCAATAGAAGAGTTGAGGTGACAGGACACTGTCACAGCATGACTGGCCAGCAGATGGCAAAGGGTGTACCTAAGTCTGTGGGCAGGAAGTGCACATTAAAGTTAGATTTCTCAGAACCAGGTCGGTTAGATGTGCACACCAGGGGGTGTCCAGGATTGGTGAGGATAAGTAGCAATAAGGTTTTCATATAATGCTAGTGGGAGCATAAACTGGCTCAGCAACTCGGGGATAGTGTTTGGTTGCTTGGCAGTTTTCAGCTAGACATGTCCCCAGACTCAGTATTCTTTTTTAACACACACACACACACGCATACACACACCTGTAACATAACATACTTCAACTTGCCTTTTAATTTGCTTTCCTTGCCACCAGTACTTTACATATACACACAAACACATCAATTCTTTGTGTTTATGTATATGTATGGAACATACACCCCAGAATATGGGTAGAAGTCACACCACAAATGTTTTATAATAATAATTGCCAGTGGTTCAACTATTGTTCCACAGTAGATGCATTAAATACATTTTGTGTGAGTGTGTGTGTGTTTGTGTGTGTGTATGAGAGAGAGAGAATTCATGTTTAGTGAAAATGATTAAGAATTATAACTACTATTACTTCTTGGTGTATTGGCTAAGATCAATTAAAGAGCCATGGCTGCATTTAAAAAAAAAAAAAGCTGGGCTGGGCGGTGGTGGCACACGCCTTTAATCCCAGCACTCGGGAGGCAGAGGCAGGCGGATCTCTGTGAGTTCGAGACCGAGACCAGCCTGGTCTACAAGAGCTAGTTCCAGGACAGGCTCCAAAGCCACAGAGAAACCCTGTCT
>JAQHUG010000200.1:186132-196928 GCA_028555095.1 Dicrostonyx torquatus
TCCTCCTCCCCCTCCATTTGCACTGGTTACACGGCTGTGTTATTGTGAACGTGTTACGCCACCCCTGTTTGCAGTGGTTACACGGCTGTGTTACTGTGAACATGTACCACCACCCCTCATTTGCACTGGTTACACGGCTGTGTTACTGTGAACGTGTACCGCTACCCCTGTGCACTGGTTACGTGGCTGCGCTCTTGTGAACGTGTACCGCCACCCCTCATTCGCCCTTTCCCTTACATTGTAATCATTTATTCTGTTTTTTCTTCTTGGCCTCCCACCAGGGATAATAACGTTCCTTCCTGAAGGATATTCTTGTTCAGGGGCTCTTTACCTAGGTTCTTTAATTGGTGCAACCACCCCTTGTTTACTATTTATGTATTTTCTTGTGTGTGTGCATGTGTGTCTGTGGAGCCCAGAGGATAACCTCAGGTGCTGTTCCCCAGAAGCCATCTACTCTAAAAAAAAAAAAGAGAGAGAGAGAGATTTACTTAAAAGAAATTAATTATTGTTATCAGTGTGTGTGTATGACACATGTGTGCATTCCTGATTTACAGCAGATGTGTGTGAGTCAGAGGACAGCTATTTGGAGTCGAATCTTTCCTCCCACCTCTGTGTGGGTCCTAGGGATCAAAGTTAGGGCGCCAGGCTTTCAAGGCAAGCACCTCTATCTGCTGAGCTGTCTCGCTGGCCCAACCTCACTTTTTGAGACAGGGTTTCTCACTAGCCCGAACTTAGCAATTAGGTGAGCCTATTTGCCAGTGGGATCCAGGGATCCTCCTGCCTCTGCTCTCTAAGTAGGCATTGCAAATGTGTGCCACCATACCTGACTTCATATGGATGCTGGGAATGGAACCCAGGTTGTCATAATGGCCCCTAAGCACGTTTCCTCCATCCCCTTATGTCTTTTTGATACAGAGGTTTAATGGTTATGCAAATCTAAGTACCAGATATTTTCTCTCAGTGTGACTTTGAGGTTCTGTTCCATTGTAGTCTGGCTTCTGCAAAGTGGCTATCTGATCTTTTAACTGCCAGTCATCTTTTTTCTGGCTCTGCTTGTGATTTTCCTTGTCTTTGGTGTTTCATGGACTCTATTGTAGTTGTATGTTTTTAACAGTTACCCAACTTGTGACTTCTTGGTCCATTTGAACGGATGGATCTGTGTCTCTTGATAAGTTTAGGAAGTCGCACTATCATACTGAGTATTGCATTGCATCTTACTCCTTTGTTTGTTTGCTTGCTTGCTTGTTTTTTCAAGACACGGTTTCTATGTGTAGCCCTAGTTGTCCTGGAACTCACTCTGTAGACCAGGCTGGCCTCAAACTCACAGAGAGCCACCTGCCTCTGCCTGCTGAGTGCTGGGACTAAAGGTGTACACCACCACTGCCAGGCTCACTACTCCTTTGATAGCTTTTTTCTTTGATAAATGTGTTAGATTGCCTCATTCTGTCTTCATGCCGCTTACTGTCTCTAATTGGTTTTTTTTTTTTTTTTTACTTTTTAATTTATTTTGTGCGCCCCTCCCCTCGCCATGTGCCACAATATGCCATGGCATGTTCTTAGAGATCAGAGGACAACTTTTGGGAACTGGTTTTTGTCTCCCACCTCGTAGGTGTCTGGGATTGAGCTCAGGTAGTCGGGCTTGGTGGTAGGCACTTTTAGCAGCTGCGTTGCTGGCTCTATTGTTTTTTGTTTTTTTTTTTTTTCAAGACAGGGTTTCTCTGCAGCTTTTGGAGTCAGTCCTGGAACTAGTTCTTGTAGACCAGGCTGGTCTCGAACTCTCAGAGATCCGCCTGCCTCTGCCTCCCGAGTGCTGGGATTAAAGGCGTGTGCCACCACCACCCGGCTTATTGTTTGTTTTTTTAAAATACTTTTTTATTTTGCATCTGTTTCTCTGTCCCTAGTTCTGAGTATAGTCTTCAGATATTTATCCCTCTCCATTCATTAAAAATCATTTCAGAATTGTCTAAATTGCTGTTTTACATATATTCTGAATTTAAATGTTTAATTGTAATATTTTTCTTTTTCTGTTCTTTTGATTTTTGAGATAGTAGTTATATAGTCCTGGCTGTCCTGGACTTTCTATGTAGACTAAACTGACCTCCCATTTACCGAGTTTCTCCTGTTTCTGCCTCCTGTGTGTTGAGATTGAAGGTGTGTGCCAACATGCTCAAATTATTTTTTTCAATTCTAAATGCTTCTTTTTTTTCAAATATCTCTGTCCTCCACTTTTCATAATCCCTTTATCATACTCGTGTATATAAATTAAACAAAACACCTATTCCATAATTTCAGTATCTGAAGTCTATAGGTCTGTTATGTATGTGGGGTTCTTTTAACTTTTTCTTTGGGGGTTTTCTCAGTCTTTTTTGTTTGTCTGATTTTTGAGGCAGGATCTCACTATGTAGCTCTGGGTGTCCTGGAAGTTACCGTGTAGACCAGGCTGTCCTTGAACACAGAGATCTATTCTGGCTCTGCCTCCTGAGCGCTGGTATTAAAAGCATGGGCTTCCATGCCTGGCTTCCCTCTCAGTCTTTTAATGGTACTTAATTTCACTGTGTTTCATAATTTTTATTTCTGTGTTCTCATTTATTTGATCTGTAGCTGAGGGAAGTGTTTGCTGTGTGGTGTGTCAGTGTGCTTTTCTGATCACATTTTTTTGTGTGTTTTTAAGAAATGGTCTCATGCTGGGCAGTGGGTGGTGCACACCTTTAATCCTAGCACTCAGGAGGCAGAGGCAGGTGGATCTCTGTGAGTGTGAGGCCAGCCTGGTCTACAAGAGCACTTCCAGGACAACTAGGAGTGTTACGCAGTAAAGTCCTGTCTCGAAAACAAAAGATGATCTCACTATGTTGCCAGGCTGCTTTCAAATTGATTAGCTCAAGTGATCCCCTTGCCACAGGCTCCCTAGTGACTGTGACAACATGTGTGTGATCCCCGTGCCTAACCTGAGGAAAATGTATGTTACTATCTGACAGACAGCGAAGACCTGGCCTGTCTTAAATTAGGACTCCTAAGCCGTTTACTAGGACCATAGAAATGATATAGGTTCTAAACCTGGGGACATGTTTTACATGATTGCTGCAAAGAGTTCAAGTTGAGGTAGACAGTTTCCTTTATGCATAAAGGATAGAAATTTGCTATCTCCTTCCTGGAGTGTGGAAATCCAAGGTCAGCTTGTCAGATGGCACAGTTGATTGTCTCTGAGGGCTGTGAAGGAGAATCTGCCCCACTCCCAGCTCCCGATGATTGGCAGGCAATCTCTGATTTGGGCCATACCACCCTGATTTACTCATGTTTTCACGCTCTCTCGCTTGTACGTGTGTATCCACATTTCCCCCTCTTACTAAGATGCCACTCGTAAAATAGGATGGATTAAAGATTATCTGCACCATTTCACACACGTTTGGGGCCAATGGCTCTGTGCATATGACTGTATGAAATAAGGTTTGTGGCTGTGTAAGCATACACGCAGACCTAAGTGAAGGAAGTGCTCAGGTTTGTGTAGATTGCCATGGTGCTGCTTTTAGCATTGTCCAGCTTCCAACTAGAATTTCTACAAATTGTGGCTATAAATAACGAATGGATATTTTTATATGTATTTTTATGTGTATGATTTTTTTTGCATTATTTTTCGTGTCTGGTATCTGCAGAGACCAGAAGAGGGTGCTGGATCCCCAGGAACTGGAGTTACAGAAGGTTGTGAGTTGCCATGTGGGTGCTGGATACTGAACGCGGGTCCTCCGCAAGAGCAGCCAGTGCTCTTAACCACCAAGCCACCTCTCCAGCCCTAGTGAATGGGTATTTTCTGGATGAGTGGATTTTTACATCTGAAGTGAAACGTTCACACTCTGACTCTTTGCGTGGCAGCTAACTCAACTTTGCTTCTCTTGCTAGATGAGCTCTCCCTGGAACAGCACAAACCTTCTTCAAGTCCTGAGGAGCTCCCGCCGAAGACAAGCATCATGCACAGCGCTGCACATGTGGCCTTACCAGAGATTCCAGGGTCCCAGCCAAGCATCTCTGCCCTTGTCCTACCCTCTCCATCTGCTCCCACTTTTGATACAGCCTTTTTAAATCACAGACATCAGACTCAAAGAACAACAGAGCACAGCGCCTTTGGGGCACATTATGGATCCGTGACTAGTAATGAGGTGGCGATTGATGATGATGAGATGGATAACTTTCTGCCAGATGCCCCCTGGACCTCTTCACGGGTGGTTTCCCCAATGCAGTCTATCACACTGAGCCCACTAGAGCCACCCCAGGAAATGCCAGAGCCTGGGATGACTCCATCGCTACCCAGGATTTCTTTGCAGGATGAAATGCTGTCCGGATGTCAGAATACAGCACAACAGGCAACTGCGCATGTTGAGTCCGCCAGTGATTTCAGCTCTTCCTGGTCAGCTTTTCTCACATCTGAGGGCATCATTCCAACTCCTAGTAGGAGTTTGGTGCTTCATCCTACGGAAGTTCACAGCCACTTATCAAGCGAGGCTTTGCCAGAGATGGTAGCTTCAATAACCGAGGGCGCAGAAGACCTCCTTTCCAGCTCCTGGATTTCAGTGTCGCAGCCTTTCGGTGGTGGTGTGACTCAGCAGCCATCTGTTCCCCTGTGGGAGGTGTCACAGCCTCTACTGGGTGTTCTGGCCACAAGCACAGACAGATACTCTAATGGGACCACTGCTTGGAGTAAACACCTAGAAGAAGCCATCTCTCTAAGAACACTCCCCAGTGTAACCATGTCACCTACAGACCCTGTTTTTATCAGCCCACCTTCTGCATTATTTTCAGCCCCGCTATCATCTGTGTCTTTTGCCACACAGTCAGCTGGCATTTCAGATAACCCCTTCCTCTCTAGCAAGGTTGGGGAAACCTCAGAGTCACTGCACAGCTCCACGGTCCCCAGCTTTACTGACCATCCTTATGTCCCCAACCCTGAGGCATCCTTGAGACCACATACATGGTGTGTGTCCTGTGTTGTCTCATCACCTCAGCAAGCTCTGGCCAGGAGCCTCACGGAGAAGGACATGGGATCAGGGGATGGGCTTGAGACTTTGTCTATGGCCTCAGTGGAAGTAAGCCATCTCTCTCCATCGAGCAGCATGGGCACAGACCTCTCTGAACTTGAAGATCTTCAAGTATTTAGTACTCTTTTCCCTTCCAGACCTGTCGTCTCCCTTTCTTCCAGATCTGTGGGGTTCTGGAAAGCCAGCATGGATATGTCACCTGAGGTGGATGTGAGCGGCATTACCACCACCCAGGTGTACTCTTCCCATGGCCTCCTCTCCACACCAAACTCACTTGATTCCACTTTTGGCCTCTCTGTCACCAGCGAGCTAGTGATGCCGTCCAGTGTGACCCATCTGTTGTCCTCAGTGATCCCCAGCGTCCCTCTTGACTCATCTTTCTCTTTGACAGCAGCTCAGACCACGCCATCCCTTCCGGCTGGACACCCAAGCCTTCCCACCTCCTCCAATTCGGTCTCCTCAGTAGAGTCTAAAGTTTCTGCTGACCTGGAACCGAGCAGCTTTTTGGAACTCGAGTCTGGAAGTCTTTTGGATTCCACATTCAGCTTTGACTCAACCCCACTCCTGGACTTCAGCACTCCGGCCCCTTCACGGTCAGATGTTCTTGCTTTTCCACCCTTGGCGTCAAGCGATCCATCAACCTTCCCTTCTCAGCCTTTCCCCACCACAGCCGAGACATTTTCATTGTCCAGCTCTATCAATTTGCAATCCCCTCAGCTTTTTGTTTCTAACCCCACGAGTCTAGAGCCATCTCAGCCATGGTCCAGTTCAGACCTCCTCGTGAAGACAGTCACTCTCTTTCCTAGGCACTCCGAAATGCCCCCGCTTTCAAGCTCCCCCTCTGATTCTCTCAAGTTCGCCGAAGCATGGAGAGTTTCACTGGTGCAGTCTGACGCTCATCTCCCCTCCGCTTTCTCTGAAGCTACCTCTGTCTCTGAATTTTCACTCATTCCCCATGAATCCTCAGTCAGCACACTGGCGCCCTTCAGGTCCGAGACCCCACTTGGCATCTCAACTGCTGGGACTCACCTCTCATCACTGCCAGCTGTTTTCCATTTGACACCCATTTTAACCGAGTCATCTCCATTCTCGACTCTGACGCCTTCTGATGGCAGTGTGAGCGTGACAGACCATCACACATCTGTCTCACCCATATCCTCCAGTGTCATTCCGGCCAGCACAGAGTCAGCCTCTAACGTATACTTGTCAACCACCCCATCACTTGCTTCTGAAGTAAACCCTTCACCTCTGCCCACAAAGCCAGTCATGGGCTCATCATTGACACCCACAGATTTACCACCCAGTACCTCCCCAGAACCAAGTACATCCCCGGAACCAAGTATGCCCACCATCAGTACTGCCCCTGGAGATACTGTGGACTCTGCTCTGAACAGCGAGCCTATGAGTCAGAACCCTCCCGGGAACAGTGTACCCCCTCCCCAGCCCTCCCTCGGTCCTGTGACCACCTCCACGCTCGAAGCCACAGTTGGTACACCAGCACTGGCCACAGCCAAGCCGCCATATGTGTGTGATATTACAGTTCCCGATGCCTATTTGATCACAACTGGTAAGGCCCTGCTTCCAGTCGCCTCTCTGAGGTAGGGGACTTCTCTAAGGTGTTTGTGTGCAGTGCTTATGAGACACCACCGTGTTGTGAGAGTAGGTGTCAGTCTCACATAGCCCGCGGGTAGCCGTCCAGTCACTTGTCTCTTGATCTGCTTTCCCAAGTGTTAAACAAGGACTGTGGACTCCTTAGGTTACTGTAAGGATTTAAATATATAAAATACATAACATCCAGGAAATAGGTGCACAGCACTGCGTATTAGTTAGTAATTACCGTAAGAACAGATAAAGATTTAAGTGGGCTGTGGAACTTCTGGTCATATCTTCAGCTTTGGAACTTATTACCCAGCATATGCATAAATGTCATGAAGCAAAACACATTCTTGTTTAATTTTTAATATCGGCTTTTCTCTTATTGGTAGCTGTCTGCTAGGGAGAGAATCTAGACAAAGTTTTTTGGTTTTTTTTTTTTTTTTGGTGGAGCTTCATAATAGTAATGCAGAATCACATGAGGGGTGTTGATGGCTTGGAGGGAGATGCTTGGAAGCTGACCTCCACTGAGGGGAGCCAGACATCGTTTGAAGGTCTCTACACCTCTCTTCTCTTGGCCTTGGAGAAACCGTAGAGAACTGGGAAACAATTTATATGATACGTGTTTCTGGATGGTTCCTGTTTCCCAGACTCAGGTCCCCATGTCCAAGGTTGCAGTATCCTATCTTCCTCAGATTAACCAGAGAAGGTGGTAATTGTGTGGCGGGCAGTGGGGCCCTTGAGTAGCACGTAACTATCCTGAGCGGTTCCCTTAGCTGCACGGGGCTACTTGTAGCATGCGCCTCCAGTCTCTGTTGAGTAGTTCTGCCTTTGGTTTTCTATTAGGCCTCACTCCCCCTGAGTTTGGCTCCTCCTGCTTCCCTTCCCCTCCCTCATTCCCTTCCTGCTCATTTCGTTTTCCAGTGTGTCATTCATGGCATAGTCTTGGCCACTCAGAGCCCGGCAGGCCATGCCAGCTGGCTGTTGGTGGGATCAGCCGAGGTAGGCAGACGGGCTGTGGATTTGTTGTAATGGTTTGAGAATTAAAGAACTAAGCAAGTGGCGCTCCCCACCTTCTTACCACGAGCCACTGAGTTACTAGAGAAAGAACCACATAGCTTAAGCGTTTGTTTTTATAATGAACGAATGAGGATTGGTTCTGTCTCAAGTTTTAATAATCTAAGATAGGATAATGGAAAATTGAAGAGCGGGGCCAGAGAGATGGCTCGGTGGTTAAAGGGGTGTGCTGCTCTTGCAGAGGACCAGAGTTTGAGCCCCAGCACCTATGATGGGTGCCCCACAACTGCTTGTAATTCTAACTCCAGGGGATCTGACCAACTTCTACTGTTTTCCACAATCACCTGCATCTATACGCAATTCACAGACACACATGTACATGAATAAAATCAAAATAAGAATAACAACCCTAGATAGAATTGGGGGGAAGGAAAAGTGTTATGGGATTGAAGGGAAGGTTTACTGGCAGACAGACATACTCGCTGTCACAGATTTTATTATTATCTTTAGAGATGTGTGTGTTTGCAGGTGTCTGTGGAGGCCAGGAGATGGATTTAAACTGCAGCCTTGGAGATTGTGAGCTGCCTGCTGTAGGTGCTGGGGATTCAGCCTGGGTCCTCCTCAAGTGTGCTCTCCAAACCACAGAGTCAGCTCTGCAGCCCTGGTTCAGATTTTCAAATTGGACTTTTGTGTGAAAAACTAATAGAAAGAAATAGACTTTGGAATGAAAACTACTTTATTTCCCATATAAAATGTTACTAGGTGGACATTATAAAGAAATTTGCTCCCATCAGTAGTGGTTAGCACTCCCCAGCAGCTGCTTGGAACAATCGGTGCAGCTGTCCTCCTGTGAAGGACAGCATTGCCAGTTGGAAGCATCTTAATGATTTTAAAAATATTACTTCTGAGAGCTTTTAAAGCCTCAACCTTCGCCGTTGGGTGCATAGCTGGAGGAATTCTATTACTTGTTGAGAAGTGGGAACTGGAAGCTCCTGTCCCCTGGGTAGGCCACAGTTGCTGCTCCCCCGTCCTACCCACCAGCCTTCTCAGTGTGTCAGGCCGACGCAGTGCCCGGTTTTTCTGTTTCCTATAATACTTCACAGCACTTGGACCTTTCTACTCTGTCCTTAGTCTGGGCCTTATGTCTCAAAACAAGCCGCTAGCATGCTTCGCCTTAGTCGTGGCTTCCTGAAGTGACAGCTCCATGCTTTATACTAGCACTAAAATGCATCCGCTGGTTGACTCTCGTTTGTAGTGCTGGCCAGGCGAGCTGTGCAGGAGTATATCATTACTTCAATCAAAGAAGTGTTGAGGATTCACTTCAACCGTGCGGTGGAGCTGAAGGTGAGCCCCGAGCCTGGGAGTCTGAGGTCTGACATGCTTGTGGGGTCTCGTAGGGTGTGGGTAAGAGCCCTGGGCTCTGTCTTTGAATTCTCTCTCTCACTCCTCTCCAGGCATACAGTTTTCTCAGCTTCTCCGCTCACAGGTCGTTTTACCCTTGTGCGCTGAGAAATGCGTCTGTAGACTTGGAATGAAGAGGCTCTCAGACCAGAGGCAGCATAGTTTGGGGCGACCTTACCAGACTTGCTGTCCTTGAGTTACTTTAATGAAATGACTTGGGCTTGTGTTAGGTTTCAGAGCGAGTCCATTTGTGTCTTTCTGTACATTCACTGTCACTGAGATGGATTTCTACACTTTGCATTGCTCCCAGCCGTGGTGAGCCTTACAGAAAGCCGTGGTCTACCAGTCCTGCCCCTGGCTAACCAGAGCCATGAGCCATGCTGGCCATGGAGCATGTGAAATGGGCCCGGCCTGAACTAATAAGATGCACGGTGGGTGCGGACTGTGTGCTGGAGCTCAGGCCTGCAGCAGATAGAGGGCGCAGACTGTCTCACTGATAACTCTGGTATTGACCACACCCCAGGATGGTGTTTCCCACATTAAGTGAAATGTATTTGAAATTAGCTTCCCCCATCCCTCTACTTTTATTGTGGCCGCTATAGACTTCAAAGTCGCTCAAGTGGCCGTCATTGTGTTGTTTAACAGCGAGGCTCTAGGAAACAGCTGTGTGATTTTTTCCACAACTCACCTTTCAGCCCATGTTACTGGTTGTCTGCCCTTTCTTGCTTCTCCTGTACTTCTGCGCCGTTTTCGTGAGAGTTGGGCAAAGGTAAAAGGAATGCGTAAAATAAAATCTCGCTTATCTTCTAAGCGTTTATCCTTCCAGTTAAGCTGCTGATACTGATGCACATATATATTATTTTACATATTTTTTTTCTCTCTAATAGTTTTCTTTACATTTGAATTGTGTTTTTAAACTCTTTTGTTTCTCTAGGTCTATGAGCTGTTCACAGACTTCACTTTTCTGGTAACATCTGGTCCTTTTATTTACACGGCAATATCAGTCATTAACGTCCTCATCAACAGCAAACTTGTACGTGACCAAACTCCTTTGATCTTGTCTGTGAAGCCATCTTTCCTCGTGCCAGAGCCCAGGTTCCAAGTTCAAACAGGTGAGACAACTGAATATAGATGTTTGGGTTTGTGTGTAGAATTTTAATTATATATCTACTTAAAATTGGGGGTTCTGTCCCAGTGAGATGGCTTAGCGGATAAAGGAAGACCTAAATGTGATCTGGAACCCACATGGTAGGAAGGAGGGAACTGACTCCTGTAGGTTGTCCTTTGATCTCTACCTGCGTGTGCCCCCTTGCATGCACACACACATACAATAAATGTAAAAACTGAGGAATGTACACACATGTAGTGCATAAACACGTGCTGGCAAATCACCCATGCACATAAAAAGGTCTTAATTTCTAAATTGGGTTTTATTTTTAAAATATCCATTAATTTATTGGACTCGAGCTTCTGGTTTTAAGCAAATCTCTGATGCGGCCTTCAAGTAGCTCTGATATCATTCATGGGCTATTGAACCTGGGTCTGTTACTTAATCAGCAACAAAAACAGCAGCTTTGTATTTATGAAAAAAAAATATACAAAGATACAGGAAATAGTTTAACGAACCCACATGTGCTGTTATATGGTCTCCACAAACTTTTAGTTCCTTTTTGTTTTCATGTGTGTGCGTGTACGCGTGTCTACAGTTTCATGTGTGAGTGCTTGCGTGTGTGTGTGTGTGTGTGTGTGTGCGCGCGC
>JAQHUG010000200.1:230710-259961 GCA_028555095.1 Dicrostonyx torquatus
GGTTTGATTTCTAACACCTACCTGGTAGCTCACAATTGTATGTAATTCCAGTTCTAAGGGATCTGGTGCTCTCTTCTGACCTCCACGGACACCAGGCATGCATGTGGTACACATATATACATGCAGTCTGATTTCTGGCCTCCACACATATGCACATACAAATGCTCATACACTTTACATGCATGTATCACACATGCACACAGGAAATACATTTAAGGTAGGGAAGAGAAAGCCATCTCCAGGCTTACTGTGCTTTGGTGAAAGGGGTCTGCTAAGTACTTTGAGTTGCCATTATTTAATGACCCAGAGGATTCTGTTCTCTGTATGGAGAACTAGGCAACAGGACTTCTGCTTGGACGGGTGTGGGAGAGGGGAGCCTCTGCGTCTAGGAAATGTTTGTCCACCCGAAGGAGTCCAAGTGACCAGTTTGAGGAAAGGCAGCTTGGATCTGTCATTTCCCATGCAGTGTTCTTGAGTCCAGGGTGCATGGACAGCAGCCTGCTCTAGTAAAGGAAGCTCATGTAATTAGAGAATGTGGCTGCCAGCTGCTCTGCCTTTTGTTTCCAAGCAACTCTTTGTAAACTGTCCTTACGGTACCATTTGTCGCCCTCTGCTGGCACAAGTTGTTATTGCGGATTGCCTTCCCCCTTACCCATCTGGATGTTCAGTGTTGAGAGACATCAGGTCACAAACCTAAGCCGACAGGGCCGCTTTTAAGGCTTAAAGTAATGCATATGACAACAGCTTTTGCTCCTATGTATATACACAATACACTGTACACATAGTCATTGTGTGGAAGTACTCCTTAGATGAGAGAGTACTCTGTGAGAGTCCAGCAGCATTCCTGACCAGCAGACCCTCAGGACAGCTTCTCATATTTCTAAGTTAATTATTTTTTATGTGTATAAGTGCTTTGCCTGTATGTGTGAGTGCATACCACCTGTGTTCCTGGTGCCCACAGAAGTCAGAAGAGGGCATTGGATCCCTAGAACTGAAAGTAACAGGCAGTTGTGAGCCACCTTGTGGGCGCTGGGAACTGAACCCAGGTCCTCTGGAAGAGCAGCAAGTGCCTGTAACTGATCCATCTCTCCAGCCCCTTAGAACAGCTCTGTCTGTGTATTCCCATTTTCCTATGCCCTGCAGACTGGATTTAAGGAAACTGTTAATATAGTTTGTCATATCATTAAAATGATGTCACCAGACTGGATACTCTGCATCTCAGTGTCATGAATGAGAAGGTGCAGCTCCCAGGGTCTGATTCTGGGTGTGGTGTCGGGTGCACTGGTGTCCCCAGAGGGAACACCGTGTCCACCAGTGAGTACAGGCTGTTTCTGCAGGCCTCTGCTGCAGACCACTCCTTATAGAAATCCTTCCCTTGACTTCCGGTACACTGAACCAACAGATTGGTCTGTTTATTTGAAGTATCCTTTTTTCTTTTATGCTACCTTTTCTCTTCCCCAGTTCCAACCTGTTAGATGGTTTTTCAACCGTGACTCTATGTCACTGGGCAGATAACCAGCAGGGGCACCTCTCAGACTGAAGGGCTCTGTCTCCAGCCCCCTGGGGCTACTTTCCTCTGAGGCCTCTTCTGTCTTTCAGAGTAATCTTGCTGAAAGGGAAGCCTGTATTTTATCTCCTGGAAATTTTGCTCCTTCAGGGCACACCCTTAATGTCACCTCCACGTTGAGGGGAGGCCCTGCCTCAGACTTTCGGGCCATTACCTCTTCTCCCCTGGTTTCTTTTGTCCGCCTGTCCTGATTCTGTACACATGGTGTCACTGGGTCCTTGTGTTTGGTCTACTTAGATTTTAGAAACCTGCCTCTTTAGAAATAGAGGCTGTCTGAGTACTCAGAGGATGACCCTAAAAAGCGGCCGTTTGGAATGAAATCTGTGGAGCCTGCCGCCCCCCTCTCTCTGCCTCCCCACTGCATCCTGCCCCTTTAGTGCAGCTAATGCAGGCCTCAGGTAGTCTCTGTCTGTATCACACTTTGATCTATAGCAAGCTCTTTGAAGCCTTTACAATTTCCAGGGCCTGGATGAAGTATTCTTTCTCTATAAAAAATATCTCACTTCACAGGTCTGTGACAATGGAGCAAGCGATCTGTTGGAATGGATTTTGTATTGTGGTCTTGCTGTTTAATCCTTGTATTCTTGTTTAACCTTTCATAAGCATCTGTGACGGATTTTAAGTATAAACAGGACCTGGCACCTGATCTGTTACAGAGATGTTTGTTGAATCAGGTTGGTGGCTTTGCGGCAGTCTTGGGCCAGGGGTCGTGCGCCTCTGACCTCACGTTAACCACCTTGTTCCTGTGTGTTTTAGCTGCAGATCCCCAGTGTGAAAGGCTTCGATTTTGCTAAGCAGCACCTGGGCCAGCACAATAAAGATGACATACTGATCATCCATGAGCCAGCGCCGCTGCCGGGACCTGTGAAGGACCACGCCACGCCCTCTGAAAATGGAGATGTGCCGAGTCCAAAGTCAAAGATCCCTCCTAAGAACCTCCGCCACAGAGGCAGGTCAGTATTGGGCTTTCCAGATTGTTCTCTGTTGCAGAGCGTGTTTCAGTTTTCAGGTCTGTTTCTGGTGTCAGAAGTGCCGGTGATGAGTGTTATCTTCAGCCTGCAGTCTGGGAGACTGTTGACTTGTCCAGTTACACATATAAACCCCAAAGTGTTTTCTGTCCCTTCTTCTGTACTGCCAGATGAGACTGTGTGACTTCTTCCTTCCCGCAGAACCCCCAGATTTGATTAGGGATCCATCAGCTAGAACTGTGTGTGTTCTGAGGTGAATGCCTTAGGCTTGGTGAAGGTAATACAAGAATGTGTGTGAAGTGAGTAGCAGGGGCCAGCGACATGGCTTAGCAGGTAAAGGGGCTTGCTGCCAAGTACGATGAGCTGTCTTTGATTCCTGGAACTCACGTGGTGGAAGGAGAGACCAGATTCTTACAAGTTGTCCTCTGACCTCCCACCCAGGTGTTGTGTCACACTAGGTAGATAATAAAACAAACGTTAAACATGGTCCACCACACATACTCAGTCAGGAGGCCTCCTGTGCCTGTGCCTGCTCTCCTGGTGGCTGGCAGTGACCTTCATCAGTTCCTCCTGGTGGCTCTGTTTTCCCCCCAGCTGCCCACACTGTGATGGTAGCACATCACAGGCTCTCACCTGTGGAGAGTTGTGTCTGCATTTTCCAAACTGCCAGGGAGGCCCTTGTTGCCCTTCGCCTGTGAGAAGAGCTAGAACGACCCTGAAGAAGACATCCAGGTCAGGGTTGCCTTTAGTTCAGTTTAGGCCCCTGAAACCTCCCACTGTCAGCCTCTCTTGAGATTCAGAATCCTGGCTTCTGATTGGCTGCTGGTAGTGGGAAAAGCCCGTGTCCATACCACTGTTCAACATCCAAACCGATGGCGTCACTTCTGCCTCTTCCTGTCTGCCTCCGGGATCTGGCCTCGTTGAAGAATTTAACAGAGGTTGGAGCATGGTCCTTAGGAAAGAAAATGAATTATGCAGAGAGATGCTCTTGGCCTAATTATTTCCCAGGCATAGAATGCAGCAAATCACCAGAGATGATTTAACGTGTTAGTGAAAGTTTTCAAAGAATTGCGTTCTCCCCAGTAGCCTCCCGGTAAACAGCTGATCCTTCACCACAGTGGTCTTTGAGGAAGATACAGTTGTCCTGCTCGGCTTTGAGTCCCACCTTCATGGAGTCAAGCAAGGGTGGGTCAGAAAGCTAAGGGGGGGGGGGGAAATTGTGTTGGTGGTGAATGTCCAGACTCATTCTTGTCATGATTCTTAAAGCAATTCTTGCAGCTCTTCGCAGTGTTGTGTGAGATGCTTTCAAGAGAATAGTGTAGTTATAGGCAAACACTGAGTCATTTCGTGTAAGACACTTGAGAGCATCCATGACCCACAGGTACCATGGAATGGCTGTGTAGACAAGCCCTCGAGGGCACCAGAATGTATTAGCAATTCATGCTGCAGTTGAAGCTAGAAAGTGCATGGAGAGAGCAAAGTACTCACTGGTTAAGGCTGTTCCCTACCTAGTCTGGTGTGTTCCTAGCCTGGCACATCCTGGTGCCGTGTTTCCCTTAACTTTCATGCATGGAACCAGATCTCATTAGGGGTCATTGTTTCAAAGGTTGGGAGTTATTTGGGGTAGCCCCAGAACTTCCCTAACTTCCAATTGATGCTAAACCAGGCCAGAAGCCCAGACAGGTTCTTTTTAATCCCCGTCTGTCCCTCCCTTCCTTCCTTCCTCCCTCTCTCCCTCCCTTCCTCCCCCTCTCTCTTCTTCCCTCCTTCTCTCCCCCTCTCTCTTCCTCCCTCCTTCTCTCCCCCTCTCTCTTCCTCCCTCCTTCTCTTCCTCTTTCTCCCTCTCCCTCTCTCCCTCTCTCTTTCCCTCCGTCCCTCTCTCCTTCTTTCTCCCTCTCTCCCTCTCTCTCCCTCTCTTCCTCTCCCCCACCCGTGTGTGTGTGTGTGTGTGTGTGTGTGTGTGTGTTTAGAGGTGGAAGTCAAGGGATAATAGTTGGGAGTCAGCTCCCTTCTACCTCAGGGTCTCAGGGGATCCCACTCAGACCACCATGCTTTTGGCAAACCTCTTTACCTGCTGAGCCATTCCACAGACCATTGTTTTTAAGACTAAGTTGTTTTTGTTTGTTTTCTCATGGAAGTATTAAACCCAGGGCTTTAAAAATGCTGGCTGGTGTTCAAACACTTTGCTACGTCCTCAGCTCCGGAGTTCAGGTTCTTTTCCATCCAACTGTGCTGGACCCAGACTGCCTATCAGGAAACAACCTGGAGCCAGGGGCTCAGCCTTGGGCCCCAGCAGCTATGGGCACCTCTTCCCCCGCACTTAGTTTCCAGCAGTTGTTGAAATGCACCCTGCTTGGTTAGCCTTGCCAGTCTGTTCTCAGGACATAATGACTGTCGCCAAAGCCTGCTTTGAAATGAACGAGACATTTTAAAATCCTTCTAGGCCTCTCTGATGTTTGCAATCTGCTTTCTGTCTGCAGAGTTTCTCCCTCAGATGCGGACTCTACAGTCAGCGAAGAGTCTAGTGAGAGGGACGCAGGAGAGAAAACGCCGGCCACTGCCCATGAGAACAAGGCCCACAGAGCTCCGCAGAGTGGTCTGTCCCTGTCCTTCTTTCAGTGTTACCAGTTGTCATGATCAGAGTCCCATAAGGCAGGGGATTGCTCTACTGCAAATACCAAACTTAAAAAAAAAAAATCTACAGCTGGGCCATGTTGGTGCATGCCTTTAGTCTAAGCATTCAGGAGACAGAGGCAGGTGGATCTCTGACAGTTCAAGGCCAGCCTGGTCTACAAAGCAAGTTTCAGGACAGCCGTGGCTACACAGAGAAACCCTGTCTCGACAAACAAACAAATAATCTACAAAAGTGGAACACCCATCGCTCTTGTTCGGTTTCTCAGCCTTGTCCCTTCTGAACGCTGTGCTAGTGTCTCCTCAAGGGAAGGCGGTAGAGAATGTGGGTCCCCTGAGCTGTGACTTAAAGCTAGCAGTTCATTCTAATGTAGCGTCAGGCCAGATTTCCTGCCTGAAGGACAAGGAGAATTTCATAGAAGCTGTAGTCCTAAAACTGCCTGTAGGACAGTGTCTCTTTAAGGAACCAGTTTGATGTCACACCGTGGGGTGGTGTTAATCTGTGGCAGGTTCATGCCCTTTATGTGTGGTCCCATTTTCTAGATCATTCTCCCAGCAGGTAGTTGGGTGTAATCAGATGGCTCAACCTCTTCTTTGCAGGCCAAGCACAAACAAAGGTCACGCCCACTGTCAAGTTCATAGCTGTGGGTCTAATAACTAAGAACCAAAACAAGCAGAAACAAACAAACAAACCAAAACTATGCCCATAGGCCTCCCTTGACTTGGTAAGGATTTTTGGCATGATGGCAAAGTGTTGTGGTTTTATGTTAATGAACTTGGGGTTTTTGGAGGCAGAGTCTCATGTAGCCCAGTCTACCTGAAAATCTGGTTCTTCTGATTCCACCCTGACTGGTGCGGTGACAGATGTGCTCCACCATGTTAGCAATGTGGCTTCACGTTTGTTTGTGTTTATTGTGGCCATGGCACACATGGGAAAACCAGAGAACAATTTATGGGAGTCCTTTCTTTCCTTCTACCGTATGGATTCTGGGAATTGGACTCAGGTTGTCTGTCCTGGTGGGGAGCTGTTACTCACTGAGCCATCCTGGCCTAGGCCGCAGGAGCTTGGTTTCAACGTAACAGATTGTGTTAAATGGGTGTACTCTTGGCGAATTGGCCGGGGCTTTGTTTTTATCTCATGATCGTGTCTCAGCAGTTCAGAGATAAGGGATTTAATAATGGATTTTGTACTTACTGTTTTGGAGACTTTTGAGTCTCCATAGCTCTGGCTAGCCTGGCACTCATTATGTAGGCTGGCTTCACAGTGTCCCATTTGCCTGTGCCACGTGCCATGGAGTGAAAGGCACATGCCATCCTCCCCAGCTGTACTTGCTTTAGAATGTTTGAGTGTTTGAGTGCCTGCATGGATGTATGAACACCATGTGCATGCAGTGTCCGTGGTGGCCGAAAGAGAATTTGGATCTCTGGGAACAAGAATTTGGATGGTCGTGACCCATAGTATGGGTGCTTGTAACTAAACTCAGGTCTTTGCAAGATCAGCAAGCGCTCTGAACCTCAGAGCCATCCATCCCTACAGCCCCATACTGACTTTGTGACATTACATTATTTCTCTGCTTGAAAATACAGCACAGACCGAACCACATTCTGTAAACAAAGAGACTGGACCAAAGCTTAAAGACCTTTTATGCCCCTGGGCCCCACTCCCAAAGCCTTGCAGGTCCCGCCCCAAGCTCCTGCCACTCACCCTTGCCATCCCTCCCTGCTGGGTCTTAGATAATTTTGAAGAAATACCCTTCTAGAGTAAGGGTAGAGTTTTTTCCTTGGGATCCAGTTTCACAACATCTTAAAGCTTATTTAGTACCATGGTAACAGGTGCCATGTTTCAGATATGACAGGATTAAAATCTCGTTTCGATCCTGGGAAAGAAGAGTTGAAAAAGAAGAAGAGAGTCCTCACCCTTCTCTAGCTGTTTGTTAATGCCCGCCCCTACCCCTTCTGATACTAGCACACCCAGTGTGCTGTGAAGGGAGCAGACCCAAGCACCACTGTCAGCATGCCTTCAGAATTCAGAGAGGGGGCTTCCCCGACCCTCCCACCTCACCCCTGCCTATGAGGCAGGGCAGTGTGTGGGAGCTGCCTGGGAGTGCCAGGAGTTCAGGTGCTGCCACAAAAATCGGAAGCAGTCTAAGATAATATCAGCTCACTTAAAGCTCCCACCTTCTTAAAAGGGGCCATCGGACAGCTTTGGGGCCAACATGAGGCTTTATTAAATACCACATATTTGAGTGTGTGTGTGTGTGTGTGTGTGTGTGTGTGTGTGTGTGTGTGTGTGTGTGTGCTCGTGCACACATGCTGGGCAAGTGCTTCCCACTGAGCTAAACTTCTAGTGTCCTCCTCTCTGGAGACAGTGACCTCCATGTAGCCCAGGTTGGATCTCAAAACTAGTGATTCTCTTTTTGAGTTCTGGGAAAGCAAGTATACACTGCATCTCAATTGTTTCTTAAAATTTGAATAAAAATCCATTTTCTGCGGCATGTCCTGTGAGTGGGGGAGGAGGTTGCTGAGAACCACCAGGATTGCCTTTGGATGAGTGCTCCCTGTCACCACTGCGTGTGGCACACCCAGGAGCCAGCTTTAGGTTCTCTGGCATGCTACTTTCAGCCTGACTCTTGCAACGGAAACTCCTGAAAGACTGCTGTTTGTGTTCTGGTCACTTCAATCTTGACTCCATTCCCTGCCCTCCCGTTTGGAAGGTGCCAGCGAGGCTGTCACACATCCCTTGCGTTCATCTCTGAGATCTCCAGAAGTAACTGACTCCCAGGGTACCATGTTCTCAGCTGTTGTAGCTCTGGCTAGCCTGGATCTCACTATGTAGACCAGGTTGGTCTTGAACTCCCAGAGATCCACTTGCATCTGCCTCGGGGTGCTGGTAATCAAAGGTGTTTGCCACCACACTGTCCTGTTTTTTTGATATTTTCCTTTTGGCTTTTTTGGGGGGCCCACTACCCAACTCCCAAATAAATCACACATGGAGGCTTATTCTTAGTTATGAAATGCCTAGCCTTAGGTTGGCTTGTTTCTCGCCAGCTTTTCTTAAATTATCCTGTCTACCTTTTTGTCTCTGGGCTTTTATCTTTCTTACTTCTGTATATCTTACTTTCCTTCTTACTTTTCCGTGGCTAGCCAGGTGTCTGGGTGACTGGCCCCTGACATCCTCCTCTCCTTGTTCTCTTGTTGTTCCTCATTCTTCGCCTTGTTTCTCCTTTTATGCTCTCTGCCTGCCAACCCTGCCTATCCTTACTTCTGCCTTGCTATTGACCGTTCATCTCTTTATTAGAACCATCAGGTATTTTAGACAGGCAAAGAATCACAGCTCCACAGTTAACCAAATGCAGCATAAACAAAAGTAGCACACCTGAAAATAATCCTCCCCAGCTCTGGCCCCTCTCCCCCAAGGCTTCCTTGGTGTTCTTACGTATGCCATTGTGTGGTTCTGCAGTAGTTAGAACCTCATCAGCTTGAATGCCACGAGCTCCAGGTGCTAGGATTTCTCATGGGAACAGATAGACATTTATTTTGGCACCATTGTTTCAACCTGATTAGCTACATCCATGTAGCACTGAGGGCTAATTTCGAGATTTCTCACTAAGCGGCCTCTTCCAGGAAGAATATTGTGAACTGAGTCATGGTGACTGCGGCCTGCTGCCGTCATTCAATGTTGCTCTCTCCTGAGCACCTGGAATGTGCTTGATGCTGGAGATACGATGGGGACCGGGGACAATGGCTCAGTGATCTCCGCCTCGTAGGGTGTGGCTGGAGGGCCTCCAGATTTAGGGGTGGTGCGGATTAACTATGTTTATGTGTAAGTGATGAAATACTTTCTTAAAATCACCTTCCATCGAAGCGTTTCAGGAGTGCTCTTTCCTCTGTTATTGTGTGTGGCTGGCATCCTGTATTGCCTCCTCCTCGGGGTCTTCAACAGCAGAAATTAATTCTTCACTTTCATTTCCAATTAATTATTTTATTATACATTTACGATATGATTTTTAAAAACACTTTTAATTTTGTGTCTGAGTATTTTACCTGCGTGTATATGTGTGCCACATATGTGCCTGATGCCCAAGGAGGTCAGAAGAGGCCCTCAGATCCCCTGGAACTGGAGTTACAGATGGCTGTGAGCCGCCATGTGGGTGCCGGGTACTTGAACCTGGCTTTTCTGCAAGAACAAGTGCTCTCCCGCATTATGTTTTATATATGAAAAACATGGTGCATGGTGGTGGCGGCGCATGCCTCTAATCCCAGCACTCAGGGGGCAGAGGCAGGCAGATCTCTGTGAGTTCAAGGCCAGACTGGTTTACAGAGGGAGTCCCTGTCTTGAAAAGCCAAAGCCAGACAAACAAAAAGCATATATACGTTATAGAATGGTAAATCAAGTTATTTACTATATGAGATACTTATCACAATTACCATGTTTTTATGTGAGAGCACTTAAAATTTCACTCAGTGTTTAAAGTCGCATTTGTTTGTTTATCTGTGTGTGTTGTGCACGCACATATGGTGTGCACACGTGTACCTGCCACAGCACACATATGGAGGACAGATTGCAAAAGTCAGTTCTCTCCTTGCACCACCTGGGGTCTGAACTTCAAGCTTGCATCGGGCTTGGCAGCAAGCATATTGACTCGCTGAGCCCTCTTGCCTTGGCTCATTTCTTGGCTATTTTAAAACAGATAATACATTATTTATTGCAGTCATCAGATAGATGATTTCTTGAATGTGCGGTATAATTTATATTACTACCTTTTTAAAAGAACATTGAAAGAGAAAGGCATTTTAATTCAAAGTCCCTACTTGCCTTAAGGCAGGATTCCTCACATATTCACTTCTAACCATCTATTATGCTTCCCATAGGTTGTTATTATCTATGTAATTTTTTAATATATTGCACTAATATATAACATAATACACATTATAATTTAGTGTCAAGTTTAAAAACTCTTTCCAGGCATTTTGAAAGACTGGATCTGAACAAGACAAGAGCTGGGGATTTCTTTTTCTTTCCTGCCTTTACCTAGCAGTTTGGCAAAGAAGCGTGAGGTCTGGGCAAGCCTTGGAGGTTGTAGCTGGTGAATGCCTTTATAGAAGCTCGGTGACCTCGGCTGAGAGGAAGGACAAAAGCCCAGACAGACGCTGCGGTGCAGGTGGCAACCAGGCAGAGAGGATGACACAGGGGAGCTTCTCACGCCAACCTTTAGCTCCAAAGGCAGCAGGAATGCTTGGCCGCCCTCAGGGAGAGTGGGCTGACTTTGTGACTTGTCTCCTTCGAGGTTCAGAACAGCAAGGCTGACCTGCTGGAAAGTTAATCTCTTTTTAGTCATGAATCCTGCAGCTTGCATTGCTGCTGCAGGTTAAATGGAGTGCTTGGCTGGGCTTGCAGTTCAGGTCAGCATGGAAAGAAAGCCTAAGAATATGAGTGTCTGCTATTGAGAGATGACACTCCTTTGGAGGTGTGCACATCATTTCTGGTCCCTCCCCCCCCTCGACCCTTCCTTTCTTCCCTCCCTCCCTTCCTCCCTCCCTCCCCCTTTCCTTCCTTCCTTCCCTCCCTCCCTCCCTCCCTCCCTCCCTCCTTCCCTCCCTCCTTCCCTCCCTCCCTTCCTTCCTCCCTCCCTCCCTCCAACCTTCCTTCCACTTTTTTTTGTTTGTTTTTTTCAAGACAGGGTTTCTCTGGCTATCCTGGAACTCACTCTGTAGATCAAACCGACCTCAAACTCACAGAGATCTGCCTGCCTCTGCCTCCCGAGTGCCAGCATTTTAAGGTGTGTGGCACCACCGCCCAGCTTTCTTTCTTATCTTACACATCTTGGTGTTTTGCTTGCTTATATGTTAGTTTATCACATCTGTGCCTGGTGCCTGAGGAGGCCAAAGACCACAGCAGATCACCTCAGTCTGGAGTTATAGCCAATCATGACCCACCATGTGGGTGCTTGGAACTGAACTGGGGCCCTCTGCAAGAGCAGCCAATGCTCTTACCAGCTGAGTCATCTTTCCAGCTCCCTTTTTTCTTTATGAACTTCAATTTTACTGGAGTTCTATCTAGTACATATAATATTCATTAGAGAAATTTCTCGTTATTGAAAATGAAAAACTGGAGAAAGTCAGTCATTATATATGATTGTGTGTGTGTGTGTGTGTGTTTGAAACAGGGTCTCAATGTGTAGCCCTAGGTAGCCTGAAACACAGTTTATACCAGGCTGGTATTGAACTCACAGATGTTCACTGCTGCTGTCTCCTGAGTGCTGGGATTAAAGGTGTACACCACAGTGTGTGGTTTGTCCATTTTTTTGGTGAGTGCATGAATTTCTTCATTTTCATAGGTCTGATTACTTCTTTAAAAATATTGCAGTAAAATGTACATGACACCAACCTGACCCTTATTCTTCAGTGCCTCGTTTAGAATGGAACTAATTTCTTTTAAGGGTGGGCTTTTCTTCTCTTCTTCAGCTTTTCCTTTTCACTGGGAGTGAAGACCCTGACGCATTCACAGCTAATTTGGTGCCCTCCTGTGTGGCTCTAGACCCTTGTCTTTTGTCCCATCCCCCTTCACTTAAAACCCATCCATATCCATGGTGTCTGTATTAACCAACAACTATATATATATAAAGTTACATGTATGTTACATGCGTGTGTGACCTTCCTTGTCACTATTGTTGAAGTAACCATTAACACGGTGTTTACATTGTCTTAATAATATGTAATTTAGAGGAGATGTAAAGCTTACAGGACAGTGTGCTTGGGTTGCATGTGCAGGCAGAGACTGCACTGTTCTTTAGAAGATGCTGAGTCCAGTTGATTGGCTTTGGACCTGCAGGTCCTTGAACCCGTTGCCACCCATGCCAAGGGAAGACTTCATAGTGTAGCTTTCATAGCTAATTGCTGCCATGCCAGTGAGTGCCCAGAGGATAGTGGAAGCCCAAAGCTGCTATTAATACTTTTAGTGGAAATTGTACAAATTGCTCGTTATCTCACTGAACAGTTTCAGTCTCCTGTCCTCTTCTTTTTCCCTTTTCTAACAGGCTAGCCTAGAACCTACGGTGCAGCTGGAGATGATCTTGGCACTCTTGCTCCTCCTGTCCCCACCTTCTGAGTGCTAGGATTCCAGGCATACACCAGCACGCCCAGCTCAAGTGTTTTATGTTTTGTTTTGTGGTTCCATACGTTGAACCCAGGCCCTGAAACATGCTATGAAGTTCTCCTTTTTCTTTATGAAGAGTTTTTGTTTGTTTGTTTTGTTGTTTTGGAACTCACTCTGTAGATCAGGCTGGCCTTAAACTCACAGAGATCCGCCTGCCTCTGCTTCCCAAGTGTTGGGATTAAAGGTGTGCGCCACCACTTCCTGGCTTCTTTTAATGAATATTTTTAAGTACATGTAGGAGAAAAAAAAACAGTTGAGTGATAGTTGGCACATAGTATCATAATGACTTTCTCACATCTTTTCTAAAAGAAAAGATGTAATTTTATTAACTATGTATGTATGTATTGTGCACAGACAAGTGTATACCTTGGCATTTATGAAGGTTGAGAACAGCTCTCAGGAGTCAGTCAGTTCTGTCTGCCACCTCCTCAGATCCAGGACTGAACTCAAACCATAACGCCTGTGCACAAGTGCCGCCACCGGCTGAGCCATCTTGCTAAACCTCATTTGCCATTTTTAATGAAGCCAAAAGAAATAATTTAATATAGACCACATACACTAAACTAGAGATGTTGGTTGCTTTGGTCAGAGACTAGGACTGAGGATGCTTTCGGGGATGATGCATAATTTTGACTCTGTCTGCTTTCTGGTGCTTTCCCCTCATGTGCCTCCCCTTCTGTTCCAGGTGCTCCCCTGCCCAGTTCAGGCAACGAGCAGCATTCCTCGGCCTCCATCTTCGAGCATGTTGACAGGATTTCCCGATCCTCAGAGGCCAGCCGGCGGGTCCCCAGTAAGATCCAGCTTATTGCCATGCAGCCCATCCCAGCACCCCCAGTGCAGCACCCTGTCCTGGCCGACCGAGTAGCAGAAACCAACAAAATCAACAAGGAGGTATTCAATGTTAATGAAAGCAAATTAATAAAAAAGCTCACATCCTGATTCGGTCAGTGCTGGAACAATGAGTGAAAGGCCCAGTATCAAACAATTGTTCTCTAATTCAAAACACTGCAAGCTGGGCATGGTGACTTAGGCCTGTAATCCCAGCACTCTGGAGACTGACACAGAAGAGTCACTCCAGACTACATAGCTCAGGCTGCACTGTAATGCCCTGTCTCAGAATCAAAAAAACAAAACAAGCAAGAAATTGCACATGCACGCACGCACACATCCTGTATTTAACTTGTAATGTTTTCTTTATTCTTTAAAAATCTGGTACATTCCTATAGTGTAGCCCCCCCAATTCTCCCCAGACTCCCTAACCTATCTCCCTCCCAGCGTCATGTCGTCATCCTCATCATCATCATTAATAATAAGCCTCATCCACTGGGCATGGGCACCCAAGCAGTAGCCACATCCTCATAAGAAAAGGTCTCTTCCCCACTTAGACATCAGCTGCCCATCGCTCCTGTGCTGTGGCCTCCGGAGCCCTCCTGCACACAAAGGTTGATTCTTTTCAACCTTCAACACTAGTCAGGGACAGTGATGGATCCTGACAAGATTAGCAGAAGAGTGTTAAAACAGCCCCGAGAAGGCTCTCTGGAAAGCCTTGCTACCTGCCTCAGTCACCCAGGCTCTTGATCACTGGGGTTAGCCTGCAGATGGTCAGCCTTCCCTAGGCTAGCCATCTTCAGTGAGTGGCGGGCTCTCTGCCACTTGGTGTGGGCAGTGTACTTCTCTGTCACTTCCACGGGTGCCTCCGTCAAGCCTACAGACGTTTCTAAAAGAGCGTTGTGGAGGAAGTGTCTCCCCGAACCTGAGCTAACTCCCTGAACGATTGTTCTTGCTGCCCACCGCCTGCACATAGATCCAGTCTGCTCTGCGCCACAAGTCAGAGATTGAGCACCACCGCAACAAGATCCGACTGCGCGCCAAACGCCGAGGCCACTACGAGTTCCCGGTGGTGGATGACCTGTCTTCTGGCGACACCAAGGAGCGGCACCGAGTGTACCGCAGGGCACAAATGCAGATCGACAAGATCCTGGATCCCGCAGCCAGTGTGCCCTCTGTGTTCATAGAGCCCAGGAAGAGGTGGGCTGGGGCCCCAGGGACGTGGTGGTCAGGCAGACTAGATGCGGGGCCGGATGGAGAGTGGGGCCTATGACGGAAATCCTGGTCATGTCCAGGTGACGATCTGTGACTGTGAATTGGAGAGGTTTCTGTAGAGGTAGTGTAGGCCTGCAGGAAGAGGAGGAGCCGGCTCCTGGGGAGGAAGGGGGTCCCTAATCTCCACATCTGAGTGCTAGCCCGGATTGCTTCCTCGGTCTGATCAAATATGCACCTGTTCTGATCAAATATGCACCTGTCTTTCTTTGTACAGCCAGCTTGTCCCCTGTCCCTTTGGCTCTTCCCATCCCCCTTCTTACTCTTTACTCCTTGTCTCCATCACCAGGATAGTCATGAGGTAGTGTGGCAAGCCAGCCTCCATGTTTGTTTTCTCACAGCTTCCTGCGATCTTTGGTCCCACCTTCCAATCAGTCAGCCCCCGCCCCATCTTGTAGGTGTGTTTTCTGTAAACACACTGGCACTGAACTAGCTCAGTGGTTCAGAGCTGCAGCTGCTCTTCCAGAGGACCTAGGTTGGATTCCCCAGCACCTCCATGGTACCTTGCAACCATTCGTAACTCCAGTAACTCCAGTCCCAGGAGATCTGGTGCTCTTTCCTGGCAAAACACCTACACTCCAAGAAATAAATACACTATTAAGCTTGTCTTTCTGTGCCCAAACTTGTACCCCTGGGGTGTGTGAGACCTTCCTCTATTTTGGTTCTGTCCGCGGCCAGCCACACAGAGCTATGACCACAGTAGATTGCGCTCTCATCTTGCCCCCGGATTCACCTGCAGCCATTTCTGGCCCTCAGCCTGCTGGGCTGGCACTGCTTAGGCTGTTCTCATGTCCCTCCTCAGCTTCAGATCTGGTCACCCGCTCAGGTCACCTGTGGGGTATTAATAGCTCTCGGCTAGACCCGCCTCTTTGTGACTGACTATGTCACTAAATGATGTCTTGAGTAGAGACTGCTCTGTTGTCTGTCTGGTAGTTCAGTCTCATCTATAGGGCCCAGGTGTGGCTGTGACCAGATTGTGGCTGTCACCTTATCAGAATCCCTGGCGCCTTTCCTAGGTGGCCAGCCCGTCATAGGCATTCCGAAAACATTGGTGTTAACGTTGATAAGCCAGTAGCTAACAGGTTTATTTCCTATGAAGATAATTTCTGTTTTCTTTCCTGTCAGCTCACGGATAAAACGTTCTCCTAAGCCACGCCGGAAACACCAGGTCAACGGCTGTCTTGCTGATGCCGAGAAGGACAGACTCATCACCACAGACAGTGATGGCACATACAAGCGGCCTCCGGGTGTGCACAACTCTGCCTATATTGGATGCCCAGTGCGTAATCCCAAACCATTGGGAACCAGGGTGGGAGTTACGAGGAGGGTGCCTTGATGGGAGGGGAGGGTGCATAGTACTGGCTGCTGCCATTTGCACAGTGGATACCAGGGCCAGCCGCTGGGTGACACCTCTGCGAGTGTGTCCTAGGCTGTTCTCTGTGATAACCCATCTCTGCTTTCAGAAGGGGAGCTGCTTGGGTTAATTGGAAGAACAAGAATGTCCAGGTTGTCTCTGCTTTGACGGCAGTTGTTCAGGGTTTTTGTTTGGTTGGTTGTTTTTTGGGTTTTTTTTTTTTTCGGTTTGTTGGGTTGTTCATTTTTTGATATTTTCTGTTTTGTCTGCACACCTCCATACTCACATAGAATTAATTACTCAGCTGAGTCTTTATCCAAAATGTCAGGACCACACTGCTTCAGATACTGGATATGTTGGGATGTACATGCACACTTTACCAGGTGAGCATCCCAACAGGAAGTATACAACTTGAAATGTTCAAATCCCCAAATGAGCGTCATGTCAGAGCTCAAAAAGTTTCTGATTTCAGATTAGGGATGTTCAACCTTCATACATAACATACGTACACACATACATGCATACATATAATTTTCATGGGCATAAAGAGCTCAGTGGAAATCAAAGAATGAAAACCCTTTCTTTCAAATGGAAATGGACACAGACAGTGTGGCTTGAAGTGAACAAGGCAGACATCGATACATTATGACATGTACACACAAGCTTCTCAAGGGACCATTAGCGAGAGACACAAAGATGCCCTGGGAAAGAGGGAGAGTCCAAAGGACACAGTTCACTAGCAGCAGGGGGAGCATACTCAGCCCTTCTGTGCCGAGCAAACTGAGAGAGCCAGCTTTGTTTGCGTGACCTTAGCATGTCCTCAGAGACGGCACTGTGATAGTTAGAGTTGCTGCAGAGCCCTCAAGTTTATTTGAGGTCTCTATTTTTCCCTAAATGACACGTAACTAGTACGGAAAACACGTTCAAAATGTGTATACAAATGTGCAGGCTACGTGCTGACCCGGGGCTGTAGTCTCATTCCGTCAAGACCATCTGGAAGAAGCCGGTTCTTCTTTGTGAGCTTCATGTGCTCTGAAGCCCGACTGTGACCTTTATAACCTGCTCTTGAGGGTTCTTGTGAGCTAGGGCTGCTAATTACAGATGTCACTGGAGAAGGGAGGAGTAGTTTCTCGCTCTGAATGTAGTGGAGTCGAGTAGTTTCTCACTCTAAATGTAGTGCTCCCTGGTGGGGGAGGGATCCCTTTCACACACGCGCACGCATGCACGCACGCACGCACACACGCACGCATACACCCCTAATAACCTTTCCTGGCCAGCATGGGCTCGCCCTCCAAGGGAGCCTGTAGGAGATCCTTGTTTTCTAGCCCTTGAGTTCCATCCTCCTGTTGAATTCTGTGTAGGGGGTGATGTGTCTTTCCTTCATTCATCTTCAGTGATGACCAACTGTCAGGTTCTCCTCGTGGTGTCCTGGTCCCTCCTTTTGGGTTTAACTTAATTTGGAGAAACAAAACCTTGCTGTGTTGCCCAGCTAGCTTCAGAATCCTAGTTCAAGCAAGTTTCCGAGTGCCGGGACTGCAGGCAGAGGCCATGCTCCTGGCTTGGACCCTCCTTTGTTTTCTCCGTCTTTCACAGGAAGTGCAGGGTTCCTCCAAGAGTTGGTGGCAAGAGCCTTCCTGAAACCTCCTTGAACTTTAGGACTGCCTTTCCAAAGATCCCCTTCCTCAGAAAATCCTTTCCATATCTGCTTAACCTTTGACTCTGCCTAAGATTCTGTGATGTGTGTTTCAAAAATAATGCCTTTCTAAGAATTCACCTTCCCCAGCTAGATTTTTACCTTCAAGAGCATATTTGTGTTACACAGCTTTAAATTATCTGGAATTTTCCACTCTCTCTCTCGAACTAAGTTCCCCTTGAGGGCTGCCCTCCAGAACCCTCAACCCCTTCTAGCCTGTCTCTACTCTAGTTTGGGCTTGGGCCTAGAAGACTTCTGTCTTTGGACCACGTCCAGTCGCTGCTGTTTAGGTAAACACTGGCCTTTTTTATAAGGTAGCCACGCCCTTGCTTGCCTGCTGTCTTTGGCTGATTTTTGAGTTGCGCTGTAACACACTTTTATGACTTGCAGAACCTAAAATATTTATTGTCTGGCTCTTGACTAAAAGTTTTTGTTGGCACCAGGCCTGCTGGTGCCCATCCATAGTCCCAGCTGCGGCCAGGCGGTTTCTTGAGCCCAAGAGTTTGGAGGTAGAAAGATCCTATCTCATTAAAACAACAATAGCAACAAAACACTACAAGTGTGTTGCCCCCCTAATGTCATTTAGCATCCAAACCAGATGCTCCTGGAAGAGAAAGGAGGTGCAATTAATGATTAAACCAGGGCAGCAGGCACAAACCAGGATGTGAGGTTGCTTTTTTTCAGAGCCCACTAAGGATTGCAAAATAGCCAGCATAGGGCCTGAACCACAATGTCTAGAGGAGAGCTCCATGCTTTCGTCTGAAGAACAACAGGGGCAGGAATCTGCTGTAAAATGTGGTCCTCTGGGCACGACATGGCCATTGCCGTTTTGCGATCAGAGCCGTTGTGTTTACCCTGAAGCAGGCAAGGGGAGCGCATGAGGGGGCCCAGAAAACCCAAAGCTCCTCCCTTCTGAAGAACGGATAAGGTTTAATAATTGCCAGGAGGCAGATTTTCTTGATGGCGCAGCCGTCTGTTACTTGCCCATGCCCCTTTAAGTCTCACTTCTCATTAAGTCACCCCAGTGAAACTCACTGGATACACTGGAATAGAATTGGGGGTTTGGTGCCCTCCCTGGGGTACGTTGGTGTTTGTTCATGTCTAAACGAAGCAGCACTGAATCATAACAGGCTCAGCAGACTAGATTTCAAGAGACTAGAATTTAAATTCCTAGGTTAGCAAGCGCCTTAGGAAATCTTAGCGTTATGGCTCTCAGGTTTTCATTGTTGAATTCTGTCTCCATGTGGAGCGCTGTGCTAGAAGATGGGGGTGGGCAAGAGAACCCTTGACTTCCAGATTCCAGCAGTAGAGGCTGAGACGTGGAGAGGCAGCGGGGAGACAGAGTGGGAAGTTCTGACTTCGTGGATTCCCCTGTCAGGGGGATCCCAAAGGAACCACCCTCCCCAGCGTCAGAACCTGTCTGTCCTACTCCAAAAGTTAAACTCTCTCTCTCCTTTTAAAAGTATGACCACTGAGGATGAGATGGGAAGGTTCTAGAGGGCTGGGGCTCTGGAGTGTAGGTGAGCGCCTTCCACTGGGTTCTGAGTGTTCGGTGTGCACGCGCGCACACACACACACACACACACTGCAAAATAAAATAAATCTTAAGCTGGACATGGCGGCACACACCTTTAACTCAAGCACTGCAGAGGCAAGGGCGGGTGGATCTCTAAGTTCATGGCCAGCCTGGTCTGCATAGGAAATTTCAAGCTGGTCAGGTCTACATAGTAAGACCCTGTCTCAATAAATAAAATGAAAAAGAAGAAAGTTAAAAGAAAAAAAAAGCTACACAGTTTCTCTGATTCTTGCTTCTTAAACTGTGAGTACAGGGCATTAAACTTTAGATACCTCCTATACCTCTTCTTTAGAGACGTAATTCCAGATATTCATCACTATTCACTGTGGTGAGCGGTTTTTAAACTGTTATTTGAATAACTTATTATACACGATATGGTGTTTTCTGATTGTTGATAGAAGGCTCCGCCTGTTGGTTTTCACACCCACAGAAAGTTGACTGGATTTGTGTAGTGTGCACACTTCGGAGTGTGAAATGAAACGTGGCTGCCTAGGCTCTCGGGGAAGATGTCTCCCTCCAGGTTCTGAAATCCATCTCACACAGTTGAGTTTTACAGAAAAGAAGTTGAATAGTTGAATAGTCCCACTTGGTTTTTCTCCAACTAAAGTCTTTGTCTCCCACAAAATGTGATACATATTATGTAGATGACTTTGGATTCCTATAACAAACCTTTTCCCACACGGCTGGACCATTGTGCCAGGGTTTTGTTTCACGCTCTGCCCCCACCCCCATGGAAGCACACATGTCACTCCTCTCCTTGCCTCCCGTGCAGTCTGATCCTGACCTCCCGGCTGACATACACACGCCGTCCTCTGCTGAGCTGACCAGGTATCCAGGCCTGCCCTTCTCGGCCTCACAGTACATCCCGCCCCAGCCATCCATCGAGGAGGCCCGCCAGACAATGCACTCTCTCCTGGATGATGCCTTTGCCCTCGTGGCTCCCAGCAGCCAGCCTACCAATCCCGTGGGAGCCAGTCCTGGGGTGCCAGCCAGCCTGCCTGTGAACAGTACCCCTTCCAGGGAAGAGAGGCGAGCCACGCAGTGGGGGTCTTTCTACAGTCCAGCCCAGACGGCCAACAACCCGTGCAGCGTAAGTACTGCCCCCTGGAATTCTCTTCAGGGCATGGTGCTTGAGTTTTGTTACCTAGCTGTGGCACTTGAAGGTGGTCTTAGTTTGATCTTCTACTACAGTTAATTCTTAGTGTTGGAAGCATCCTTTCGTGCTCCGGGAGGGATGCGGATGGTGATATAGAGAGCATCTTTCCAGCTCCCTTACGGCGTCACAAAGGGAGATGTGGGGAGATGCGTTGTCAGGGTGTGTTCTCATTGACTCTGTAAAGGGATGAGCATAGAAACTACTTGAATTGTTTAACTTGTTATTGGACCACCTGGTCCTGGAGATGTCCCCAAGGCTGGGAGGGCAGAGGTGTTAGTTCAAGCGCAGACAAGAACAACCATTTGCAAATGTCAGCTTCCCACCTTGGAATCTGACATTTTGGGCTTTCATATGTCTTTGTTGTCATAATTTATACTTATTATATCTTGTCTATTTCTGTCACATTCTTCTCTGTATGCAAGTGTGAGTGTGTATGCATGCATGGGGGTGGGAATGGTGCTGTTCACATGTGGGTGTACGCGTGCGTGGGAATGGAGTTGGTGCTGTTCACATGTGGGAGTATGTGTGCGTGGGAATGGAGTTGGTGCTGTTCACATGTGGGTGTATGCATGCATGGGGGTGGGGGTGGTGCTGTTCACATGTGGGTGTATGCGTGCGTGGGGGATGGGGTTGGTGCTGTTCACATGTGGGTGTATGCGTGCATGGGGGTGGGGGTGGTGCTGTTCACATGTGGGAGTATGCATGCATGGGGGTGGGGTTGGTGCTGTTCACATGTGGGGCATAGGAAATAGGACTTTATCCAACTGTAAAGAAGAGCAAATTAATGACCTCTGTGGGAAAATGGATAGAACCAAGGTCATTATGTTAAGCAAATAAGCCAGCCTTAGAAAGGTAAATCGCATGCTTTCTCTTGTGTGTAGAATCTAGGTTTACATTTTTATGTGTATGTAGAGCATGGACATAGAACGGGACCATGAGGGGCAGGAAGACGTCCCAAGAGAAGGGGAGAGTGACATGGAAGCAGGAGCAGAGGCTGTTTGAGGGGAGGAAGGGCTGGAAGTGACAGAAAGGAGCAAAGTGTAATGACACATAGGCCACCGTGAAATCCCTCTCCTCCCTTCCTTCTTCCCTCCCTCCTTCCCTCCCTCCCTCCCTTCCTTTTTTCTTAATGGCTTTTCGAGACAGTGTTTCCGTAATCCTGGAACTCACTTTTTAGACCAGGCTGGCATCAGACTCAGAGATCCACCTGCCTCTGCCTCCCTAATACTGGGGTTAAGGGTATGCGCCACCACAGCCCAGCTTGAAATCCACTACTTTCTATGCCAACAAAGATTTTAACCCAGTAAACTATGAGAATGTTGTCCAATGAAAAGAAAAAAGACAAACAGTTTGACCGTTGCTTTTATCTTACTGCTGGGAGTTGTGCTCTGATCTGACATCTGCCACTGGGCTACATCCCTAGCACAGACTGCGTATAGATTTGGCAGGGGTGGGCATTAAATACAGGCCCTTGTCCAGGCCAGGCCTAGAGATACTCTTTAACACTGTGTCCACAGCCAGGCAGCCTCTTAATAAGTTAATGAGACACTGACTAGATGAACCAGCCATTCATTTGCTCAATTTTTACCCAGAAGAAATGAAAGCATTCCTTTTCCATCGGAAGCCTTTAATGTCATAGCAGCCTTATTCTCCCAGTTTTAAATTTTTGGTGCTAAAACTTGGTTCCCATAGCACACAGAATAATTCCAAGACTTGTCAAATGGGATGACATGAAATTAAAAGGCTTAAACATAGTAAAGAAAGCGGTCAGTAGTGTGCTGAGTCAGCTTATGGGAGGGGAGACAGTCTGTCAATTATACATGGTGGCTCACAGCTGTCTGCAACTCCAGTTCTGGGGAATCCAGTGCCGCCTTCTGGCCCTGCTGACACAACATACATGTAGTGCACAGATGTGCATACAGGCGAAACATCCTTACACATAAAGTAAAAAATAAAGTTATAAATAAGTCAATCACTTGAAAAACTTGCATTATTGCTTTCTGTGGAGGACCCTGGTTGCAGGCTAAGCTATCATAAGCAAACAGTTCTTCCCTGGCACTGCAGCGCATACCTTTAATCCTAGTCGTCGGATGGTAGAGGAAAGTGGATTTCTGTGAGTTTGAGGCTAGCCTGGTCTACATAGTGAGTTCCAAGACAGCCAGGGCTAAGTAGAGACCCTATCTCAAAACAAAGCAAAAATCAACAACAAACAAAGCAAAAACAGTCCTTTCTAGGTGTGGTAGTATACTCCCTTAATCCCAGCACTCAGGAGGAAGAGACAGGCGGAGCTCTTGAGTTTAGGACTAGCCTGTTCTACATACTAAGGTCCAGGCTAGCTAAGGTAACACAGTGAAATACTCCTCAATGACAACATAACAATAATAATACTCCTGAAAGTTAACCTAAGTTTGTACGCTTGATATTATCATTTTATGAGTATTAATGTTTATTTTTGTGTTCTTTTCCATCTCCCCTAGAGATATGAGGACTATGGGATGACTCCCCCATCAGGCCCATTACCAAGGTAAGGTTTCCAGAAGAAATCCTATCATGGCTTTCTCATGCAGACTGATTTTTTTTTCAATTTTACAAACATATTTTTTAGTTAATTTGAACAGTTATCAAACTCTGGGTTGTGTGTTTTCTTGATCTAACCAGAAGAGTAAACTGTTGGAATTTGGGAAGTTGTTCAGTGGCAGAAATGCTTATTGCCCAAATGTTAGAACTTGGGCAGCAAGTTGGCTCAGTGGATAAAGGTGTTTGCCTACTTGACTTCAGTCACAGGGACCCACACAGTAGAAGGAAGAGAACTGACTCCAGCAAGCTGCCCTCTGATCTCACGTGTGCCCTAGCACACGTTCACACATAGCTACACACATACACACACACGATGCTGGAATTTAAGTTCTGCTACTGTTTGAGAGATGGGGAAGGGACTTGAGAGCCAGAAAAGGATGACTAACAAGAACAAGGACCTTGTGAAAATCGAAACATTAAGGACAGTTTTACTCGTGAACAAAGGTAGAAAGAATATGAAACCAGATATTTACAAACATGGAGCAACACATAAACAGAATATCATATTACAACCTAGTTAAGCTGTTGCTACTATTGATGCATAGCATGCTGCTATCACTGGGCTTTTATAGAAATATAAATGTATATGTGCACCTACATAACTTGGACTTCTAGAACCTTTAGCTGTGTTGTCAACTTTGGGGGGAATGTATCACTAGCTTATCATGTTGACTTTACATTGTACAAAAACCACCATTCATGTTGGCCTAGATGTGTTAAATTTAATCCCCCCCCCCATACAGGGATGATACAACTGTGTTAAATATGTAAGCACGCCAGGCGGTAGTGGCGCACGCCTTTAATCCCAGCACTTGGGAGGCAGAGACAGGCGGATCTTTGTCAGTTTGAGACCAGCCTGGTCTACAAGAGCTAGTTCCAGCTCAGGCTCCAAAGCCACAGAGAAACCCTGTCTCAAAAAACAAAAACAAAAAACAAAAAAAGTAAGCACTTCTCCTTGTGGGTTTGGTTACAGAAACTAATAGAGTATTCTCTAGATAGTGAAAAGCATGCATGAGAATCTAGATGTCCTCTGTGAAGGGCATTTGAGTAAAATCTAAGGCACTGCTCCACTAACTGGGAGGTGAGTAGTTGGGCGGGTGGTTTGTTGTGCTGGCATGGATAGGCTTGTGTTTTTAATAGACTTTTTAAAGTAAGTGTTCTTAAATGTTCTTAGTCTTAACTCACAATCAAGTTAATATTTATGGATGGAGTTCACATAAAAGCTCAATAATGCTTTTCTGCTAAGTTTAAAGTTGCTCAGAACTTAAAAAGTTTGAGAACACTTCTTAAACTGGTTTTCAGTCCTGATGGAAAAGTAAGGTTCCCTGTAGAGTTTTTCTTTTGAAAACAAAATCCCAAAAGCAAACATCAAACAACTCATGTCTGGGTTGCATCTTTCTGGGGTACAGCATGGGAAGCCAGAGTGAAAAGCAAAGCTCCAGTCACAGGCCTCCCCTCTCCTCTACCCTCTCTTTTCTCCCTTCTCCTCCCCTTTCTCCTCATGGCAGTCTTTCGGACTTAGTACTGAGGTAGAGCCCTGAACAAGAGGTTGTCCTATATTCTAGGGGAGGAATGAGAAAATTACACAAAGCCATCTTAATCCCTGTAGGGGGCGCTAGCTTAATAAAATTCCAGAGTCAGGTAAGGGGTATTGATGCGGGGTGTGCTTTCCCAGCAGACCTAGCTTCGGCCCAGGGTTGCTGCCGTCTTCAGAGTTGGTCCCCCCTGAGCCCCCACAGCCACAGTCATCAGCTGACGCTCCATTTGCTGCCCGAGGGATCTACTCTGAGGAGATGCCGTCCGTGGCCCGGCCTCGGCCTGTTGGGGGCACCACAGGTGGGTACGGTGACTGAACTTGTGTCTCCCATAGTCGGATGCTTGCTGCCGAGCCAGCTGGCCCTCTAGCTCTTGTCTCTCTCTCCCTTCCGTCTCTCCCCGAGAATGCTGGGATTACAGATGTGTGCTTCCCCATCTGGTTTTTTAAATAGATGCTGGGACTCCAGCTCAGGTGGTCAGGATTACGCACCAAGGACTTTTACCTGCTGAGCAGTCTCCGGTACCCTACAACTATACTTTATGATCAGCTTCTTTGATTGGCCTGCCAGAGGTGTAAGCGGAACAGCTGTGAGACCCTTGAGGGCTTCAGTGGGGCGCACTGCTGTTTGTGGACAAGCAATTCACCCAGGCATCAGTGTTCCCCTAAATCACTGTCTCCTTTCACAGCTTCCCAGCTCGTGAAGAGCCAGTGCTCTGAGGGCTGTTTGTGAATGCGTCCTGTGTCCAGCGTCTGTGTTGTTTGAGATCACGGCCTTTTCCAGCCTCGTCTTGTTGCTTATATATTCTGCAAAGTCACCTTGGTGTGTTTTAAGCCCATTCACTCCGTTGCCCTCCCTGGTCCTTCCTTCTCCTTCCTCTGGGAAGCCAGACTGAAGCTTCTCTCTATAGAATATATATATATATACACTTCTATGATGTCATCAAGAAAGTAGTTTCTAGAAAAGTCAAAAGAAAAAAAAAAGTAGGCATTTCCAAAATTTTCAACGATTGCTAAATGTCTTAGTCTATTGCTGTAAATGTTTTCTTACAGAGGAAAACATTTAATGGGGATGGCTTATAGTTCAGAGGTTTAGTTCATTATCATCATGGCAGCATGCATTAATTTTTAGTTTTTTTTTTTTAAAAAGCATGAACTTAGAAGTTGTGTCAAGTGTTCAACACAATCTGTCTTCTGATAATTTCTAACAAGATGAAATTATGTAAATTCTTTTCTAAGACAGTCTCTCTGTATAACCTCCCTGGCTGTTCTAGAGCTAGCTCCGTAGACCAGGCTGGCCCCAAACTAACAGATCCACCTGCCTCTGCCTTTCAAGGGCTGCAATTAAAGGTGTGTGCCACCACTGCCCAGCTAGAGACCGTGTAAATGTACATAATGGAAAATGTTGCTATCTATTGGAAGAATTTTTTTAAGATTTATTTATTTTTATTTTGTGTATGGGTGGTTTCCTGTGTCTTCCTGTGGACATTTGTGCAGTGACCGGGGAGGCCAGACGAGGGTGTTGGAATTGCAAAGGGTTGTGAGCCACTTTGTGGGTACTGAGAAATGAACCCAGGTTCTCTGTGAGAGTGGTTAGTGCTCTTAACTGCTGAGCCATCTCCAGCTCCTAGAATTACTTTCTGATTTATAGAAAATTACCAAAGGTGGGGCTGGGGAGTAGCTCAGTTGCTAATGAACCTCCCTGGCATACACAAAGCCATTCCTCACTACTATATAACCGTGGATGTTGGCACACATATATTGTCTCTGCACTAGGAAAGTGGAGGTAGGAAGATCAATTCATAATCACTCTTGAATGAGTAGTAGCAGGAAGAAGAGGGAAGTTACCTCCTTGGGTACCCAGTGAGTAAATCGTGCAGCTACTTAGTCCTCTTACTTTATTTTTCACTATTTTGGTCTGGCTGTCTTAGAACTCACCATTAGATCAGGCTGGCCCTCAAACTCACAGAGATCCACCTGCCTCTGCCTCCTGAGTGCCCAGGTGATAGCTGTGTGCCGCAAATCTGGTGATGTGCAGCTATTTAAATAAAGAGATCAAGAAAGGCTTGAAATGATTTAAGACCCTCTCATTTGGTGCTTGATCTGCCCTGTATCTCCTGTCTCTTGAACTAACCCTCTGTGCTGACTGAAGACGTGAGGAACTGATGCCCGGCAGGGACAAGAGCCCGCCTCTGGAGGACAGGGCTTGTCAGCCGGTGGGGATCTGCCAGGCTCTAAGCCCAGTCAGCTGGAAGCCTGCGCTGTTTTGTTAAGGGATCAAAGCAATATTCAAAGTCAGGACCACGTTAGGATTTTAGCCACTGTCTGTTTTAACACAAAAGGTACGCTGTAATCCCTTCCTGGGTCACATCTGTAACCTCTGAAGATGAGCTCAGCCCGTGTCTGTGGAGTCGCCAGTGCCGGCGTTGGTGGATGATTTTCTTGTGCGGCGGCAGTCTTTGTTTGCAGACCGGGGCTTATGTGGAACTCATTGCCCTGACTGAGACCCAGACTTTTATTTTTCCCTGATCATCAGTTATTGCTGTATGTCCAAATAGAACCATTAAAGAGTTCCTTTTAAAATGTAGTCTGTTAGCTGAGGGTAACTGGACGGCATGAAAATGGGCCAAAATGGAGAGGTCACATTACCCCAAGTTCCCCCAGAGAGCTTCTGTGCCATGGATAACTCAGTGATCCTAGGAGTGTTTAGAACTGTGTACTGTATTTCACAGCGCTCGAGTTGTAGGAGTTGGGACGTAGCTCACTGGCTGGTAGAGAGAGCACTTGCCTAGCAGATACAAGATCCTAGACTCAGTCCTTCGCGCCACCAAAAAATACAATAAAGATTCTTTTATTCCTTGATTGTATTGTAAGGGTGTTTCCATGTGCCAGATGCTGACGGGGGGGGGGGGGCGAGGGGGGGGGGGGGGGGGGGGGGGAGAGAGAGAGAGACTCAGAGACTAGGCTCGGCTTGTGTAGCCACCCCCAAGCTGATGTCTGGGTGTAAGGAATTAGCAGAGCTTGGCCTTGCCTTCACCGCCTCTTGCCTGGCCTCTTGCTTACACTAGTGAGTGGGAGGGGGGGTGCTTGTGCTGTGGCTCTTGTGGGAAATATGTGTGTAAGTTCAGTGTTCTGATGGAAATAATTTTATCACCTGCTTTTCAAGAAAAAACGCACATCAAGCATTCAGGTCCTTGTGAATCTCAAAGTTACAAGCAGGAAGGTGCCAGGCTTCAGCTTCCTTACAGCCTCAAAACACTTTGCCCCTTTCCAGTCTCCGTCTGTGACCCCTCATCCCCAGACATCTGATGGCGGCGGCGAGTTAGGAGCCTTGTGTCAGCATCATGTGGAGGGGGAATGCAAGCCGCCCTCCTGCCTGCTTTCTTAGGAAACGACACTTCTGGAGATGTTTGAGATCAGCACAGGGTTTGAAAAACACCTGCTTTTCCCTCTCCTCGAAGAAGCCCACGGGCAGAGCTGAAGGTGTCCTCGGCAGCCTCCCTTTGATGTGCTATAGACGCTGACCTGGTCACTGCTGTGTTCCTTCCAGGCTCCCAGATCCAGCACCTGACACAGGTGGGAATTGCAAGCAGAATCGGGGCCCAGCCGGTGGAAATTCCTCCTGGCAGAGGCGGCCAATACGGGGGACCAGGCTGGCCTGTGTGCGGGGAGGAGGAGGCAGGACGAAGAGAAGCCGTGAGTATCTGGGGCTTGGGCATCGGCTAGAGCTCACACAGTCACTCTGTGTAGCCGCTTCTGGTTTAACGCCTTTTTCAAAGCTGTGCTACCGTGGCCTCCACCTCTTTACTCCTCTTGCCTTAGCTTGGTTGGGCTTGCAGTTCGATCGGCTGTGATTTGCCTTGAGACAGGTTTCAGGTTCAAGTTGTGGATCTGAATAAAATCCAGACTTTATTGTGTATCACTGTAGCTTTTCACACTCTTGCCTTTTCTGCACCCTACTGGCTGGCTGATGGCACTCCCACCTTGACCAGCATCTGGGATTGTTTTGCAATAAGGCCTGACTTGGGGCATTTCAAGGCATCCATCATCCTTTGAGTTTCTAGCTACTCAGTGTGAGCACCATTAATCTCTGCCAGGACTTTTCTTATTTCCTCAAGAATTTTATGGGTCTGGAGAGCTCATCAGTGGTTAAGAGCATTTGCTGTTCAATCAGGAGGACCAGAACCCATGTCCAGTGGCTCTCCAGCTGGATATACTCTGGCTCCAATGGATCTGATGCCCTCCCTCTTCTGGCCTCACTAGGAACACAGTGACACAAACACACACATACATACACACACACACTGACTGACATATGTGCATGCACACACATAGACACACAAAAGAAAATAACTTTTTTTTAAACAGAATTTTCTATCTTGGTATAAGCAAACTGATTTTGAGAATGCAAACCTGAAGATGCCTTTGTTTTAATCTCATTGCTGTTACCTTCTTGGTGGCCGTATTAGATTCCTCTCACAGTTAGAAGTTTGTTTGTTTGTTTGAGACAGGGTTTCACTGTGTAGCCACGGCTACCCTGCTGGGACTAACGGCGTGCACCTCCACTGCCCAGCCAATCAGAAGCTTTATTTGGTGAAAGGAAGCTTAACTCTAAGAGTGTGGTTTTCCACTAAAAGGCTTTTGCTAGACCTCATAGTCTCAGGAGTTTGCTTAAAGTGTATTGACAACTTTCTGTCATATGTGCTCGGCTTTATTTCATGAAGTGCTGTGGGCTTTCTGCTAAGTCCAGCAGCGTTCACTTGGAAGTCTCTCTCATCACAGTGTGGGGAAGTGAGAAGTGGAAATAGTCAGGGCCAGGAGGCCGTGTGTGCCCAACATTTAGAACACTGACTTAGTAAAGACATGTTTGCTGATTGACCTATAATTCAGTGCACTGACCTGTGATTTAGCATGCTGGACTATACACCGATTCAGTGCA
>JAQHUG010000200.1:260246-273041 GCA_028555095.1 Dicrostonyx torquatus
CTGACCTGTGATTTAGCATGCTGGACTATACACCGATTCAGTGCACTGACCTGTGATTTAGCATGCTGAACTGTACACTAACTGAGTTCACTAATCTGAGATCCTTTTTTTACTGCAAAAAAAAGAAAAATAGTCACTGAAAAAATATAATCATTCTTACCAAAATAATGCCAAATCCATCAATAGTCTGCCGTATCAGAAAAACTAAATGTCTTCTAGTAAAAACAGCCTACTTTTAAAAAAGATTCTAAGAGTGCATGACAGATAACTGTTGGCTAAGGCGGAGAAGGAGGGCGGGTGTGAGGGACTTGCCTGTGGTCCCAGCTGTTGAGGAGTGAAGGTCAGAAAGTGATGGGACCTAAGGATAAGGATACTGACTCAAAAACAGAAGCGATGGGAAATGATTTGGTGATTGGCCTTAGCCTTGAGGTCCCAGTATGTTCTTAAGCATACTCTCTGGGCACCAGAACAGAAGCATGGATTCTCATCGTGCCCTTTGCCAGTGGCTCCTTAGCTGCCTCCACTCTGAGATATCATCCTGTGTAGGTTTCTCATACTTTTCCTTTCCAGCTCCCAGTCTCTCTGTTCTCCCCAAGAAGCCTGGAGCAGCTCTTGTCTGTAGCCAATAACTCTACACCCAGCACACAGGGACTTGGGTGGCAGGGGTCACACTGGAGATCTGAGGGAACTGGTGGGAGATGGGAGGAGGACGAGTTGGCATCCCTGGACCACTGGAGAGCTGAGGGAGTTGGTGGGAGATGGGAGGAGGACGGGTTGGCATCTCTGGACCACTAGAGAGCTGAGGGAGTTGGTGGGAGATGGGAGGAGGACAGCTTGGCATCCCTGGACCAATGTCATTTTGCTTCTTCTCTTGTTTCTTCAGGGAAAGTGTAATAACATTTACCATGTCTTTCAGACCCACATGCTTGGACATCAAGACTATTCTTCTTCACCGCTGTTTCAGGTGCCAAGGACTTCAGGCAGGGAGCCCTCAGCTCCTCCCGGGAACCTTGCCCACCGAGGGCTTCAGGGCCCCGGGCTGGGTTACCCTACCAGCTCCACAGAGGACCTCCAGCCCGGCCATTCCTCCGCCTCCCTCATCAAAGCGATCCGCGAGGAGCTCCTGCGGCTCTCCCAGAAACAGGGCTCAGTACAGAACTTCCACAGCTGATCAGCCTCCCTTGCAGGTTTGCCAAGTATCTGCTTCCTGTGGAAGCAAGACCAAAAGGAAATCAACTGAGTGGGTGTTTGTAAGAGTCGGAAGCAGCATCTCCGGGCAAGACGCCCGAGGAAGGGAAGAAGTTGCAATTGTAGAAGATGCCATAAAGTCACATGGACAACTCATGGTTCTTCGCTGGGTTAGCAATTTGGTGGCCACTTGGATTCAGTCAAGATGTGTGTACTTTGGGCCAAGAGCCAGCTCTTCACACACACACACATACACACGAAAGAGAGAGAGAGAGAGGGAGAGAGAGAGAGAGGGAGAGGGAGAGAGAGAGAGAGAGAGAGAAACCAAAACCCAGACCTAAACTAACAAAAATGTATTAGTCTCTTCTTTCAAAGGCAAAAGATTAAAACCTATAGGTGGTTAGAGATGGAGGGGGCAGCGTTCCCATGGGAGTCTGACTGGCATGTCCAACACACCCACCGTTCTGTTTCCTGAGAAGAGAGATTTCAAGACATTTTAGTCAAAGCTTGGTCCCTCTTTTCCTCCACGGGAACTTATTTAATAGTAATGTTAACAGCAAGACACCCTGAGACTGTTTGGTAATCTAAAACGCTACTAGTGAGAAACCTAGTGACAGGTTGTGAAGCCTGGTGATTCCAAACAAAGCCATCGCCTGCGTTCTTTCTCCTTCTTCTGGTGCTACAGCTCCAAGGGCCCTTCACCTTTCTGTCTATGAAATACACTGTGGCTTCTGCAGTAGGGGAGTATGTTGGCGGTTTCGTTGTGTTCTGGGGGTGGGGGGAAGAAAAGGGAAAAAAAAAGAACTGCGTTGGGGAGGGGGAAGCTTAATATTTATTTGGTTATTCAAAATACATATCAGAGTTTAGATTTCCAGTCTTAGTTGTATTTGCTGTTTATTCGTTGGGCTCGCCAGCCCTTGGTGACATGGCAGCACATCTCATCCATCCTACAGAACGAGACTGTTGGGTGTCCTCGCTGCTGAGTGGCAGCCTGCTCACAGTTTGCTCACAGATTATGTTTGTTATGTTTGAATGAGAAGTCTTACGGAAGCAGACATTGTTTTCAGTGTCTTGGGACCGCCCAATTGTCCTGAGTCTACCCTTACTAGTCAGGTTCCCTGAGCTCCAGCCTGGAAGTGGGCCTTATGTTCCTGTCAGCCTCCATAATGACTGAAGAAATACAGGGTTTTGAGACTACAAAGGAAATGGAAATTCCCCCATTTCTGATTTTGCTATTATTTCTTTGTCCAAAAACTGTCTTACTCTGGGTCGGAGAGAGGTCATCTCACAGCTTACTCCTGAAGTCAGGTCACTCAGCCTCTGACATTATTCTCAATGGCGTTCTGTATTCTGGTGCCTGAGTGAGTCTCTGGGACATTGCAGACTAACGGGAGTCCCACCATGAGCCTCTTCATCAGATGAATGAATACTTTTGATTGAACAACAGATAATGGGGTTGAGTTTGGGCTGGGGAGGGTTGGCCTAATCAGAACCTGCATGTATGGGCAAGTTTTAAGAACATGAGAACAGCTTGAACAAGCTCCCAGACCGTGTCCCTGGTGGTAGAGTTATTTCTGCCCTTCTTGGTCAATCTCAGGCCACATTGGGATCACCTGTTCATGGAATTGGTCCAGCCAGTGCTTATCTGCGCACTTCAGATGCGAAAGCATGTAGGAGGGGACCCACAACTCATCTGCAGAGCATGGGGGAGGGGACCCTGTTCTGGGTTTATTTGCTAATCCTGATTTAGTGTATTCTCTTCCCACGCTGGAAGATCCTCTTTCCAAGCCACTCAGAAATAAAGGTCTCAAGTATCCAGGCAGAAATTTATTATGACACCTTGTAAGAAATTCAGATCCTACAACACGGAATAAATGACCCATTCTCACCCAGTGTCATGAGTGTTTTGGACATTGAGCGTGCTAAAAATGATCATCTCCTTTGTACACTGCCAAAATAAGCCTTGGTGTTGGAGGTTGTGGTGACAACAGCAATTTCGATGCCTTTGAAATTACAATAAAGGGATTCTACCTGTGTTTTTATTCTTAGAACAGGTGTCACAAACAAAGGTGGGGTGTAGTTTGTCACGCAGGCCTTTTGGGAGCTCCAGCGTTCAGTCGGTGGTTATTGAAAGCACACTCAGTTTATACTCCTTTCCCCTAAACACCTGCCGCGGCAGGTTTGCCACACTTGAACGGCTGTGGGATATGCCATGCCCAGCGGGTGTCCCGTCACTCGTCTAGTGTGCTCCCCTGAAGATGGTCGTCCTGTTCAACGTGGGTAATTTTGGTGTTCCACATATTAAAGCACCCCAAAATAAAAGTTAAGTTTATTGTCTGTCCTTTGCTCCTAATTTTACAAGTTCTGTTGAGAAACACAAACTTGCTGCGAGTTTGAGTCAGCATTTTAGGACAGCGTGCTTGGGGAAGTGCTTTTTGGAAGTCTCCTTTGTTCCTAATTCCTTGTGTCCGGTTCCTTCGGAATGTCATTCCTGTTATCAGCAAGACCATGTGTCCCCCCCCACACACACACCTCATAGGATCTGCTTCTCAGGATCAGGTGTGATCCTGCCTGCAAACGTCCCTTGAAGAGGGAGCATCCATCACTGTGAACATGTAAGATGTCGTCTGTGTGAATGTTCTGGCGTGGATGATGTGTTACGCTGTGATCTGCCAGTGTATCTGGGTTCACATGTAGGCAGTCAGACCCACACTGAAAGCCCAGTGTGACCCCTCTTACTGCTGGTGTGCATCGGACTTACCACTTCCTCTGTTAGCTTCAAAGGTCCCCCCTGAAGCATCCTTGTTTTGCTTCTGACTGACACAGCAGATGTGAGCCCTGTCTTCTGAGAGATCTGAGAATCTAATCTGGATAGTGCAGACAGTTAAAAAAGCTGGAACCTCTAGATAAGCAGCGCGGGTTAGATATCCAAAAAGTGCAAATGACATGGGTGTGTTGGGTATTTAGAAGTCAGAAGTCACATGTTTGAGACTGATGAGATCTTAGAGGAGAAGCCAACTGCAGAAGCCACTTTGATATGACTCAAGCCAGTAAAGGTATGGCAGGGGGTAAGTCCCACAGTTGTCCTGGGAAAAGGATTAAAAATTAGGTACTCTAAGCCAGGTGGTGGCACATGCCTTTAATCCCAGCACTTGGGAAGCAGAAACAGATGGATCTCTGTGAGTTCGAGGCCAGCCTGGTATACAGCGTGAGTTCCAGGACAGGCTCCAAAGCTACAGAGAAACCCTGCCTAAAAAAGAATTGGGTATTTACTCTGTCACTGAAAGTGAACTCAATCTTGAGCTGAGATAGTGTGAGCACTCAATCCTTAACTGCACTGTTTAAGAAGTTTCAGAAGAGGAAGTAGTGTGAGGAAACCTGTCCAATAATGCAAATGACCCAGTCGGTGAGGCTCTGCCTAGCTAGGAAGAGCTATGGGGGAAGGGAGGTCAGAGTCCCAAGAACTGCTGATGTCTGGTCTAAGTAAGTCAGTGGTGTTGGCACAGGCCCTTAGATCTCAATGGTCCTCTATGGTCTTTAGAGGTTGTGATAAGTTCATCTGGCTTCTTTACACCGCCATGTTTTCCTCCAGTTTTTATTTCATTTCAGAGCGTGTGTTGATTTTGATGGCACATGACTTTTAAGCAGTTGGGTTTTTGCCAAGCAGAATTTTTGAAGACATGAGGCCTGTGACCCGAAGCGCAGGTCTCGTATGCCTGGAAGACTTCCGGCTGAAACCAGCAATCCCCTGTTTTCTTGTATTCAGTGTTTACTGCAGTTTCAGGTCTCGGTGAGTGCTCTAGAAACCAAGCTAGTCCTCAGACACTAGTCTGTTTCAGGAGGACTTCACGAGTTAATCATTCCTTAGGCCTGCCCTGACCCCTTCATCCTGGATTCTTAGGTGGGAATGAATTTAGACACTTGGATGAATGTTGGATCAAGGTTCTGGGCACAGGACAGGGTGCTCCCGTCTTTACCAAGCTCACTGCTAGTGGAGTTTTTGCCATGCCATTTCTACCTCCAAAGCGAGGCTCCAGAGCTTGTCATCAGAGCCTGCTCGTCCACAGCTGGTCCAAGCAGGAGTAGGAGGAAGCCCGCTTCTACGCCCATGGGCACAAGCACGTCTGAATGGGACAGCCCCTGGAGCTCCGCCATTTAGTCCAGCCCATTACAGGCATTCCTGGAACAGGTGAGAGGGTTTCTATGGGCCTCTGCTTTAGCATTCTCATGAAATATATAGGCTTATGCGCGTCACCTAGTAAACAAGAATGGTGCACATTGCAGGTGGTTTATTTTGAAGGGGAGGGGCTGGAAGAGGGTGGTGATTGTGGGTGTTGAAGCTAGAATTCCTTTCTTTGTCCACGTTAAAAAGACTTGAAAACTGAACCGTCGTGGTGTAGTGTTAATTCACGCCTGTGTGTGTAACAGAACACTCGACAATTATCTTAAGAACACACAGCAGCATTGAAGTACAGAAAAGGAATAGTAAATGCCTTTGTGAACACGAATCGATTGGGAACCAGCCAGGGCGCAAGAGGGACAGTGAATCTATCTGTGTCTGATATGCTCCTCCCAGGTCGGTGTCCCGCAGGGCAAGTCACGTCCAGGGTCCTATTTTGCTTCCTTCCCGTGGGTTTCTCTGCTTCAGGGCCACTTCGGTGGTTTACTTGGAGCGTCACCGAGTCTTTTCTCAAGCCCTCCAGACACCAAGGACTCCCAAAGACGCGGCTTGGGAATCATAAGGCTAAGCTAAAGCTAGACTCCCTGTTCTTCCCCTGTGGTAGGAAAAGAAGCAGGAGGTGCCAGAGGAGCCAAGATTTCTGGTTCTTAATTCGGTCGTTCTGAGCATAACAGGGAGTTGGTTCAGAAACGATTATAGAAAGCTCTAAGTTTTGCTCCTCTTTGCCGAGCTTGCTGTAGAGTAGAGAGGAGCAGAGACCGGAGCTAGCATTAGCAGGGAAGCTTGCTCTGCCTGGCTGCGGGGGGTCCGGCTTGCCTCCAGCTTGGTTGAGGTCGGTATTCTGACTTTCTGCATCCCCTGTGCTAGACGATGCGTGTTAATATACAAAACTGCAGAGCAAATTGGGCCACCTGTGGCATCAAGACTGCAACTTGACAATCATGGTTTGCTGATCTCAGACGGGCACTCACATTTCAGTATGGGTGTGTGATTTGGCGATTGAGCCCACCCTCCTATTTGTCAGTCACGTTTCTACCCTTCAATTAGCTGCACTGTTTTCTAATGTGCTGTAGAGTTTGGAAATAATTTATGCAGTGTTTGGTTCCCATGTTTACAATTTTTACAGCTTTCTTAGCATTTTAAACGGATATGTCAATAAAGGCTACGAATTGGTGTCAAAGCGTTTGGTTCATTCCTTTGCAACACAGTTGTGTTACAGTTTGTCAGACGTGGTTACACGCGTGCTGAGGTGACCTTTTGTTCTTTTTGAGTGCCTGCTGAGAACTCCTAGTGTGGTTTTCCAGGGACTTTGGTCAACAGCATTCCACTCAGCTGAGCTGGCAGAATTGTTCTCACTCACATCAGTGGTGCCCTGTCTGAGTTACTGGCCCAGCTGGTGCCCCCCTAAGCAGATGCAGCAGATTGAAAAGGACACTATGGGTTAAACTTGCAAATGAGAAGAGCCAAGTTTATTCCACCTTGAAAGGGGAATAGGGCAAACTCTAGGGGTTGTTTTGGAAACCCAAGAAGATGAAACTACCTGGCAACTCAAGAAAGCAGAACAATTCAGAACACGGGAACACAACAACTAAGAAAAACACGGACTCCTGGGTAGCATCCTGGGACCACAAACACAGAAATGCTGATGAAATCCAGTCTGTAGATAGATTTTCTGTGTTGCCAGTTTTGTATAAAATACATCACTAATAGGGGAGCTATAAAAAAGATACAGAAAGCAAACAAACTAATGTAAACAAATTAATCTTGTCAGCTAGAGCCTATAGGGTATTGTCATGGCTGTTGCAATCCTACCCTAAGCATGCTAATCCAGAACCTGCCACACTTCTTTGAGGGCATGACTCCTATTCATGGTGAAGGCAGAGCAAGAAAGAAACTCTTGGAGAAGAATTCAGCCAGGTACAGTGGCACACACACCTGTAATCCTGGCATTCCAGAGACTGAGGCAGGAGGACCATGAGTTTGGGGCCAGTGCAGTGAGATCCTGTCTGAAGAATTTAGAGAGTTAATAGCTGAGTGTAGCTTGCTTGGGACCATTGATTCGATTCTGAGCACTGCCAAAATAATAGTGGTGATGATGATGATGATGATGATGATGATGATGATGATAACCAAAAGGAAATAGTAACCAACAGGCAACATTGACCAATATGAAGAATCAGATAATTCTAAACATTAAAAAGAAAAAAAATTTTTTTTGAAACAGAGTTTCTCTCTGTAGCTATGGAGCCTGTTCTGGAACTAGCAGTATAAATCAGGCTGACCTTTAACTCACAGAGATCTGCCTGCCACCGCCACCATTGCCCGACAAGAAAAAAACCTTAATAGTGGGCCAGGGAGATGGCTCGCCACATTTAAAGGTGCAGGCTGTGCAAACATAAAGGCCCAAGTTCAGTCCCAGAATCCAAATAAGAAAGTTGGACGGGGTGACACACATCTCTGATCCCAGCACTTCTGCATCCTGTCAGGAGGCAGAAATGGAACAATCACCCTGAAGCTCTTAGGACAGGGGACCCTGCCTCAACAAGGGAGTTTCCACAGGCCAAGTGTGTGCCTGCATTCACACCCCCACCCATTAAGTAATCAACTTAAAATTTAAAGACTCGGCCATTGAGTGTCTGAACCAGGAAAGGCACTTTCCCCTAGGCTTGACCACATGGATCTGAGCCCCAGAGCTCATACAGTAGAAAGAACTAAATCTTGTATGTTGTCTTTGGACCTCCTTGAGTTGAATACACACACACACACACACAGAGAGAGAGAGAGACAGACAGACAGACAGACAGACACGTAAAATTAAAAAGATTTAAAGGTCTAAATCAGATGTGGTGGTCCATGCCTTTAATCCAGCAGCAGAAGGCAGACGCAGGCAGATCTCCGTGAGTTCCAGGTCAGCCTGGTCTACAGAGTAAGTTCCAGGACACCCAGGGCTGTTACATAGAGAAACCCTGACTCGAACCCTCACCCCAAATCTAATAGCAGGAATAGGATGCTATGAATGTTTAAACAAACTTGAAAAAAACTACCAAAGGAAAATAACACACATGAATATGCAATGATTATATATTCTAATATATCAGGCAGTTTTCATTAATAAATACTGGGCATGGGTGTAGCTCAATAGTAGTGTGATTGCTTGGTATATGCAAGACCCTAGGTTTGAGCCTTAGCACCACAATATCATAGATAGATAGATAGGTATGTACCTATATAAAGATGTTATACATATATAAATATACACAGATTTATATATCTGTATAGATACCTCTGGATATATCTATATATCTGTATATCATAATATGTTGTAATGAAGAGGGATTTTTTTTTAAACAGCAGAAATGCTATGGGAGCTGGTGGAATGTATTAATTACCCAGCCAGATTTTACCTGCTCTGAGTGTAAACAGGTCCAAAGTACCAGGAGGGCAGTCACTAGGAACCGCTTCAGCTTTGAAGGTCAGGCTGCTCCCACACCCAAAGTGGTGGTCATTTCTCATCCCTCTCTCTCCTGGTTTGTGCCTCCCTGCCCAACACAGCTTACGGTGAGGCAGAAACAGGAGCAGACCAGCTCCTGAGGGAGATCATTTACCAACACCTTGTTATTGCAAGTGCCCTGTTTGTCTAGTAACTTAATGCCTCGGTGGGTCTCCAGCCCTTTTCTCAGCTCCCACGTCTGTCCGTCCCGGCTTGAATACGGGTAGGATGTGTTTGATTCCTCTGATGTTAAAGCCTGGAGAGATCACAGAGGCAGGTCTGGGTAAACCACATTTGTGTAGCTACTGTTTGTACGGTTTGTAGTGCTCACACCACCGCCTAGCACTATGACAAACCAACCCTGTTTGAAAGCTTACATGGTAGCATCGTGTACAGAGGTGGGGTTGGGGAGGGCCCGGGAGAATAAATATTTGGATTGGGGTTCTGTGATGTGGTCATGAGTCTCAATAAGTGGTTTCTTTCACTTAATATTTTAAAATTCTGAAGAAAACGTTAGGGCAGAGCTTAAGGGGAAAGGAATTACAGCAGAAATGGGTTGCTGTGTTTCAGTCAAAATAAGTGGATTGTTTTTTTCTTTTCTTGTTTTGTTTTTTGTTTGTTTGTTTTTTGAGACAGGGTTTCTCTGTGTAGCTATGGAGCCTGTCCTGGAACTAGCTTTTATAGACCAGGCTGGCCTCAAACTCAGAGATCCGCTTGCCTCTGCTTCCCAAGTGCTGGAATTAAGGGCGTGCGCCACCACCGTCCCACTTAGTGGGTAGTTCTTTCAATGTGAGTTCTGTGCTATGGCCTTAAGCAGAAGCTAGTTATGCTAATTTTAGCAGAATCCAAAGACCAGACAAGATTTAGAACTTCAAAAGCTGTTAGAAGAAGAGAATGCTCACTGGTTTGAAGTCTGGGGACCACTAGCCCAGTGGAACAGCTCAGTGGGTAAAGGGACCTGCTGCCAGTCAGGCCTGAGGACCTGAGTTCCATCCCCAGTAGCCACATGGTGAAAGAACCTCCACGAGCAACGTCACCCACAGACATACACAAAGATAAGTGAAATCTGGGGACCAGTGTGTTTACGTCACAGATATTCTTAGGGACACAAATTCGATTTACAAATTATCAGTAATGTTAAACATTTTTGAGACACCAAATTTAAATGAGGTAGTCAACATACAAAACCGGTGATCTTTAATGGTGTTCTGTTTTGTTTGTTTATTTTGAGGCAAGGTTTCTCTTTGCAGCACTGGCTGTCCTGGAGCTTGCTCTGTAGACCAGGCTGGCCTTGAACTCAGAGATTCATCTGTCTCTGGCTTCTGAGCACTAGCATTAAAGGCGTACACCACCACTGCCTGGCAATCTTTAACTGTTTTACCTTTTCTGGCCCAAAGTCTACATCTCATTAATTTAGGAAACAAAAACTAATACAACTACACTGAAGCTGCCAGTATCAAAAATCTTTTAGGCTTTTAAAAAAGCTAGGTGGGGAATGGAGGGTCGTCTCAGTGGTTGGGAGCGCTGAACGCTCTTGTAGAGGACTTAGACTCAGTTCCCAGCACCCGTTTGGTGGCTCGCAGCTGTCCATAAATCCAGTTTCAGGGGATCTAATGCCCTGTTTGACCTCTGTGCGAAGCAGGAACACACGTGGTACACATATCTATGCAGACAACACTCATACACATACAAATAAATACTTTTTTTGTAGGTAAGAGCTAGGGAGATGGCTCAGTGGGTAAAGTCCTTGCTGTACATAAGGATCTGAGGTTGGGGCTCCTCACAGCCAGGTAAACCCAAGTGTGTGGGGTATGACCTATGACCCCTGCCCTGGAAGACAGAAACAAGAGGATCCCAGGGGTCCGTGAGTGAGTTCGGGTTTCAGTGACTGTCTCAGAGAATAAGAAGCAATAGAGAAAAATCACCCTCTGGCTCGTGTGTGCATACACACACACACACACACACACACACACAGAGAGAGAGAGAGAGAGAGAGAGAGAGAGAGAGAGAGAGAGAGAGAAAGCTTATGCACATATACATTAAGTAAATACTGACCGTGTTAATGTTAAAAATGTTCTGTGATTGGGATTGTTCGGGATATTTTTCTCCCAAGCTGACTTTACACTAATCTGTCCCTATCAACAAAATGAATCAAGGTGCAGAGCAAATAAAGGAGAATAGCTCATGGCCACCTCTGGGCTCCACATGGACAACCACACGGACGAGTACACATGTGTGACCTTCATGGTGTTTTGCTTACAGACCCTCCTCTCTATTCCACATTCCCAGTCCTGTGCCTGGGATGTGGTAAATGTTCAGTAAATGCATTCACTGAAGTATCGGTAGGATTTATATACAACCTAGTGAGTTTTAGTGTGTCTTCATTGTACACAATGGTGGGTCTTACCATGTGTGACCTCGGAACCTTGTTACCTCACCTTTCGACTTCCTTTAGTGCCAAGGTGGGTGATTCTTAAAGGAATCTTGGGGGCTTTGAGAGGAAATAGCCCAGAAGGTCATTCATTTTAACATTAACGTATTGTTTGATATTTGGGTTCCTTTTCCTAATATGCAACATTATCTAAATAGCAAAGTGTTGGAGGCAACTATTATTTTTCTTGAGTATCTCCCTGGATTTTGTTTGCTTTGTTTTTGTACCTTTTAATTAATTTTTTTTTTCAAGACAGGGTTTCTCTGTATAGCCTTGACTGTCCTAAACTCAGTCTGTAGACCAGGCTGATCTCAAACTCAGAGATTTTCCTGCCTCTAGCTCCCGAGTGCTGGGATTAAAGGTGTGTGCCACCACCACCTGACAAATTATTTTTCTATTGGATCAGAAATTATTTGGCCCTTATGTGGGCACATGTTTACTGTACATAATTTTTCCTGGCCTCATTTGAAAACTGTTGCATATATCCCTAAGTGTATATACAGTCTGCTAAGTTTTGTATGTTACTTGCATGTATTTTTTTCAGGGATGACCATTTGGTATTGGATAGCCAATTTGGGGGCTCATCCCTGGAGAAGGCCATTTCTCCCTTAGTTGCTCGGAGGTCCTCTTCTAGGGTTGAAGCCTCCTGGGCTTTTCCACAGTAGCATGTCTGCTGGTGTCTTGCTTGTTCGGGTCATATCTAGGTAACCATGTTGATGAGACTTCCTGGAACTGCTTCCCTGTTGTTTCTAGGAGACATGATCTCACAGGAGACTTCCCACCCCTTATTCTGCAGTTCTTGAGCCAAAAGTACGGAGTTCTTCACAAGTGTGTGTCATCCCCACACAAGGGCTGTGCTTCTCTTCCCGGTATTGCTCAGTTGTAGGATATGTGCTCTGGAAGTGTGCACTGAGTGTACATACATTCCCCCCACAAGACAGGGTTTCTCTGTGACTTTGGAGCCTGTCCTAGAACTAGCTCTTGTAGACCAGGCTGGCCTCGAACTCACAGAGATCCACCTGCCTCTGTCTCCCGAGTGCTGGGATTAAAGGCGGGCGCCACCACTGCCCGGCGAGTATACATACATTTTAAGAGGCATTTTATAATCATTTGCTGGTCACCAAACAGCGACAAGTCATAATTCATGAGGTATAGCCTTGGGTGAGGTGGGGTAGGGGAGTAGAACCCAGTGGCCCCCAAAGCTGCTCTTATTCTATGACTCACTGTATTTTCCCTGTAGCCAAAGAAAAGAATCCTTCGGGTGGAAAGGGTGCGTTTTCGTTTGTATATTAGTTACTTGTCAGTTGGTCACACTGCACACTGTTTTTATACCCCCATCCTCCTCGTTCCACTTTGTCATCTCTCTTTGTATGTATGGCGTGCTTTTTTCTCCCACATATGTGTGTGGGTACTTTGCCTGTATGTGTACCACGTAAGTGTAGTGCCCAGGGGATGTGACCACGTAAGTGTAGTGCCCAGGGGATGTGACCACGTAAGTGTAGTGCC
>JAQHUG010000200.1:273406-286017 GCA_028555095.1 Dicrostonyx torquatus
TCAGATGCCCTGGAACTGGAGTTTCACATGGTTGTAAGTCACCATGTGGCTGCCAGGAATTAGCCAGGGTCCTCTGGTGGAGCAGCCAGTGCTCCAGTAACCTGTGACCAGACACCTGACAAGCTACTAAGGGGGAAAGTTCTTTTGGTTCACACTTTGAAGCTACAACCATCCTGGCGAGGAAATCATGCAGAGGAGTGAGACATTATATCCACAACAGAGAAGCGGGGAGGGGAGGGGAGAGGTAGCCTCAGTTCTCAGCACTCACATGGTGGCTCAGCACCATCTGCAACTCAGGTTCCTGGGCATTCGATGCCATCTGCTGACCTCTGCCGGCACCAGGCACACACATGGTGCACAGACATGCAGGCAGGCAAAACACTCATTAAATGAGTAAATCTAATAAAATAAAATCCAAATTGACCTGGTCAGCTGGGGTTTCATGGATTCCCGTAGATGCAGGTCAAAATTATATGTATGCGTGACATTAATGTCCGGTGAAGCACCTCTCGGTAAAAAGGTATCAAATGTTGCCACCCCTTCTCATCCCCAGGTGCAGATTTCCTTCTCTGCAGATGCATCCCACCACACCCACTGTGTTCAGGGTTCACCGTCCCCTGGGTCCTTTCTAGGGTATTGCCCTCAGAAAGTTGGGGAGTGAGAGCTGTGCTTGTTCCTGCTGATCTTGAACTTTCTCGTGGCTTCTATCCAGAGACAGGTTAGAAGGCTGCCTCTCGGAATGCCTAGGAGATGCTGGGGGTTCTGCTTGTCTCCCCCGAGATTCAGTGCTTACAGCGATTCATCAAGTCTGGGAAATTGGCATCAAGACATTTAAAAGAATTTAAGAACCATTAAAAATCTCTTCCTACCTGACCCATGTATTCTGGTGTATCAGTCCTCAGTTATATGTGGAGTTCAAAGGCCAGCCTGAATTACAGGAGATTTTTGTCTAAAGAAAAAAAAAAAACTCAAAAAAAAATTAAACAGGCAAAACAAAGTCGCAGATGAAATCCGTAAGAGTGAGGCGGCTCACATTGAAAAGCCAAGCCACATGCCCACCACCTCCCACACAACAGTCCAAACTGCTGGGTGGGTTTTCTTGGCCCGAGTGTTAAACCACTGGCTGGATCTAATTCTTACATTAGAAAGTTGATGCCTAAAGTAAAGTGATGTATTTCTGGTCACATCAGCCAGAATACTAAATGTCCCATCTTTTGAAAACAAGTACCTGGGCCTGGAGAGACCCAGCAGCTAAGAGCACTTGTTACTCTTGCGGAGTACCTGGGTTCAATCCAGGCACCTACATGGTGGCTCATGACCATCTCTAACTCCAGTCCCAGGGGATCGGACACCCTCTAGGAGCACTGCACACACGTGTACATGAGCTCATGCAAGCGCACACACATACACATGAAAAAAAAATAACTAAAATAGGTGGGGCTAGACAGCCAGGGAGATGCAGAGAAGAAAGATGGAGAGTGGGAGGAACTGGACTTGGGAAGGAGGTGGGATGAGTTGGGGTGATGCTCCCACTTCAGGACGATTGCTGTGCCCTTGCCTGAAGTAGGTGGAGCCAATGTCCTGCTTTTCAAATCTGTCCCCTAAAAGACTGCACCCACAAGAAAGCTTGGGGGAGAAGAGGAGCGTCACTGTAGGGACCCTGAAAGATGGCGGTTGTTCAGACAGGCCTCGCCTTCTCCCCTTTGGAGAAGTAGCTGAAGTGGGCGTGTAGCAATGAGGGCGTGCTCAACAGCAAAGTGCACGCTTAGCTTACACAATGGCCTGCGTTTGCTCCACAGCACCAAAGCCATAACAAAGGAACAGAGACTTCGAGGAGCAAATGACTTTAAAGTGGGCAGCCGCCCTGCTTCTAGAAAGCTCCTCCCTTCCCTCTAGAATCCACACAGAGTGGGAATAACCATTGTTGGGGCCGTGGCTCATGCTGCCAGGTCTTTGGGCTCCTCCGGAGTTAGTTTCATCAGTTTGTCCACACACAGCAGGATGAGGGTGAGGAACCAGAGACTCCAGCCAACCGCCGCAGCAACCCAGCCGTATTCATCCACTGAAGCTCGGCAGCACAGCGAGGCTAGTGGGCAGAAGTCCACGTCTGGTGGGGGAGGAGCAAGAAGGGAACGTAACACACCAGCCACACCCACTCCCTCCCAAATCAGCGAGAATGGGAGCCAGCAGCTGACCTTTAGAAGCCCTTGCTACTTGTTGGGCCTATACTCTTTGTCTTATGCACTCAAGGTAGTATCAGAGATGGGGGTTGAATGAGCACAGGCTTGCCCACTGAGCTACACTCCAGCCCTGTGATAGATCCAGCTATTATCCCTACTTCATACGAAGAAACCCAAACTGGACATTGCCCAAGACCACAAGATGACAGAATTAGAGCTCACGGTTCCAGTCTGTAGACCCCAACACTGTATTCTCGGCCTATTAAGTATGGTTGCCCATCCCCCTCTTTATGAGTGCACACATGTAAGGACAGTTGGTCATGTGATGAGGACAGGATAAAGGGGCCGCAGTTAGGATAAAGTAAAACTTTCTGTTGATTGGACACGTGTGTTAGAAATTTCTCTTTGCTTTCTGGAAACATCTCAGGAGGATGAACAGACTCTTCTAAGCAGCTCCTGCTTTGGGCAGAGGTTGACTCAACTGGGGTTTTTTTTGTGTTGTTTTGTTTTGTTTTCTTCTTGTTTGAGTCAGGGTTTCTCTGGTAACCACGGTGTCTGTCCTGAAACTCACTCTGTAGACCAGACTGGCCTCAAACTCACAGAGATCCGCCTGCCCCTGCCTCCCTAGTGCTGGGATTAAAAGCATATGCCAGCAGATGGCTCCGAGGTTAAGAACTGGCTGCTCTTCCAGAGGACCTGAGTTCAATTCCCAGCAACCACAAGGTGGCTCACAACCATCTATAGTGAAGTCTGGTACCCTCTTCTAGCATGCAAACAGAACACTGTATACATAATTAAAGTCATTATTTAAAAAAAAAAGTGTACACCACCACTGCCCGGTGGACCAGCTGTTTTTATTAGGCTTCTTACCTCCAAATGCTAGAGCATTTGTACTCAGGGCACCTTTGGCTGTCGGCCAGGGCATGAGCCATTAAACCCACCTGTGCCTGAGACTATTGAGATCAAAGCCAAGCTAGCTCTTAATCTGCTGTGTAAACAGTGAGGAGCCATCCTCCTCCCCACATTGTCTGGGAAGAGCAGGCAGTCACTGGGTCATCTGACACCCATTAGTGGGTGCAGAGGGCCCAGGTTTCCTTCCTAGCTCCAGGGATGGCTGGAGGATCAGGGCAGTTGATGGGGAAGCTTACTGGCACACTGCTCCAGGGTCCCAGGGTCTGGGTGGTGTATACTCAGGGTTGAGTTGCCGCTGCTGGCTTCTGCAAGAAAAGGCAAGAGATGGTGTCAGGCAGAAGGCAAAATGAGTCCTGAGCAGAGGGTTTGAATTATTTAGTGCATGGGTAATGAGTATAATGACAGTTTTCTAGAAGGGCCAGTGAAGACAGTAGCGCTTTATGTGACATTAAGACTCTGGTAAGGGATTGTGTCCTATTCCTCACGTTCAGCAGAAGGAGCCCGAACCCTCCAATGAGGCTGCATTTGGAGACAGACAAAAGAAGTAATTCAGGCTAAATAAGGGTGTGCAGAGTCCTAGGATCCCAGCACTTAGGAAGCAGAGGAAGGTGAATCTCTAAATTCCAGGTCTACAGAATAAAACCCTGTCTCAAAAACAAAACAAGAAGGAAAAAGAGATACCAATGCTTGTGCTTAGAGGAATGGCCATTCATGGTCACAGTGAGGCAGAGGCCGTCTGTAACCCCAGGAGGGAGAAACCAAACCTGCCCACACCTTGACCTAGACGTCCAACCTCTAGAACCATGAGCAAGTACCTTTTTGTTAAAGTCCCACAGTCAGTGGTGTTTGTATTACGAGTCCAAATGAAGGATTATTCTCCCTTTTTGTTTGTTTTGTTTGTTTGTTCTGGCTGTCCTGGAACTCTGGTTCCAGGGTGGTGGTGGTAGCACACACCTTTAATCCCACACTTGGGAGGCAAAGACAGACCGATCTCTGTGAGTTCGAGGCCAGTCTGGTCTACAGAGGGAGTTCCAGGACACGCTCAAATGAAGGCAAGCTATGACCCATGGAAGAGCAAGCTAGTGTTCCTTCATGGCCTCTGCTTCAGGTCTTGCTTCATGGTTTCTGCCTTGGCGTCCCTTGATGGTGGATTGTAAACTCAGGTGAAATAATCCCTTCCCTCTTCAATTTACTTTTTGGTCAGTGGTTTTTATTATTATTATTTTATGTGCATTGGTGTGAGGGTCAGATGCCCTGGAACTGGAGTTCCTCACAGGCAGTTATGAGCTGCCATGTGGGTGCTGGGAGTTGAACTCAGGACCTCTGGAAGAGCAGCCAGTGCTCTTAACCGCTGAGCCATCTCTCCAGCCCTTGGTCAGTGTTTTGTCCCAGCATAGCATCCAAATCTTTCTGTATTTCTCTGGATTCCACATATGAGATGAAATATGTCTTTCAGAGTTTGTCTTATTTTGTTTATCATGATTTCTAATTCTATCCATTTTCCTGCAAATGACATCATTTTGTTCCTTATGCCAGGTAAAAACTCGTGCATCTGCACCACATGCCTGTCATCCATTCATCTGTTGATGGACATCCAGGCTGGCTCCATTTTTTAGCTACTATAAACAGTGCAGCAATAAACATGTATATATGTGTATATACATACACACATACACACATACACACATACATACATACATGCGTGCGTGCGTGCGTGTGGCTGTGTTGACCCAAGTCTTTTTTTTATTATCTTTTCTTCTTCTTCTTCTTCTTCCTCTTCTTCTTCTTCTCCTTCTCCTTCTCCTCCTCCTCCTCCTCCTCTTCCTCCTCCTCCTCCTCCTCCTCCTTTCTCCTCCTCCTCCTCTTCCTTCCCCGCATCCCCCCTCCCCTCCTCCTCCTCCTCCTCCTTTAGGCTTTTCAGGGGAGCATGGTGGCACACTCCTTTAATCCCAGCACTTGGGATGAAGAAACAGGGATCTCTGAGTTCCAGGCAACCTGGTCTACATAGCAAGTTCCAGGCCAGCCAGGGCTACAGAGTGAGACCCTGTCTCAAAGATAACAAAGCAAAACCGAAAAGGACCCGCTGTTCATGGCTGCTTTCTGTGCAGATAGCTATAGGATGGTCATTCCAGCGTGAATCGAATCAAACACTGAACAGTCTAGAATGTCTCCTTCACAGCAGATTCGGTTTCTTTCCAACAGGTCAACAAATAAACCACGGAAATCTGACCCTGATTCTTTATCTCTGAGGATTGTGCTGTAGTTACCCAGGCGTACGGTTATCAACAAAAACGACTTCTCACGTGGACAAGTCTACCACTTTCCAGAATAGTCGGTGCTTGTAACTGTCTCCCAGTTGACAAGGAAGGACAGGAAGGGTGTGTGTGGGGGGGAACCAACTGTAGAAAGAATTCTAAAAGTTTTGTCTGTGGAGAAGTGCTGTTTGTAGAGACAAGCGTTCAGATTCAGGGAGGGAAATTATGTCCGTGCAGCTCAGAATAGCAGCGGCAGCTCTGCCACTGTGACTAGTTAAGTTGGTTTTTTAAATATATATCATGTATATTGGTGTTTTGCCTGCACGTATGTCTGTGTGAGGGTGTCAGAGCCCCTGGAACTGGAAAACTGGAATTGCAGACAGTTGTGAACTGCAGTGCGGGTGCTGGGAATTGAACCTGGGTCCTTTGGAAAAGTAGTCAGTGCTCTTAACCACTGAGCCATCTCTCCAACCCTTTTATCTTATTTATTTGTTTTTTTAAGACAGGTTTTTTTCTGTGTAGCCCTTGCTGTCTTGGAACTTACTCTATAGACCAGACTGGCCTTTAACTCATAGAGATCTGCCTGCCTCTTTAAGTTGATTTTTTAAAGATGAATTTATTTATTTATTTTTTGTTGTTATTTATTTTAAATATTTATTTTTTTATTTATTATGTATACAATATTCTGTCGGTGTGTATGACTGCAGGTCAGAAGAGGGCACCAGACCTCATTACAGATGGTTGTGAGCCACCATGTGGTTGCTAGGAATTGAACTCAGGACCTCTTTGGAAGAGCAGGGAATGTAACCTCTGAGCCATCTCTCCAGCCCCTTGAAAATGAATTTAAGTTAAAAATTTATCTTTCAGCTGGGCAGTGTGGCACATGCTTTTAATCCCAGCACTCAGGAAGCAGAGACAGGCAGATCTCTGTGAGTTCGAGGCCAGCATGGTTTACAGAGTGAGTTCCAGGACAGGCTCCAAAATTACACAGAGAAACCCTATCTCAAGAAATTAAAAAAAAGAAAGAAAAAAAAAGAAAGAAAGAAAAGAAAAGTTGATCTTCCTCATCACCTTAGTCACGTCTGAAGTGTGCTCAGGTGTCACCTACGTGGCTGGCGGCCACCTTCCTGGAAGCACTTATGTGGAAGAAAATTCTATCTACACAAAGACCAACCTAGGTAGGCAGATTAAAGCAGGTTTTTATTTGTTTGTTCATTTGTGTTTTTAAAGACAGACTCTCAGGAATCTCTGGCTGGCCTTGAGCCTGCTATAAGTAATGAACTCCCGACTCTTCTGCCTCTAGCTCCCCCAGTACTAGGATGACAGGCATATACCATGGTTCTGTGGGTGCTGGGTTCGAGCTAGGGAGCACTTCCCCAGCTGAGCTCCTGCCCACCCAAGAGACTGAAGAGTCCTTTGGGAAATGATATTTCCTTGAAAATGAAAGGGAGAGCCTAGACCTCTCAGTGCCCCACTTCCTGTGAGTCCCACTTCCTGTGAGTCGGTGTGTCCTTCAGAGGTACCGTTGACACCGAGCAGGGTCATTGAGGACCATAAAACTGCTGCCACCAGGTCCGCAGTCCCTCCCCCCTCCCAGAAGCATGGTAATTACCTTAATACAATCTGACTACTGTTGTAAATTATTTACACAGCTTGGAGTTGGGCTTTGTTTTGGAGAAACTGATTCCTGGACATTAGAGTTTTCCTTCAAAACCCAGTCACTTCCATAGCCTTTACCTCGCTCATCTCTCCACCCAGGGTGGGGGGGACGGTCTCGAGACAGGATAAGTGAATGAGGAGAAACAAAAGTAACAAGAATCTTAATTAGATGCCAGTGTTAGGTTGAATCCTATGAATTTGCCCTATCTTTTTATTGGTATTTATGTATTTATTTATTTATTGGGTTTTGAGACAGGGTTTTTCCGTGTAGTCCTGGCTGTCCTGGAACACACTCTGTAGACCAGGCTGGCCTTGAATTCAGAGACCTGCCTGCCTCTGCCTCCCAAGTGCGCCTCTACGCTCTGAGAAGTTGTCATTTTTGGAGGTCAAAACCCACTCCATACCAGCAGTTTTAGGTGCTTCAGATGGAATAGTCCAGGGGAATTCCCAAGTATTTGACTATCACCCTCCAGCATTCTGAGAACCATCCAGGGACTGGTGCACTAGGGGAGACCTAACGTGGCACTGTCGTGGTAAACAGGAGAAAACCAACCACCACAAAATCTAACATCCTTTTCTGTGGTGGGTGAGTCGCGGGTCGCCCTAACTGCTTCTGTTCATTGTGTGCTTGCCACGATTTTGTTGTACATTCTTTATTAGCTCATCTCCTCCACAGAAGCCACCTCATAAATCATGGTTCTGTTTACCCCAGGGCACAGAGAGGTGAAGTAATTTGCTCAAGATCACACAGCCAGTATGTGGGATGAGGAGCGGGGAGCCAAGGCTCTGTGGTTCTGGCGGGTCCCAAGAGTGTCCTGACAGTCCCCACAGGAGAGACTCAGGAGTGGGGGCCACGCTGAGGAAGCTTGGGGCAGGGTCAAAGCCAGAAGCAGGAGAGAGGAAGCCAGACCTCTGGATGTTCAGCTGCAGAGCCCAGCCTGGGAAAGCCAGGCCTCTTGAGACCCTGGGGTGGGAATCCCAAGTTTCTGACACTTGTGCTGGGGACGCTCAGGGAGGGTAGAGAGCTAGGGATAGTTTTCCAGTTTCTGAATGTAGCAGAGGAAGTCTGGGTTGGAGGGACCGTCTGCCTGCGCTAAGGGAAGAGGAAGCATCCTTGAAAGAGCTCCAGGGGCCCCTGGAAATAGCGGGGAGCCACACATTTTCTACCAATTTTGTCCCATGGTAAGCGAGATACTGACAAATTGGCATTTTTTGTTTGTTTGTTTGTTTTCTTTGTGGCAAGGACCACCGGGTGACTGCTGCTGTCCTAGTAAAGGAATTGAGTGTCACAGACAAACCTATGACACCCCAGCTGACTCCAACCTGGGTTCCCTGCCTAATCCTCCAGGGAAACTTCTGTTTCCTCTTTCCACCCTTCAGGGCCAACCCGGGCCAAGGAATCCTCCCCTCCCCCTCAATCCTGCCCTCCCCTTCCCAAGTTGGCCAAGAAAAAAGCTCAGAACTATTACCTGTACCGCAGGACAAGTGGAAGGAGGCGAGGACCAGGCTGAAGAGCAGGGTGGCCTGCGGGGCAGAGGTGAGGTACCCAGGGCTGCAGAGGGAGACACCTGTCTGGGCCATGTTGGCACAGGGGTGCCCCGGGTTGGGGACCCTGTGTCCTGTGTGCGTTGTGTTTGAGGTGACTCCAGTCCTGAAGGAGCTGGGTATCTGTTCAGTGTTTGGGGGAAAAGAAAGAGGGTGGAGCCAAAGAAACTGCTGTCACACCTGCTCTGCCTCTGTAACTGTGGCTGGAGGAGGGGCAATCCCTATCCTCTGTTTTTGAGGCAAAATTGTTCCCACTAAGGAAAAGGGAAGGTAATCTCAGGCTGGTTCCTTGGGGCTGGCCTTGCTACCGCTTCACCTGCAGATGGAGTGTAGATTCCCTAAGCCAGTGTCTCCGGGTATTTATTGAGCACTGACTGTGTGCACTGTATCCACACTCAGGGTGTTGCTGTAACAAAACACAAGACCCCAAGTAGCCTAGGGAACGACTAAATGGTTAAGGACTTTGGGCATCAGTGGCCAGAGCCAAGCCACCTCTTCTGATAGGACACATTAGGGAGAAAAGTGACATTTGTACTGGGCCTTGAAGCATGCACAGTATTTTGACAGGTAAAGAGGGGAAAAAGGGATTGCTGAAGGAAGACAGATGCATGGAGAGGCCGCAGACAGAGTGGTGGCCGGAAGCCCACTCTCACCTTGGCATGGATAAATCTTGGTCAGCATGGCAGCGGGATGCCTGGAGAGCCAGGCTGAGTACTATCTGTGCCAACTGGGGAATGTGTAGCAGCATCGGGAGTCTGTGTGAAGATGCTGGACTGAGTAGCAACTGTCTGATGAAACCCTGCTTTCAGTCTAAACGACTGCCTGATAGTGTTCTTACCTAAGGGAGTGCATTCCGAGATCTCAAGGGGACAATTGGAACCATGAGCACTGCTGAAGCACACACATATGCATACATACCTAAGATAAAATTTAATTCAGAGTTATAATAGCTTAATCCCAGCACTCGGGAGACAGAGGCAGGTGGATCTCTGAGTTTGAGACCAGCCTGGTCCTCAGAGGGAGTTCCAGGACAGTCAGGGAGATACAGAGAAACCCTGTTTCGAAAAACTAAATAATAGTAATAACAATAACTTAGGACTTGCTTCTGGGATTTTTCATTTAATATGATCAGACTATAATTGATGACAAGTCACTGAAATGTCAGGAAGTGACAGAGAAGCTGAGGGGAGTTGACTGCAGTATTGCACGCTCACCTTGAGAGTGCAAGGCACCCGTGAGCCTAGCTAGCACTAGACTCCCAGGTCACTGAGACCGGGTTCCTGTCCTTGAGGAGAGCTCACTCCTGCAGAGAGACCATGTGAGAAAGAATTTTGATGTAATGCGGTAAGGCAGTAATGGGAAGAGAGAAGAAAAATGAGAGGAGCAGTGGGTGTGCTTATAGAGGAAGCGACATTAGGCTGGTGTGGAAGTTTGCGCGTGCAGAGGGGAGTTGCGTGTTCTTCAGGTAGGTCACGCGCATCTAAAGTGAGAGAGCTGTGAGTGTGGCAAGCCCACCCTGCATTTGCACGCTGTGTTCTCACGCACCGTCGGCCCAGTAAGGAAGTAATGGATGCAGTCCTGCTCATTCAAAGCTCTGGAGAAAGTGATCATGCCTGACTGCTCACTCCTGTAACACCAGCATGGAAGAGGCGAAAGCAGGAGGTTCAAGGGTTCAAGGCCAGCCTGGGCTACCGCGAGGCCTTTCCCCCTCCTCCAAAAGCCTCTAAACCCCAACAACCACAAAAACCAAAAATTAAAATAAACCAGAAAAACCCCATGGAAGGACATACAGTGGCCCAGACGGGCAGCTGCTTCAGCTGCTTCCCAAGGAATGAATCCGTGGTAGCCCTGATTTGGGGGATAGAATAGAAGTGCTTCAGGCAGCTCAATTTCAGGTCTTGCCAAAAAATGTCCAGCGCAAGCCAACCATTGTTTGGACATTCACCAGTGTCCAAGTAGCAACACTGTTTCCGGCCCATGGTTGGGGGTAAGGGGATTGAGAGAGAGAGAACATTTTATGACGGAGATAGGGTTTTTGATCCATCAAAAATGTAGCTCATCAGGTACATGAGTGTGCACAGGGCCTCCAGGGTATATCCCCTTGTCTAATAGTGAGTGAGTTCTGGGAGCACAAGTGGGGGTGGGGGAGGGGACAGTCACAGTTTATCTGGATAGACTGAGAACAGATTGGGAATAGTCCTGAATACATGACAAAGGAAACTGGGCTTTATCTTACGATTGGGAAGCCATCTCTACGGAACTTATAGATATGGACACGTCAGGCTTCAGACGGGGTTTGAAAACAGACCTGCAGGCAGGAAGATCTGCTCACAGGCTATTTCACGCCCTCTCAGAGATCGCCAGACTCTGGTATAAGAAGTTGGGTTGAGGATAGAGAAGAGGGCAACAGAACTGAGAGGAAAGCCAGCTCCCAAGCTGGGAGTAGCGCACATACCTGCACTTCCAGAGACTATGGGTCTGAGGAGGAGGATTTTGAGATTCAGGCCAACCTGCGATACACAGTAAGTTCAATGCCAGCCTGAGCTGTATATATATGTAATGATAATATTTTAAAAGAGGCTATGAATTTGTGAGGGAGTGAGGTGAGATGATCATGGGAGGGGGCAGAGGGAGGAAGGAGAAATTACACACACACACACACACACACATAGTATACATACATGCAATTTTAAAATAAATGTAGTAAAAAAAATCTGGGAAGGTGAGGGTGTGTAGCTCAGTGGTAGAATGTTTGTCTACCATGTCCAAAGGCCCTGGGTTTGGGTTGCTCCATCCTCAGTATCTCAAAATTAAATAATAAAAAAAAAGAAGAAGAAGAGAGGCTGGAGATGGTTAGCTGGTAAGAACATGTACTGCGGGCTGGAGAGATGCCCTAGTGGTTAAGAGCACCTGTTGGTCTCCCAGAGTTTGAGTCCCGGCACCCACATGATGGTTCACAATGTATGTAAGTCCAATTCCAAGGGATCCAAAGCCTTTTTCTAACCTCCACAGGCTCTGCATGCACACAGCATATATACATACACTCAGGCACATACATAAAATAAATATTAAAATTAAAAACATGTACTGCACTTGTAGATGGCCCAGGCTTGGTCCTTTGAAGTCACACTGGGTGGCTTATGACTGTCTGCAGCTCCAGCTCCAGGAGTCCCACCCGTTTCTAAACTCTGTCGGGAGTCCAGGAATGGCCTCTATGAAAGGATAGAGTGGCTGTGGAGTGAACCCCCTAGGATCAATTCCAGTCCTGCCTCTTATTGGCCAGGTGGTCCTGGGCAAGTCATCTAACGCTCAGCCTCAGTTTCCCTATCTGAAGATGAGAGAATAGTGTCGTCACACCGTTAGGGTTCTCGGGATGGCTTGATGAAGTAGTCCATCGAGCACTTAGCGCACAAAGGAGGTGGGTGGTCAGAACTCTAAGCACCAAGCCCCACTTTACCAGAAAGTTCACCATCACTACAAACTACCAGAGAAATGGAGAAAGGCAGTCTTAGGAAACAATAATGCTCTTTGTGTATTGGTTTATTTGTGTGCTGCTTTGGTCCACAAAGGGCTGGAGGAAGCTTATTGACAAACACTTGAGCGAGAGAAAATAAGTTTGAAATAATAAGAAATGAAGAAATTATCCCAGGGAGTAGATGTTGGACCCGATAACGACCTTGAAGCACAAGCTGCTGCTCATGTTTCCGGAACTTTGTGGGCTCAGTGTGAAGAGGGTGACTGGCTAGCCTGCTCACATGATTCACTGGTTCAGGAACTGGAAATGGCAGGGGAAGCTTGCAGCTTGCATGCTCTCAGTACCGTTAAGGGAAAAATAAAACAATGGAAAGCTGTCATTGTGGACCAGCTTCTGCTGCATGCCCAACAGAATACACTGGAACTCAAAATGGGGTAGCTCCTGCCACCATTCCACGACACATGGGAGTCACTCATGCCACCATTCCACACCACACGGGGGTCGCTCATACCACCATTCCACGCCACACGGGGGTCGCTTATGCCACCATTCCACGCCACACGGGGGTCACTCATACCACCATTC
>JAQHUG010000200.1:286042-336685 GCA_028555095.1 Dicrostonyx torquatus
CCACCATTCCACGCCACACGGGGGTCGCTCATGCCACCATTCCACGCCACACGGGGGTCGCTCATACCACCATTCCACGCCACACGGGGGTCGCTACTGCCACCATTCCACACCACATGGAGTCGCTCATGCCACCATTTCACGCCACATGGAGTCACTCATGCCACCATTCCACACCACATGGAGTCGCTCATGCCACCATTTCACGCCACATGGGCATTCCACGCCACATGGGGTCGCTCATTCCATGTCACCAACTGAACCCAAGCTGATTCTCTGGCTTTCCAAGGTATCAGGAGTTGGCCAGTTTTTATCCACATTCCCCATGTTGATGCTTTCTGAAAAAGGTAACATGATGTTAACTGATGATCATTTTCCTATTGCTCTGTCTTCCTGTCCCCACATCACAAGGAGACTCACTTTGAAATGACCCATCGGGGTTCCTTCATTCTCTCCTGTCTATACAGACAACTCTTCTCAGCCTTTTGGAAACCCTATTCATTGTTATAGAATGAGGTGGTGTTCCATTCTGGAATCACAGGTAAATCCAGTTATGATCTTTAAATTGTGGATAATTTTGCTCTCTGATAGTACAAAATCCAGAGAGAATTTATTTTCTCCCAAAGCCGCCACCCCGTGAACAAATTCTTCAATATTTTCCTCCCAATAAACCTTCCAAAGAGAATCGTAAAGCAGCATTGGTTTATCTGGTTGACACTAGAGGGAGAAGCAGGGCATAGAATCTGCAAGACTTTGAAGGGTCTCCGAAATGTTTGAGACCTGACAAAAATGTCCTCAAATCCAAAATATGAACAAAAAGCAACAAAAACCAAAATAAGCAAACCTGAGGCAGCATAAATAATTACGACAAGCAATAGAAAATCAAGCAATTCATTTCAATTGTTTAAGCAGAAAAAAATAATATATATTATTTGTGTTTTATTTTTCAAGACATAGTTTTTGTGTAGCCCTGGCTGTCCTGAAACTCACTCTGTGGACTAGACTGGCCTTGAACTCAGAAATCTTTCTGCCTAGTGCTTCCCAAGAGCTGGGATTAAAGGTATGGGCTACCACCACTCAGATACATTTAATATTTAAACAAATTTTATTGTTATTATTTATGCTGTCTGCATGAGTGTGTGTGCACGTGTGTTTGCAGGTGCCCAAGGTGGAAGAGGGCATCTGATCCTCTATGCTATGTGGTTGCTGGGAACTGAACCCTGGTTCTCTGGAAGAGCTGCCAGTGCCCTGACCTAACTGACAGCACCCTATCAAATCTGTGAGTCTGGGCAAGGGTAATGGTCCAGTCCCTACTTTTTTTTTTTAATCAGTTATTGTTTATTTTGAGATTTGTTTGTAAGAGAATGGCAAATATTCACTTATCAAATGTGTACTTTGTAATCATAACACAGGATGGACTGACTTCTCTGTCCTTTGATGAGGGGCTTCAGGGTGATTTTCAGAGTCACCAGAATGGCTTGTTTCCCACAGGTATGCCGTGACAAGCTCTAAGGAGCCAGTGGCCCTCTCATCCGTGTTTGTATCGGGTTTACTTTGGAAAGTGTACCAGGAAGTTAGATCACTCAAAGCTAGACATTCTGTAGGAACTTTCACAAGATTTTCTTTCCAAAGAGTTCAGACAGTGTTTGGTTACAAATTCTTAAAACAAACAAACAAACAAAAACACACTTCCGGAATAAGAAGTAGTAGCTGGAGCTGGCCAAGAGGGTGGGGGGCATGCCCCCCAACCCCGACCCCATTTTATCTATGTCTCTGATTTCCTTTGGAAAAGTCCAGGAAAGAGCAAAGTGTATCCTCTACAAGAAGACACTTTGCATGGGAATATGGGAGGCGCTTACACTGATGTCCATCTCCGGTCTTTGATTAGGGCCTCCCAATCTCTAGTAAAGATCCATTCTGAGGACAGTATTGGACATCAGGTCTGGGCTGCTGTTCCTCAAAGACCAAGATTCAGATGACAAATTAATTAGTAGGAAAAAAATCAAGTTCATTCAGGGGCTGGAATTTCTGGTAGGATAGAGGGCCTCAGGACTGCAAGGGATGAAGGGAGAAAGGAGTGGCAGGAGGGCTGAGAGCTAACCGAGGCCCTCATCATCCAGGGTATCTGTCTCCTTTATCACCCTCTCTAACAATCCTGATGGCTGGGACTTCCTGGGACTAGAATCTGCAGCACCCCCACCCTGCCTTTAAAATAAGATGTATTTATTTTTATTTTATATGTCTAAGTGTTTTGTCTGCATGTGTGTATTTGTGCTATGTGTGTGCCTAGTACCCATGGAGGAGAGTTACAGATGATGGCTGTGAACTGCTATGTGTGTGCTAAAAAATCAGACCCAGGGGGGCTGGAGAGATGGCTCAGTGGTTAAGAGCACTGCCTGCTCTTCCAAAGGTCCTGAGTTCAATTCCCAGCAACCACATGGTGGCTCACAACCATCTGTAATGAGGTCTGGTGCCCTCTTCTGGCCTGCAGCATACATACTGAGAATACTGTATACATAATAAATAAATAAATAAATCTTTTTAAAAAAAATCAGACCCAGGTACCCTGAAGGAGAAGCCAATGCCCTTAACCACTGAGCCATCCTCTCATTCATTTATAAGGGAACCAAACACATCATGGGGTAGGTCTGTTACAAAGGATAGAAAGTTATGAGCCTCAAAAGGGTAAGGGCATTTTAAGGTGAAGTTGATAGACAACTAGAGGGGAGGGACTTGTCAACCTCCTAGCCCGGTGATTGGCAGCTTCGGGTTCTCCCTGGTTCTCAGTCTTATTGTCTATGCCAACTGCTTGTGTTGGCACAACAGTGCTTGTGGTCAGGTTCATTTTTGTTTAATAAACAGAAACATGTGTCCTCCAAGAGTAACTTTAAGCTAACGTTTTTGAGAAATAAGGTACATGTTTACGATGGACATCCAGTTTCTCCTACTAGTTCTGTCTACACGAAACCAAAGGGGACCAGATGCAGACATTTTTAGGTCCGCCTTCCCGATATCTAACTTCTCTCCTAAGGCGACTTGGCCTCTTCTGTGATCCTCTTTCCATTCTGTCTTTCCTTCATTACATCTTCCAGACTGCCCACAGCCCCCGGGCAACACAGCCAACTGTTGCTGGTAGCCCTGGGTTCAAGTCCCCATATTAGCACATCCTGAGGGAAACTTAAGTCACATAACTTTTGGTAACGGTGTTGCTTAAGATATTTGGTGGAGGTGGTCTTGGAGCGGACCCCAGAAGAGTGATGCCTTCAGTACTGTGTGGGAAGACCTCTTGGGTCCTCAGAGCCCACTGAGAGGTGACAAATGACCCCCAGGAGTTTATTGACTGATGCAGATGGGGGCAGGCATGGGTCACCCTTGGAGAGATCACCGGGAAAGTTGCAGTGATGACAGGAACAAGGTCAGAGGCTGTTTTGTGTGCTCATTAGCTGTGGGACTGCAGGCAAATAAGTTTACCTTCTTGAGCCCTTCTTCTACTTACAGGACTTCTAAGTTTTCTATGACTGTAATTAGTATAGGATAGTAAATATGGAAAAAACAAAGAAACTGGTAAATGAATATTTTGAGGTAAAACTACCTTTTGTTTTTGTCTTTTGAGACAGGGTTTCTCTGTGTGGCTCTGGCTGTCCTGGAACTGACTTTGTAGACCAGGCTGGCCTGGAACTCACAAAGATCTGCTTGTCTCTGTGCTGGGATCAAAGGCATATGCAACCACAGCCCAACTAAAACTTTTTTTTTTTTAAAGGGAAAAACCCAGTGCAGTTTAGACTAACTGTTACCAAAGGCAAACCGTTGGTAGCCACTCCTAGTGAAAAGCTTAGGAACTCAGGGAAAATCTGCCATGAAAAACTGTGTGTCACCGGGCGGTGGTGGCGCACACCTTTAATCCCAGCACTCGGAAGGCAGAGGCAGGCGGATCTTTGTGAGTTCGAGACCAGCCTGGTCTACAAGAGCTAGTTCCAAGACTGGCTCCAAAGCTACAGAGAAACCCTGTCTCGAAAAACCAAAAAAAAAAAAAACAACAACAACAAAAAAACCCAACCCAACAACAACAACAAGAAACCCTGTGTGTCATCTTGTTCTCTGTGGGAAATGCTGTCTTCCTACACTAGGTCAGGGTATGTTGAGGCAGAAGCAGGGCTCCTGCAGAACTCCACCCTAGAGGGTCTTTCCTGGACCAAGCTTGTGATTGTGTAAGAGGCTGAGGGAGCCGGCTGTGAATGCTGCTCTGTGTCCCAGGGCGCCACCTAGAGGACCCAACGCTGGAAACAACAGCGAGGGCCAAAATGAATTGGATGGTCCCCCATATCACCCAATCACACTGTGAGAGACAGCCTGTGGTCAGGAGGAAGTGGGAATTTCCATGGCAGGAAGAACCCTGCTTCCAAGATCCATACATTAGATCACTGGGTGCTGGGGTACAGACTCGAAGATGTTGTTACCACAATGGAGTCCGTTGTGAGGTGTGGGAAGTGGAGGAAAGAATGGCCCTTTCTGTGAAGCAGCTTTAAGTCAGTTGCTCCTAGTGTGAGCTCTTCTTTTGCACCATGGCTGGCCAGCCAGGCAAGACTTAAGTGCTTGATACAATTATCTATTTGAATGAAGGTGATCTGGCTGGAATTTGGTTCCAAGATATGAGACAAAAGTCTTTGAAAAGCCCCCTATGACTTTTTTTTTCTTAGCTAGAGCGTTTTGTTGGGCTAAAATTCCTCGCCAGCATTTCAGTTTGCCACCTGCTTATCCTCTTTTGCTTTCTAAGTGCCACACTCTCGTAGATTGATCTTGTGTAGTTGGTGCGTGTGGCCAACGTCCTTCTAATCCTGGCATGGGCAGAGAACACAAGAGCCTTCTGTGCACTGGGAGACTGCCCAGCTTAAGAGCCATTTTATGGAAAATCCTCAGGCCATTCAAGTGCCTCCCCAGAGACCTTCAAGGGCCAGTGAAGTGGCTTCGATTGGCGGTGTATCCCTGGTGTCAAGCATTGGATGTCAAAAACAGTGTTACTTTGGATTTTTTTTTATTATTTTTTTGTTGGTTTTTTTTGTTGTTGTTGTTACTTTGGACTTAACTCTATGAGAGTTCATTCTCTCAAGACCTCACACCAAATTTTACTATATTTTCCTGCAAACTTGAGCTGGGATTTTGAGAGTATGTAGAAATATGTGGATATAGCTAGCCAGGTTTGGTGGTACAGGTCTATAATTAGGAAAGCTGAGAACCAGGAGGGATCTGAGTTCAAGTCCAGCCTGTGCAATTTAGTGAGCTCCTGCCTTGAAAAAATGGAAAGAGTGGGTTGGAGTGTGATTTGATCGTAGAGCTCTAGATTCCATCCTTGGTACTGCAAAAAAGAATTAAGTTAAATATATACAAGTGTGTTTAATGGTTTGCCAGAGAATTATCTATTCATTTATTGTTGTTGTTTTTTGAGACAGGTTTTCTTTCTGTAGCCTCGGCTGTCCTGGAACTCACTGTGTAGACCAGGCTGGCCTCCGACTCAGAGTTTCACCTGCCTCTGCCTCCCGAGAGATTAAAAGCGTGCACCACCACTGCCTGGGTTTTTTTCCCCCTATAAAATAAATGATTAAAGAAATATGAGTGATCCAGGCATGTTTAATCCCACCTTTAATCCCAGCACTTGAGAGACAAAGGCAGGAGGATCTCTATGAGTTCAAGGCCAATTGGTCTACCCTGTGAGTTCCACAACAGCTAGGACTACCAGAGATTCTGCCTCAACGAAACAACAAAAAGAAAGAAACAAGTGCTGTTTATAGTTGGCTTTGGAATTTACACTCCCTTTCTGCCTTCTCAGAAAGTGAAGTATTACAGGTGTACACACACACACACCAACCTCCAGAGTAATGCTTCAATTGTTTTCCCCCAAAGATGGCTTGTACTAAAAGTCTGTTTCTCACTTTCTCACCAGTCACTGGAAAGTCCTTTAGGGGCCGGGACTGTGTTTGTTTCGATTTTCCTTTTCTAAAGAGAAACAGGACAGATTTGAGGTTTACTTTGGTTTGGGGTGACAGAGACTGGCCTTGCTAATACTTGCTCTGCTGGGGCTTTCTGTGTGTCAGCAGCTGTAGGACTTTGAGCTCAAGCAGGAAGCTCTAGGGAAGTTTAAATGTTAAAGTCTTGTGACACAAAGAGACTGTCTTAAGTGCCTGTAACTGGAAAGAAAAAGTAGACGTCTTCATTTTCTAGCCGGGCTGTGCACCCAGGACACACAAAATCAACTGCCCCTTTTCTTGAACAAGAATAAAATTGTCTTAGTTACTTTTCTATTGCTGTGTTAAGACACCATGACCAAGGCAACTTCTAGAAGAAGCGTTTGATTGGGTTTACCGTTCCAGAGAGATAGGCGTTCATGACCATCCTGGCAGAGAGCATGGTAGCAGGCAGGAATGGCGCTGGAGCAGCACTGGCAGCTCACAACCAATCCACAAGCAGGAATACTGAGATGATGGGAAGCGTTGACCCAGGACATGCCTCCTTGAACAAAGCCACACCTCCTCGAACAAAGCCACACCTCCTCAACAAAGCCACACCTCCTCAAACAAAGCCACACCTCCTCGAACAAAGCCACACCTCCTCGAACAAAGCCACACCTCCACCTCCTCAAACAAAGCCACACCTCCTCAACAAAGCCACACCTCCTCGAACAAAGCCACACCTTCACCTCCTCGAACAAAGCCACACCTCTTCAACAAAGCCACACCTCCTCAAACAAAGCCACACCCCCTCAACAAAGCCACACCTCCTCAAACAAAGCCACACTTCCTCAAACAAAGCCACACCTCCTCAAACAAAGCCACACCTCCTCAACAAAGCCACNCTCAACAAAGCCACACCTCCTCAAACAAAGCCACACTTCCTCAAACAAAGCCACACCTCCTCAAACAAAGCCACACCTCCTCAACAAAGCCACACCTCCTCAACAAAGCCACACTTCCTCAAACAAAGCCACACCCCCTCAACAAAGCCACACCTCCTCAAACAAAAGCCACACCTCCTCAACAAAGCCACACCTCCTCAAACAAAGCCACACTTCCTCAAACAAAGCCACACCTCCTCAAACAAAGCCACACCTTCTAATCCTTCCCAAATACTTCCACCAACCTAGACCAAGTATTCAAACATGTAAGCCTGTTTCAAGCCACCCCACACCTCGTCCACGAGGTCTCATTTTCTCTTCAGTGCTCACCCTACTCCCTTCTTTTTTCCACAGCCTCATTTTTGATAGACATGTCTGCAATGGCGCCACCTGTCTTTTCTTCCTTTCTCATCATCTTCTTGACTCTACACTTCTCTGAACTCTGAATTCCGCTCTCTCCAACCCATGAGGTAAGGCTCACCGCAACTCCAGAAAACCCCACCTTCTTTATGATTCCTGAGACACTTTCTTCTCTTGCATGTTTATTCTTAGGACCATCTTCCCTCTTTTTGATGGCTGTTGTCTCTGTCCAACTTTCAGACCTATGATCTCCCTACTGCTCAGTCCTGGGGCTCTGGGGCTTCCTTCCATGCTGTGGACTGGACCGTGTCCCTACCCTCTCATTTGTGTGTTGAAGTCTTAACCTCTGGTGGCTCGGAATGTGGCCTTATGTGAAAGTGGGGTCTCTGCAGAGGCAATCATCCTGCTCGATTCTGTTTCTCCTTCCTTCCCTCCCTCCCTTCTTCCTTCCTTTTCTATCTCCCTTTCTCCCTCCCTCCCTCCCTCCTTCCTTCCTTCCTCCCTTTCTTCCTTCCTTATCTTTTTTTGTTTGTTTTTTCAAGACAGGATTTCTCTGTGTAACAGCCCTGGCCACCCTGGAACTCACTCTGGAGACCAGGCTGACCTCAAACTCACCAAATCCATTTGCCTTTGCCCCCTGAGTGCTAGGATTAAAGGTGTGTACTGCCTGGCTGCTGCTGCTGAGGCTGCTTCTCCTCCTCCTCCTTTCTTCTTCTCCTTTTTAAAATAGTGTTTCTCTACGTAGTCCTGTCTTTCCTGGAGTTCCCTATGTAGACCAAGCTTGTGGGATGGCCTCCGACTCACTGACATTCCCGAATGCTGGGCTTACAAATGTGCACTGCCACACCTGGCCCTTGTTTCTATTCCTTGAGTCGCCGAGTGTGCAGGACAATGCTGTGGGGTCCCTGCTAGCTAATGCACCTCTGACTCTTTCCCCAGATTTCTCCAGTGCTTCTGTCTCAGGGCCTTTGTACTGTTAAATATCAAGATGAGGAACAAGTCGGATGGCTCAGCTGGCCATTCCTTTACAGCATCATCCTAGGCATGTGATAAGACAGGAGATAAGAGGCAAAGTTATTGAAAAGGGAGAAATAAAACTATTATTGTTGACAAGTGACTTACTTGTCTAGGAAGAAAATATGAAAGGGTAAGTTAAAAAAATTATCGGAATGAAAACATTTTCATATAACAAATCCTTTCCTACATCTCATCCTAATGTTCTACCAGAAGACGTTTGCTTCAGTTGGCAAGGCCTCCAGTATACCTCCACTGTCCTACATTAGGGATATATCCTCTCTTCTTTTCCTTCTCCCTCTCCTCCTCCTCCTCCTCCTCCTCCTCCTCCTCCTCCTTTTTCTTCGAGACAGAGTTTTTCTGTGTTGCTTTGGAGCCTGTTCTGGAACTAGCTCTTGTAGACCAGGCTGGTCTCAAACTCACAGAGATCCGCCTGCCTCTGCCTTCCGAGTGCTGGGATTAAAGGCATGTACCATCACTACCTGGCCATATCCTTTCTTCTTGATTGCACTTTAGTTTGCTGAGATCTTGATCACCTTTCCCTTCCACGAGTGTCACCCTAGTACATTACACTGACGACATTATGTTGGTTGAAACTAGTGTGCAAGAAGCAGCAAACTTATTGATAAGACATTTGCATATCAGAAGATGCTAAGTGAGTCCAACTAAAATTTCGAGGTCCACTTTTGAGAGTTCCAGAGGTGTATGCATTCAGGATTGCCCTTTTATGGGGAAAGATAGGCTGCCGCATCTGGTTCCTCTGATAACTAAGAATGGGGCATAATGCTTAGTGGGCCTCTTTATAGAGAGACAGTATTTTCCTCATTTGGATTTTTTTACTTGAGCCCTTTAGCTGAATGGCCTGAAAAGCATGCTACTCTGCTACTTGAACCATGCGATTTGGAAGACTCAAGAGTGCCTGAACTGTCAGTAGCTAGTAGAGAGCTATTTGGTAGGTACCTAAAGGGGAGCTATGGCGGAGGGTCTTGGGATTTGGGGGCAAAGCCCTGCCATTGCTCACAGAAAAAGTACTTTCCTTCAGGCAAACAGCCCTTGGCCTGCTACTGGGCCTTAGCAGACACTGAAGCCTGCTCTTGGCCCACAAGGTACCCGTTACAGCCCATCATGAACTGTGTGTTATCTGAACAATCAAATTGTAAGGTTGATCATGCACACAAGACTCCATTGTCAGATGGAGGTGCTGAGCAGACCTCAGCAAGCATTGAAGTAGCAGGTTACAGAATGAGGAGGCGACCCTAATGCCCATAGTTCCCACTCTCGCTGCACTGCCTTCCCCCTGCAAGTCTGTGTGTGTGGCCTCATGGCAATTCTCCATGACTCATGGACAGAGTAAGAGAAGGTATGTACTTGGTTTATAGATGGTTCTGCACAGTGTGCCGACATACCTTAAAATGGACAGCTACCATGCAATAGCCTCTCTCTGGGACATCCTTGGAGGACTGCAGTGAAGTCTCATTGGGGAGAAATCTGGACAGCTTATCTCGTTGTGCATCTTGCTTGGCAAAAGAAATGGCTATATATTTGGCTATACACGATGGCAGGTTGGGATGGATGGTTGAGGAATTGGAAGGAATATAACTTTAAAATTTGATGATAACCCAGTGTGTGGGAGGCAGAGCAGGAGGATCCCTGTGAATTCAAGTTCACCCTGCTCCTACATAAAGAGTTCCAGAATATTCAGGGTTACATAGCAAGACCCTCCCAAATCAAAGCAACCAAAACCAGCAAAACATTGATAAGGAAATCTGGGGAAGAGGAAAATGGGCCTCTCTGAAAGGGAGAGAGGGGAAAGGGAAAAAGAACATCATAAAGGTCTTCATATCACAAAAGAATGCTCACCCAAGGGTGACCCTAGCACAGGAATGTGTGTGCACGTGTGCATGTGTGTGCACACATGTGTATACATGTATGTGTGTATGTGTGTTTGACAAGGCCTTGCTCTGTAGCTTAGGCAAGCTTGGAACTCTAGGTCCTCCCATCATTGCCTCCCGAATGCTGGGATTCTAGGTGGGCACTACCATGTCTGCCCAACAAACTTACTCCTTTTACACTTCCACGCCTCACCTTCTGAGAGGGCCCCTCTCAACTAGCTCTTCCATTCTCTGAAGCTGGTTGTTCTTATACTGCCTTTCCTGCAACCCGAAGTGTCCTCACATGGATTTCAGCCTGTGTTTTGCTATTCTGCTTTGCAAATTCTGGCCTCGGTTTTGGAAATTTATCTCATTCCATTGAGTTTGGACTTACGGACATTTCTGTCCTGGAATGGTAGAAGGGTGTCTTAGTTATTTTTCTACTGCCATGAAGCGATACCATGACCAATGCAACTTATTAAAAAAAAACATTTAATTCAGGACTCATGGGTCTATAGCACTAGTTCATGACCATCACGGCAGGGAGCCTGGCAGCTGGCAGGCAGGTGTGGTCTTTCTGGAGCAATAGCTGAGAGCTCACATCTGATTCACAAGTGCAAGTCAGAGAGGGAGAGCTACCTGGGAGTAGCATGGGTTTTGAAACCTCACAGCCCACCCACCCCCAGTGACACACCTCTGCCAACAAGGCCATACCTCTCAATCTGTCCCAAACAGTTCCACCAACTGGGGACCAAGCATTCAACCATATGAGGGACATTCTTATTCAACCCACCACAGAGGGAGTGGCCAAGTTCTGCCTCTCCAACTTCAGTGTCCATTTCCCAGGTCTCAGAATACTGTTCCCTCAAAGTCATGGCCTCCACTGTTTCCATTTAGAAACCACAGCTTCTTCTTCTCAGCCTTCCCAAGCTTTCTACACACTGTCCTCCCTGCTGTCCCCTGAAATGAAGTTCCGTTTGCCGTCGTTCTTAGAAAATAGTGCTAATTAGACCATGCATGGGAACCATGGGACTGACTGGCGTACTAAACATTCAAGTCTCAGATATTCTACTGGTTTCTGGTTTCATTTCTGTGACTGTGGAAAAAAGAAACACAAACACTGACACACACAAAAAAAGCCAACCAACCAAACAAGATGTTTTATTGTGCTTACACTTCTAAGCTCCTGTCTGTCATTTTGGGGAAGTCAAAGCAAGAACGTAAGCAGCTAGTCATATCCCATCTTCAGTCAAGAACAAAAATAAAATAAGTGCACTCTTGCTTGGTTGCTTTCATCTGGCTTTTTCCTGTCTTATATAGTTTAAGATTCTCTGCCTAAGCCGGAAGGTGGTGGCGCACGCCTTTAATCCCAGCACTCAGGAGGCAGAGGCAGGTGGATCTCTGTGAGTTCGAGGCCAGCCTGTTCTACAAGAGCTAGTTCCAGGACAGGCTCCAAAGCTACTGAGATTCAAGGTGTGTGCTACCACTGCCCGACCCAAAGTTACATATTAAGTTTTAATTACTATGCCTTAGAGATCTAAGAATCAAAAATGCCTCCAAACTGCAAGCCCCTTGTTCAAGGACAGATAGCTTCCAAAATGCTGGAGGCTATTGTTTATGGGAGATAACAAGTTTGTTTGACCTGCCCTGGGTGTGCTTCTTCCCGTGTGGGTGGGAGGTACATGGGCAGGAAATACATCAGGATGTACTCTTGCCCCTGATTGGATGTAGGCAGAAGGTACTTCAGGATGTATGTTTGTTCTTGATTGGACCTCACGGGGGAAATGTAGTGAATTATGGGTTTTGCCTTTTTAAGTCCCTGAAAAACTTGAATTAGGGCCATTTCCAGGGAACCTGATTATAGACCTGACCAGAATCCATCCACCTGGCCGGTATTTAATTCAAGCCTGCTTCAAATTTGGCTTTAAACTGTGATAGTGATCTTATTCATAACTGGTGGGATTAGCAACTTCCAGGTGATTCTAGGCTGTGTCAAGTTGACAGTTAAAGCCAGCGCAGACATCCCTGGTAGGATATTTGATATGAAAGCATTATCATTGAATTTGAGGAGTGATCATGACTTTGTGTGAGTGTGTCTATGAAAGAATCTTTTTCTTTTAGAGGAATATGACATGTTGACAGTTTTTGAAAGAAACTGTATGGTATATGGTATTAACTTTAAAGTATTAATAATTAGTGAAGTTTAGATGACACAAAATTCAAGTTGTTGCAGTTGAGTGACATGTATTTAGAAGGTCGTTGCACGAGCTAGTCTTTTTACTCTGACAGATATTTTAATGTTTTCCATAAGAAACACTGAAAAACAAGCACTGGGGATGTAACTCAGACAGCAGTATACCTGTTAGTATCCATGAAGCCCTGGGTTCAATCCCAGCACCACATAAACCAGGGGTGATGTCACATGCCTGCTATCTCAGCCCTGGGGAGAGGGGACCGGAGGATCAGAAAGTCTCCTACCTGGTACGATCAAGGCCAGCCTGTGCTACGTGAGACCCTGTCTCAAACAAAACACATACATACACACCATAAAACGGGGGAATAAAAACCACCCCTCATTTGAGGACCCACTGGGTGCATTTTGGGGACCCTAGGTGGGTTCCCAAAGGGAACTGGCACACAACCACCTGGAAAAGCTGTTCTGGAAAATTCATTCATATCAAGGCAGGCAGGTGGCTGCTGCAGAGGAAATTTCTGAGCCCAGAGAAACCTGACTCGCTCTGTTCTTCTCATCACTGCAAAATAAATGGCAGTGCTCCTGACCTGGCCCGTGGGAGGCTGAACTCCGCCTGCCTGCCTCTTTGCCTTGGGAAAGGACTTAAGGACAGTGAATGAGATGCTCTGTTCTCTTCTGAACCCACTTCCTAATGTGATTTCATTCTTACTGTTTTGTGTGGTGTTGGGATCAAACCCAGGACCTCCTACCTGCTAGGCAAGTGCTCTACCAGTAAGCCACACCCATCCTCATTCTTAAGACTGAAGGAGTATTTTGATTTGTGTAGGAGCTGAACTAGCCTGCTGTCTGTCTTGCCCTTCTAAGGCTCCTGGAATCTTGTCCCTAACCTCAGTTCCCTGAGGGGCAAGTCACCCCCAAGAGAACTGCGCTCTTGCTTGGTTGACGGTAGGGACTCAAGGTCAATGCTGAGGGCGGTGCCCCATGGGTCTAGGGTGGAGCAGGGCTGGCCGGTGTGGCAGGTTTGAGCTCACCCACTGCAGGATGTGTTGATACAACAGAGTGGCCTCTGGAGAGGGAGCTGGGACAGTGTGTGGAGAGGGAGAGGCTAGGCAGCCTCCCTGCCACTGGGTTCTGGGCCACTTGAAAGCCACAGCTGACTGTGGCTGCTGCCTGCTGCTGCTGCCTCTGCTGCTGCTGGGCACTCCCTGCTCCAGGAATTGGGCAGTGGGTCTCCACCCAGAACCAGCTCCAAGGAAACTCAGGTGAGAAAGGTCTTGGTGTTGTGCTTTTTGATCTGCATGAAACTAATGTCTTATGGTTCTGTGAACGTGTTGCCTTGTTTCTCAGACAGAAGAGAAAAAGAAAACCGTTTCTGATTCATTTTGGTGCTCAAAGGCAAAGCTGCAGCCCCAGTTGGTGGACTTCTGGGGCAGAGTTTAAGGAAAAATCAGAACATCATTTTTGACAATTACTTTGTGATTAATATTGAGCTTGCTCTGTGCTAAGCTGATAGTCCCAGCCTCAGGATTTGCTGGCTAATGGAGATATAGAGATATGGAGCACTTGTTAAGCAAGTCATTGACCGATAGTCTGGCAGCAGATGGGAGGCAGGGTTGTCAGGGAGGGCTACTGGAAGAATGGAGCGATGGCAGGACCATGTGGGGTGTGGGATATCCAGATGGTGGAGGGGAAAGACTGAGGTTCCAGGCTCAGCTGGGAGCATGAGCAAAGGTCCTGAGGTAGGTGCAGGGTTAGGGAGAAAGTAAGTACAGCTGTCTGGAGAGGGGAGTGAAGGCGTGAAGCTGAGCAGACAGGCCACACCTGTGAGTCTTAGACTTCATCCTGCTGAGGCCCAGGTTCTGGCAGGCTGTGGATCTGCCAGGTGTTATGGAGTGAAATCTAGGCTTAGAGGCCAATGGTTTTCTAGGAAAACGATGGAGAGAAGCAATGGGGGCCCTCTTGGGGCTCCCCTGTCGACAGGTCTCCATTCACTGCCTGCACCCACATGGATTTCAGTTAGTTATTGGAAAGCATCTTGGCCTTCCTTCCTAGCCCAGGAAAGTGCCCTCCCTTGCTCTCTGCTCCAGCAGAGACACTAAAGGAAATCAGTGCCCTGGGTACCGTGACTGTTTTGTTTCATGAGCATGTGCTGTGTGGGCCCCAAAGGTCCAGGAGAAGAGTTCTAGAGAAGGGTTTGGTGGAGGGGGATGGGAAGGGGTGCACAGTCAGAAAAGAAGATGAATCAGTGCTCTAGTGGTACGGAAGACTGTGTGTGAGGGGTCAAGTTTAGAACAGCTAGATCACTCTAGGTTCTCCAGACCTGAAGGTGTCAGCCTGGGAGGCCTGGACATAGAATCATGGAGGAAGAGAGTTGGGGAGAGGGGTCCCTCATGGATGGAACCAGGGGAAGGGTTAAGACTTGGCAAGCCTTGAAATAGAGGGATCCTGAACCCCTGGATCTGGAGTTGAGCCCAGAGCTATTCAGTGGAGTCAGGGAGGGATCTGGAGCACCAGACTCTGGTGGTCACCTGGAAACAAGAATAGGGGACGTCTGTGCCAGCCAGGGAGGAAAGGAGGCTGAGGGCCTTACGATTAGAGACATAGACCTGCGGATCTTAGGGGTTTCCTGGCTTGGGCCGTGGGGTTAGGTGAAGTGGCAGTGATGGGAGATGATGCAGGAAGGTGACAGGAAAGGCAGATTCTTCCTGAGCGCACATGTGTCGGGGGAACCCTCCTGGGTCTGAACCTGATGAGTTTATTAGTGAAAACTTTGGGAGCTCTTTGAACTGCTTTGCAAGTTTGTTGTATGTATGTATGTGTGTATGTATGTATGTGTGTATGTATGTATGTGTGTATGTATGTATGTGTGTATGTATGTGTGTATGTATGTATGTGTGTGTATGTATGTGTGTGTATGTATGTATGTGTGTATGTGTGTGTATGTATGTATGTGTGTATGTATGTATGTGTGTGTATGTATGTATGTGTGTATGTATGTGTATGTATGTATGTATGTATGTATGTGTGTGTGTGTATGTATGTATGTATGTACACATATAGTTCAAGGCTTGCCTTGAACTCAGAGATGCACCTGCATCTGACTCCCTAGAGTTGGGATTAAAGGCATGCACTACTGCACCCGGCTCTCTCCTTTATGGTTTCTGGGATTGAACTCAGTAAATCTGGCCAGATGGCAAGTGCATTCATTCCTCCACTAAGCAATCTCCCAGGGCCGTGATAAATGTTTGGAGGTGGGGGACTGTGAGTCACAAATGTCACACGCCACACTTTGGAATGCATTGTCCCTGAGCATCGAGTAGGTTCCTTACAGTGTACACTGAGCGGTTGGGAAGCAGCTGGGAGAGCCAGGGCCTTAGCTGCTTTTCTCTGACCAATCTTGGAAGTCTCATCCCCCAGCCTGAGCACCCCTTACCTGAAATGCTTGGCGCTGGAACTTTTAGATTTCCACATTTGCAATTTATACACACACACACACAAAACACTACCTTGGGGATAGAATCCAAGTCTTCGGGCAACGCTCATTCCACATCTTACTTAAACATTGCATACACATGGCTGGAGGGGGATTTGCACTGTTATTTTCAGAGCACAGGTGTCATAGCTGTGACTAGCAGGTAAGGTTGGAAGTGGGGGCGGGGCGCTTCTTCCAGCCATGGCATCATATTGGTGCTCTCAAGTTTCAGTTTGGGGTGATTTGGGTTTGTTAATGTTGGTTTATTTATTTGCCTTTGTGTGTGTCTCCTTGTGTCTGTGTGTCTGCGTGTGTGTCAGTGGTTTAGCGGGCACTGGGGATTGAGCGAGGCTGTGTTCAGTGAACATACATGGCTATATCGGGACTCCATATCACTGGGCTATCCTAACTTAAATCATGTTAGGATTTTCATGTATTTATTAACTTCTGTCTCTCTCTCTTTCCCCCCCCTCCAGACTAAGGCTGGGCCAACATGGCATCTGTGTTTCGAAGTGAGGAGATGTGTTTATCCCAACTGTTTCTCCAGGTGGAGGCTGCGTATTGCTGTGTAGCTGAGCTGGGAGAGCTTGGCTTGGTTCAGTTCAAAGACGTAGGTGCTGCATTCTTTGGAGATAAGGGGAAGGTGGGGGTGGCAATGGATAGCCCTTGCACAACGCTTCTTGATAAGAACACATTCTGCTGGAAGAGGAGCCCAGAGCTAGGGTAGGCGGAATTCCACGGCCCTGACCTTCCTGACCCTCAACAGGTTGCTCTCTCCTCCTCCTCCTCCCAGGTCTTCTCTAGGAATGTTTTGAAGCTGCATTTCAGTGACTGGGTGTTTCAATTCTTGCACAGCATCTCCACATGCTGGATCGAGGCAGTGAATAGAGAATTACCAAGTTTCAAAATGGATACAGAATCTATTTTCTCTGACTAGTCAGACTAGAGGCAATGCATCCATCCTGGAGAGTTCCAGTAATGGCACTCTAGGGATGGGCTATCAGGTGTGTTGCTTCTCCGGGGCCATTTATATCTTTGCCAGACTTTTACTGAGTGAGTCCAATTTAGCAAGTAAGTCCTTCTTTATTTCCTCACCAAGGTCAAAGTCAAACCTTGGCTCCCTCGTGGGAGGCCCTGTCTTGTCCTTTGCATCGCTAGTTAGCATAGCACCCAACCAGAGGCCAGTCCTCACTAACAATTTTTTAAAGATTTTTATCTTTATCACGAGTAGGCGTGTATATGTGTGTGTGTGTGTGTGTGTGTGCGCGCGCATGCATGTGCGCACACGCACGCACACACCTGAGTGCAATGGATCCTCTGGTGTTGGGGTTCTGCGTGACTCTGAGCTGCCTGACTTGGGTGCTGGAAACCTAAGTGGAAGAACAGAAAATGCACTTAACCACTGAGCCCTCTCTCTAGGACTAATGTTTATTAGGCTAAGCTGAGCATTACCCACAGCAAAGGGTGAATTCTCGTTGATGACTGGGATGCACTCTGTAGACCTATACAATGTTCTCAGTCCCCTCATATTCCTGACCACACTGGGGAGCGTAGGGGTGGAAGGTGCAACTTGCCTGTGACTCATACATCCCCTGCACAGCCATATGTGTTCCTAACGTGTTCCTAGCAGCCGGCTCCTGCATCCAGAAGGTAATGCAGCAAGGAGGGGAAGACACTGGTAGCTGCAGATCCCTAACGTGAGCCCGTGGTTCCCCTTTTCTGCAGCTCAATGCAAATGTCAACAGCTTCCAGAGGAAGTTTGTGAATGAAGTCCGGAGATGCGAGTCACTAGAGCGAATCCTGCGTAAGCCTCTTTCCTCTCATTGCCTAAAGGTGAACCAAAAGAGGGAGCTGGTTTATAGAACTTAATTACCATGGTTTCCCGTACCCTCTGCCTTGGGAATCACCACAGGAAGCGTTACATGGCAGAGAGCTGTGCCAAGCCAACATGGGAAAGAGGATGGACCCCCTGTGGGTCAGGAACTAGAGCAGCCCAGATAACTCAGCTGGCCCGAGGCACCTCTTCTGCTCGACCCCCACTTCCGTGTTCTGAGAAGTCATGATACCTGTGCTTTCCTTCAGGTTTTCTGGAAGATGAGATGCAAAACGAGATTGTAATCCAGATGCCTGAGAAGGAGCCAGAGACGCCTCTCCCCAGAGAAATGATCACCCTGGAGGTAAGAGCCTCGCTTTACCATCCCCCATCCCCCAGCTGAGGATGGTCAAGCAGCTTCCAGATCCTTTACATGTGAACAAGTGGGTGATAGTTTTTTTTCTGGGGTTACTTCGTGTCTGCCCTGGCTAGTTTTATGTCAACATGTCACAAGTTAGAGTCATCTGAGAGGAGGGAGCCTCAGTTGAGAAAAATGCCTCCATAAAATGGGGCTGTAGGCATGCCTAGAGCGCATCTTCTTATTTAGTGATGGCTGAGGGAGTATTCAGACCATGGTGGGGGTAGGCATCCCTAGGCTGGCAGTCCTGGGCTCTTGCAGGTTGAGCAAACCATGGGGAACAAGCCAGTAAACAGTGCCCCTCCATGACCTCTGCATCAGCTCCTGCCTCCAGCATCCTGCCCTGTTTGAGTTCCTGCCTTGACTCCCTCAGGGATGGACTATTATGTGGAACCGCGAGCTGAAATAAACCCTTTCCTCCCCGGGTTGCTTTTGGTCCTGGTGTTCATCACAGCAAAAGAAACCCTAACTAAGACAGTATCCTAGAAAAATCTCAGGGTACAACTTTAGGCCTCTTTTGCCGATTGGGGGGAAGGTGTTTTCCTTTCTCCACACCGCTCTGAGCAAGCTCACCCCACTTTGAAGAGAGATTTCTTTTGAGTACAGAAGTTTCTCACAGGCAGTGGAGTCTTATCTATGTGGTGCCATAGGACAGGCTGAATGGGATGCTTGCCTGTTCATCCAGCTGGACTCTGACAGATTGGTTTAACTGACTGTTCTGTAAACTCTCCAGCTGTGCCGAGACAGGCATCTTCCGGTCTCACTGTTCCAAATGCCAGTGTTCAGTCTTTTCTGACAGTATACACTTGTTTTCAGGGGACAGAGGGGAAGGTAGCATTGGTATAGACAACCTTTGTTGGGGATACTTATATGTATGAGTGTTTGCCTGCATGTATGTATAAACAACATGTGTGTGCTTGGTGCCCATGGAGGACAGAGAGGCCTTTGAATCACTAGGAACTGGAGGTGACTGACTGTGAGCCATCACGTGGTGCTGGGAACTGAACCTAGGTCCTCTGCAAGAGCAACAAATGGTGTTAACCCACTGAACCCAGTCTCTAGTCCTCTCTATTGTAATTTCCCCCCAAGACAGGGTTTCTTTGTGTAGCCCTGGCTGTCCTGGAACTCAGTCTGTAGACCAGGCTGGCCTCAAACTTAACAGAGATCCACCTGCCACTGCCTTCTAAGTGCTGGGATTAAAGGCGTGCGCCACTACTGCCCAGCTCTCCATTCTATTTTAAAGGTTTTTTTTTTTTAAAGGTAAGTGACCTAGGTTTTTACATTATTTGTAAAACTTCTTTTCCTCCTTCCTTTCCTCTCTCCCTCCCTTCCTCCTTTCCTTCTTCCCTTCCTTCCTTTTTAGACAGGGTCTGTCAATTATATAGCTCTGACTGTCCTAGAACACACTATGTAGAACAGGTTAGCCTTGAACTCCCAGAGATCCACCTGCCTCTACCTCTTAAGTACTGAAATTAAAGGTGTGAAACACCATGCCTGGCATTACATTTCAATATCAAATTTACAAATCATGTCTAGAATGCACTACATCTCATTTATTGGGCTTTGGATTTGAATAGCTCTATCTTTTCACTTTTCAGATTTCTAATAGTTATCTTTTTATGTCTGCCTGATTTTCCAGTTATTACTTTTTTTTTTTTTTTTTTTTGGTTTTTCGAGACAGGGTTTCTCTGTAGCTTTGGAGCTTGTCCTGGAACTAGCTCTTGTAGACCAGGCTGGCCTCGAACTCACAGAGATCCGCCTGCCCCTGCCTCCCGAGTGCAGGGATTAAAGGCGTGCGCCACCACCGCCCGGCAGTTATTACATTTCTTTATGTCTCTCGGGTGAGTGTGCATGTGTGTACGTGTGCACATACTGTGATGTGCGTATGGAACTCGGAGGACCACTTACAGGAGTTGGTTCTTTCCTTCACTCCGTGGCTTCAGGGGTTGGAATTTGGGTTCTCAGGCTTGGTGGCAAGTGCCTTTACCTACTGAGCCATCTTGCTGGTCCCCTACCTGCTTTCTTATTTTAGGTAATTGCTATTTAATCATTTATTATTTTTCCTTATTAACGAAGGTAGCACCTTCTCTTACTTACCTCTTTGAACGTTCTAAAACAAAAGAGAAAAGTTGTTTTTCCAGACTATTCTATGATTGAATGCCATGTGATGTGTGTGTGTGTGTGTGCGTCCTGATTTGCTGGTGATGTTTCCCATCAGCTTTCATCACAAGCTTTCGTCTCTTGCGTGTCAGGAGAATAGATTGTTGTGTTTTGTTGTTGTTGTTCTGTTTTCTGCTCAGTTTTGCCTTCTTGCCTTTTTTTCCCACTATTCTCTGCAACTGCTTATCTCTTGTTCGAATTTGGCTCTTTGGATCCACGTCGAACTGGGCGGAGGTCATGGGGGGGAGGAAAGAATACTCTCCTGTCTTGCACTGCATTTTAACCATCTTTATAGTATGTTTGGGGCAGAATGGATTTCCAACGTGTAAAACTACTTTCTTACCTTTTGGGGTTCTAAAGGGGACAAGACACCTTGACTTCCTCAAGAGTTCTCTTTCCTCCCTCATTGATTTTGAATTGCCACTGTCGGAGGATGACTCTCCGGACAACGTTTGTCAGGCCTTTGCTGCCTTCTACAAGAATATTTAATTTACAGCCGACTGGAGCGCTCAGCTTCAGCTGTATTTTGACGCGGGGACCGCCTCTCTGCTCTCTAGTTCTCGATTAGGGTCAGTGTGTAGAATGAGCGTCACGGCACTTTTAACCTGGCTTATTTCTTCTTCCTTCCGTAGAGTACTCTAGAGAAATTGGAAGGAGAGTTACAGGAAGCCAACCAGAGCCAACAGGCTTTGAAGAAGAGCTTTCTGGAGCTGACAGAACTCAAATACCTCCTAAAGAAAACCCAGGACTTTTTTGAGGTGTTTCTTGGGGGTGTGGTCAGTAAAGGGTCCTTTCCTCAGAGCCCCAAGTTTCTGTTTTGAAAACTGGCTGGTCTGGACTATGAATAAAACCACTTTGTTTCTTGGCCCATGGCCAGGCTATCAGCAAAGTGGGGAGTATCCCAACAGTGATTCCAGTTCGAGGGAATGAAAAAAATGACGGCATTTGGGTCAGGCATGGTGGTGACATCTTCAATCCCAGTGCTCGGGAGGCAGAGGCAGGCTTGGTCTATAGATCAAGTTCTAGGCCAGTCAGGGTGATGTAGTGATACCCTGTCTCAATAGGAAAAGTATGCCCAAAAGAAGGGGAGCCAGAATAAGGGAGAATGGGGTCTGAACAGACTTAGGGTTGGGGTGGGAAGGTTTGGGGGGTTTTGTCCTGACAAGGAGCTCTTTGCTTGTTCATTTCTGTTAACATTTGTGGAAGATTAAGGCTTCCTTAGAAACAGCAAAGCCTGAGGTCTGGGTGCTTCTAAGGTGCCCCGTGTTTAATGACAGGGGCGGTGTTTGTCTTTCAGACAGAAACCAACTTAGCTGACGATTTCTTTGTTGAAGACACTTCGGGTCTCTTGGAATTGAGAGCCATACCTGCGTTCATGACTGGGAAGTTGGGGTTAGTATCACTCCATGTCCTAAGAGTTGGGTGTGGGTAGGTTCCTGATACCTGGTATTTGGAAGAACTGAGTGTGGAACCATTGTCCATGAATGAATGCAAGGCTCCTGCACAGGGACAGACCCGGGGTAGCCTACAAGGCTGGTGAGGTGAGCAAGGGAGGGACCCTTGTCCGTGACTATGCTCATGGCCTCAGCCTGGAGACTGCCTCTGTACAGGGCTCCCATATGGGGCAGAGGTGGCTTCATTATTTATTTGTGGCTCTTCCCTAGCTTTAGGACAAAGCTAGGAGGTAGGTATGTTCCATCCCCCTTGTGTTTGATAAAATATATTTGGAGTTTTCAAATCTTGTTAGAAATGACAAAGTTGAGCAGGCAAATGAACCCTAAGTGGTAGAAATATAACATGATACTCATGAAAATACATGGCAATTCAAAATGGGGTTGTGTTCAGTGTTTATGTGAGGTCGATGAAGTTTAAAACATTTATGAACATTGTGGCTGGAGGCCCCTAATTGTTTATTCAGTAGATATTTGTGAGGTTATTGGAATTTGAAATGGAGCTGGCTGTGGTTGCATACGCCTTTAGTCCCAGCACTCTGGAGGCAGAGGCAGGCTGATCTCTATGAGTTCCAGGCTAATTTGGTCTACATAGAGAGCTTCCAGGTCAGGACTACAGAGAAACTCTTGTCTCAAAAATAAAACACAAAAACCTAAAACCCAAAACCAAAAATGAAATGGAAAGATGACATTTATATAAATATTTTTCTTGAAGGTAATAAAAGATCAATATTATCTAAAGTAATAAACAATTGAAAAGTTACATTTCTGAAGGCCATGTTAGATGCTCAAGCCAGCAGTTATCTAAGTACCAGGATGCTATAAAACAGAGATTCTTGGATATCAGTGTGTTTCTTTTTATCTTTTTCAATTTTTTTCTGTGTGTGTTTCTTAATACACTGCTTTTGAAAAATAAAGGTGCATAGAGACCATTGAACATTTACTGACAATGACTATAACACCATAGGAATAGTTTATTATATTATATATTTATATGTATATAAATATAGTATTACAGACCACATAATGTTATTATAGTATAGATAGAATCGCAATAATTAAGGACACAGTATCGAAGAAAACAGACAATCCAACAAGCTGTGGGCAGGTGGGATGTGTGGTTTGTGAGCAGCTCCCGTCATCCTCCCACAGGCCCTGGGCCTCAGTGCTGTCTCTTGCTGCTGTCTAGGTTCACGGCTGGCGTGATACACAGGGAGAGGATGGCCTCCTTCGAGAGGCTGCTGTGGAGAGTTTGCCGGGGAAACGTGTACTTGAAGTTCAGCGAGATGGACACACTTCTGGAGGACCCTGTGACGGTGGGTGGCTCAGGCCTCCAGAAAGGGCTGTGCGAGCTTCCTGGAGTCCCTAGCACTGAAGACACCTCACTCACCACCAGCTGGTATCTGTTTTCTCCCCTGCCCCCCTCTTTTCTTTCCCTTTCCTTTTTCCTTTCTTCTCTATTTCACCCACTCCCTGTTAAATTCAGTACTTTTGAAGGGTCCATCTAAGGACCAGTTCTTTTTAACACCTCGTGGTTGGTTCACTTCTCAAAGCGTGTGGGCATCTTGTTTCTAGAACCTTACTATACAAGTACCACAAGAGGCCGGAGCTGTTTTCTTCACAAATTGCACCCACCTACAGCCAACTAGAGTCTGTTTTTCTCAAGCTTTAGGGTGCACACAGGTTGCAGAGTCACCTGGGCCGGGGTGGAACCTAAGGGTCTGTGGATCTTTTTTTTTTTTTTTTTTTTTTGGTGTTTGGAGACAGGGTTTCTCTGTGGCTTTGGAGCCTGCGCTAGAACTAGCTCTTGTAGACCAGGCTGGTCTCAAACTCACAAAGATCCGCCTGCCTCTGCCTCCCGAGTGCTGGAATTAAAGGTGTGCGCCACCACTGCCCGGCAAGGGTCTGTGGTTCTTACAGCATTCAGATGATGTTGGTAGGATAGATGGAATTGGCTGCTGCAGCCCTCAGGTTTCCAATGAGAAGGCTCTTCCCTGAAGGCTACACATTCCTCGCTGGTAATTCTATCAGCTAATTGCTTTCTTCCACCCTTCCAATTAATGTTTAAACGCTCTTGTTCTTTCACTCCCAGACACCAAGTCTGTAATCTTCCAGGCTAGATGCTAAAAACTTGAATCTTAAATTTTATTTGATTAAAAAAAAGCCACCATTGAAATAGAATAGAAAACAAGTCTTTAAAAAAAAAAAAAGACACATATATTTATCTGGGGAGGAGATGATAGGGTTTTCCCAGGGTGAGGTTTGCTCATTGCATCTGGGTTGTGCTGACCCCATTGTGAGAAACTCGACCCCTTAATTTGTGATAGTGGGGCGCAGTTCATGCTCTTCCCTGTGAATAATTTTTAAAATATACAAAGCACACTCTCCAGTAAGTACACTAGTATATTTAAACTATCTTCTTATATTGCTTTTCTTTAACCACAGGCAGTAATAATTTTACATGGAAATGATTTTTTGTATAAAATAAGAAAATTTCTACCCTTAATTCTGTGCATCCTTTAGTCTTATTATTTGTGTGTGTGTGTATGTGTGTGTGTGGTTTTTTGCTTTGTTTTTGTTTTTGATAAAGTCTCATGCAGCCCAGACTGGCTTTGGGTTGTACAGGTAGCAGAGACAGGCCTTGTAGTTCTGGTCTTCCTGCCTGTGGTGCCCAAGTGCTGAGATTGCATGCCAAACATGCTTGGTTTCTATGGTTATTTTAAATTGTGCCATTGGATTGTCACTTTACAGTCAAATTTTGACATGTAGTTGTCTTGATGAGAGAGTATTTGTATGGAGAAAGATGATTCAGGTCTCGGAGGGTCACCCAGCAGGTGCTGGAAGTCGGAACGGATCCCTGATTCTAGCAAATCTAGAGTCTATGACCTCAAAGTTCTGAAAAAGACCAGACAGCTTCCCTGGGTGGAGGATGTTTGAAAGTTGTATATAGAGCAGTTGTTTCCAGATCTCCTGAAACACCTCTACCCTGTTCCTATGATCATGTGTACCCATTTGGCTCTGAGGGACTATCAGGATGCAACTCTCAGGCTGTTTCTCTGGACATTTTGTTTCCAGCTACCCTACCTAGCCTCTGCATCCCTCCCTTCTGGACCTTTTGGTGGTGGTGGTGTTTTGAGACAGTGTATCCCCAGGTTGGCTTTAACTCAATGCCCCCTTCCTCATCCTTGTAGCCCTGGGATTATGCATGTGGCTTTTTTTCTTCTTGATGATTTAGTTTTATAATAGAAACCCAAGGAAGGTAGGCTTGAAGGGTGTGTGACACTTTCATGATCCTTCCTGGTCCTGACAAGTGGCTTCCCTCTGAGGTGGCCCCTGATTCTGGGACGCCAAGTGCATGCGATGAGTTCATTAGATTGGAACCTTCAATGGCAAGTTTTATAATCTTTCCCTATTCCCTCAAATGAAAAACAACAACAAACCGGCAGCCCCGTTTCAGTCCATACTTGCCTCTTTACCAGTGACTTGCTTTTGCATTGCTACGGACTAAACTCAGGGCTCTGCACTAGCCAGGCAAGCGCCCAGGCACTGAGCTACTCCTAGCCCGAAATAATGGCTTTTGCTTTTTATTTTGTCTCTTTGTTCCTTTGTTTTAAGACAGGGTTTCACTACTTTGTCCTGACTGGCCTGAAACTTGTGACATTCACCTGCCTCTGCGTTCCTTCCGAGTGCTGGGATTAAAGGCGTGTGCCACCACTCCCAGCCTAAGTGGTGTTCTTAAGGGCACATCGTCAGTAGCTCTGAGTCACAACTTAGTCACAGCTCTCACTTTAGGAAGTATCAAACGGAGTATCTGCAATGTGCAGATGTTTCCAGCTGCTTCTGATGCCCAGGCTAGCCGCTGCTGTTCTGAACCATGAAATCCATGAAATATCCCAGCCCCTCCTGGAGGTGTTTTCTTAGGTGTGAGCGCTCTCTTTCCTATGGGAATGAGAACAGAATCCAAAGCCCGGCTGTGGTCACTGGCACACAGTGAGCAGAGTTTATGGTTTATGTTCTGCCAGGGTACAGCTCAGTGGGAGAATGTTTACATCAGGGTTCCATCCCCGACACTGGGGAAGAAGGAAGGAAGGAAGAAGGAGGGAAAATAACCTTATCTCCCTGATATTCCAGAAAGAAGAAATGAAAAAGAACATATTCATCATATTTTATCAAGGAGAACAGCTCAGGCTGAAAATCAAGAAGATCTGTGATGGGTGAGCGAGGCGTCATGCTCTGTCCTGGTGGTCGGGGTCGGGAGTGGGTAGAGCTATGCCGTGCGGAATGACATGCCCTTGCTGAGGATGACGAGTATTTCAGGATAACTCTCTGAAGACCATTTAGGATGGTGCTGGAAGTGCAACCAGCTGTCAGTAGTTGTGAGGATACTACCAGGGAGAAGGGAACTAACGAGTTACAAAGGCAGCACAGACACAACCTGTTTCAGGGTATATCTTGTTCTACTCTTGCTGCTGTTGACTGGGCAGACTTGGGGTGGAACTGGAGCGTAGTGGGAGGGCACTGGCTGGCATGCTAGAGGCCCTGGGTTTGACTCACTGGCACAGAAAAAGAATAAACAGAAAAGGAGAGAGTGGGCACCATGGCTCAGCTGTTTCTGTAGACCAATCTTCTCTCTCTCTCTCTCTCTCTCTCTCTCTCTCTCTCTCTCTCTCTCTCTCTCTCTCTGTATGTGTGTGTGTGTGTGTTGTCTTGGGGAGTGAAGCTCAGGCCCTCAACTCATGTTAGGTTAGCACTCTTCCCATTGAGGTATATCCCCAGGCTGGCCTTGACTTCACTCTGTGGAAACATTGAGCCTGTAATCCTCCCACTTACAGGCGTGAGGCACTGTGCCCAGCTGTTGTCAATCATTTTCTAATGACCACACAGCAGGCCGTTTTAGCAACGGTTTGGCCCCTTGAGCAGTGTCAGACAGTCCATGATGGCCTGGTAGGGAAGGGGTTACAGAAGACTTTCTGCAGGAACTCATGTGTGCCCTCTCAATGTGTCCAACACAGGTTTCGTGCCACCATCTACCCCTGCCCAGAGTCTGCGGTCGAGCGCAAAGAGATGCTGGCCAGCGTCAACGTGAGGCTGGAAGACTTAATCACTGTGAGTGAGGGCTTCAGGCCGTGAGCTGATGGGGCCGCTGCCCTTTCCTTGGGAGTGCTGTCCCCGGGGGCCCTGTCTGGAATGTTTGCTTTGCAATTCCGGTTGGAACTGCAACAGATTGCACAATTAGAAAGCAGTGTTCAGTGAGCTGGGGCTGACAATTCTGCATGCTGGTCACGTGCTGCTCAGCTCAGAATGGACCACAGCCCTAGTTCACCTTCAGGCAGCCGCCCTCATCTGATGAAAGGAGCTCTTTATGGCCAGCCTTTGCATCAGCCGGCGGAGTGGAGCAACCAGTTTGCTGGTTCTGAATTGTTGTGCTGATTAAGACTGTGGAAACAGTGAGTCTGGTTTTTCCCTGTGAGTGCTTGATGCGTCCCAGATAGACTTCCTTGGGAAGGTCCGTCATCATCCCCAGGGACTCCAAGTGTGTCTGGGTCTAGAATACTCTTGAATGGCAGCAGCATGGAAACTGGTTGCTAAAGTCGTCTGGGCCTCCATCCAATGGTATATTCTCCACCGGTGCTGTCCGCTGTAACTTTCCGTGCCACAGAATTGCTCTGCGGTCCACTCTATCCAGTGTTGTAATATCAGGTCACAGGTGGCTGTTGAGCTCTTGAAACATGACTAATGACAGAATTTTGATTGCTATTTAAATTTTGTGCACATGCATGAGTGTGCTTATGTGGGTGCATGTATATGTGTGCACGTGTCAAAGCCAACGACAATTTCAATTTTAGATATTCTCTTTAGGGATGCCATCTATCTTCTTTGATACAGGGTCCCTGTTAAGTGGGCAGACTGGCCAGCAAGCCCCAGGGCTCCTGTCCCTAATTCCTCAGCCTTGGATTGCTAGCGTATATCGCAGTGCCTGACTCTTTTGAATGAGTTCTGGGCCTTGAACTGATGTCATGTTTGCGAGGCAAGTGCTTTACCAGCTGAGCCACTGCCCCGGATCACTATTCAATTTTTATTAAATCGAGATTCCCAGAGTTGCACATGGCTACTGGATAGGCTAGTACACTTTAAATCTTCAGTGTGTGAGTTTAGAAATTAGGTTTCAGCTATTCACCTTTGAGACCAGGTCTTGCTGTGTAGCTCTAGGTGGGTGGCTATTTATTACATAATTCTGGCTTGTTTTGAACTCATGTCAATCCTCCTGCTTCAGCCTCCTAAGTGCTGGAGTTACAGGTATATGCCGCAACACCTGGAATGTGTGTTTTAAAAGCCTTTGGCTAGCAAACACTTTTACTGTCCCAGAATATCTGTATTTAATTTATTTAGTCTCTATTCCTTTTTAGCCACTGTCCCAGCCACTTTTTCCTTCATGCAATTCCTTCTCTGAAAATACTCTGTGATGGGGCTCAGGGATGTGTCCTGAGAACGGGGAAGAAATGAGGCTGATTGTGTGTACGTGGAACAGGACTTGGGCAGCTGTGCGCAGAGATCCGGGGAAGTTGTGACTGACCTGCTTTCCCCTTCTTCAGTCATAGCCAAGGGTGAATCTGAGACTCTCCACAGTGTCTGGTAGTTGTTCTTGTAAGACAAACTGTGAAAACAGGCATGTGTAGGCATGCGCTCAAATGACCGACTGACCGGAAGGGCCTCCTCTGGAGTCCGTTCTCAGAGTTTCTGTATTCTAGGGTTCAATCCTGTCTGTGAGCAGGATTTTTTAAAATCACATTGTGTGTGTGTGTGTGTGTGTGTGTGTGTGTGTGTGTGTAAGCACTTGTGTTATGGCATGTGGAGATTAGAGGACAATTTATAAAAATAGCTTCTTTTCACCACGTGGGCTCTGGGAATCAAACTCAGGTAGTCAGTCAGACTTGGACCTAAGCACCTTTACACACTGAGCCAATTCTTGCCTGCAAGTGTTTTTGTTAGGATGAGCTTTGTGATAAGGTTAGTGAACACTTCTCTGTGCCAAGGTGGTCTTGTCTCCTGGTAATCTTCAGACTGAGTTGTTTTACACCCTCAAGTGGTCCTTCAAGACACATGTGCAGGCCTGTGTATTACAGGTCTTACGTTCGTGAACTGTCTTTTATAATATACGAAAGGGGACTGAAAAGATGAATCTATTTTTCTTGTCAAAACAGGAAATGTAATTCCATCAAATGAATTTTATGAGCACCCAGTTTCCCGTTCATGAACTCGCTTGGCATTTAATTGAAGGGTTTATCATGGAGACTGTTTGGTCTGACTGTAACATATGACCACAATGGGTAGGCTCAAGTGCTAGACATAGACTCTTACACACAGTTCTTTCTGGAGGCCAGAGGTCCAAAATCAAGGTGCCACCTGAGCTGGGCTCTTGCTGAGAAGGCTGAGGGAGGAGCCTTCCTGTCTTACCCAGCATCTGGTGGCCACTGGCAACTTGATGGCCCTGTCTGGTGGATGCATTGCTCCCATCAGTGTCGCGGTTCCCATGGTGAACTTCTTGGGTGTCTTCCTTTCTGGATCCAGGCTCACATTCCGGTGTGGCCTCCTCTTAACTTGACACACAGTTCAACCTAGAGCAGCAGCAGGAGGAAGAGGAAGCACATAGCTTAGAGGAAAAGGAAGAAAAAGGAGAAAAGGGCTTTGGGTAGGGGAGACAAACTGATCACGTGCTCTTTCCAGGGCAGGGGAAGCCACTGTGGCAGATGAACCCCTGTTTTCGCCATTGTATCAAATACCCCCATGAATGTTCATTGTTTTTCTCTTTTTTTCTGGCTTTCTTTCGGCCAGGTCATTACCCAAACAGAGTCTCACCGGCAGCGCCTACTGCAGGAAGCAGCCGCCAACTGGCACTCCTGGGTCATCAAAGTGCAGAAGATGAAGGCTGTCTACCATGTCCTGAACATGTGCAACATTGACGTCACCCAGCAGTGCATCATCGCCGAGATCTGGTTCCCAGTAGCAGACACCAGGCACATCAAGAAGGCCCTGGAGCAGGGCATGGTGAGTGAGTGGCAGGGGCGGCTGGGGACAGGAGGCAAATGACATCTTCCCAGTCCCTGCTCATCCTGTCTGGGCTTGTGAACAAGTTAATAAGTGGTCTGTGGTAGAACTGTTCCTATCTTGTACCTTCAATGTACCTCCAGCACATTGAAAAAAAATAGAGACTTGTTGTATTTCATATAACAACTCTCTATAATTGAGGATGACCTTGAATTTTTTTTCCCCCAAGATACAGTTTCTCTGCACAGCCCTGGCTGTCCTGAAACTCACTCTGTAGGCCAGGCTGGCCTTGAACTCATAGAGATCTGTCTGCTTTTGTCTCTAGAGAGCTGGGATTAAAGCCACTTGCCACCACCACCTGGCTGACCTTGAACTTCTGACTCCAGGCATTTATTCAGTGCTGGGGGACTGAATTTAGGCACTTGATTGACTGAGCTATGTCTCCAGTCCATTTGCCTTCAATTCTTTTTTCTTTTCTTTCTTTCTTTTTTTTTTTTTTTGGATTTTTGAGACAGGGTTTCTCTGTAGCTTTGGTGCCTGTCCAGGAACTAGTTCTTGTAGACCAGACTGGCCTCAAACTCAGAGATCCGCCTGCCTCTGCCTCTCTGCCTCCCAAGTGCTGGGATTAAAGGCGTCCACCACCACCACCCAGCTACCTTCTATTCTTAACTCATTGCTAAGGCATAGAAGAGAAACTTGCTTTTTTCTTTTTCCTCCAGTAGTTGAAATGCTGTCACCATTTCTTTGTGGCACTCATTTTCAGTGGGTACATTTTGAGGGCTCATGTGCTGCCCCTCTGCCAGCTGGGTAGTTTTCATAGTATGACTGTGGGTGCCACCTATCACCTCATAGCGGTACAGGCTAGCTAGAGAGACACAACACCTGAACCCTTGTACTAAGAGCTCAAAGGCACACTTGGTTCAGCGTGCTGCAGCACCGAGCACACGCACGGTGTTTAGTTACTACTTCCTCGTGTATCTGTGACACTCTCCCTGGGCACAGTGGATCCAGAGCTCTGGGGGGAGACACGGCCCAGTCCCAGGAGACTTTCTAGAAAGAGAGAGGAGCACGGCACTTGCCCTGGAATATGTGCTCGGGGGCAGCCGTGAATGGTGGGTGAGGGAAGTGAGGGGCATCATGGGAGAGAAGCTGGTCGTGACCACCTGTTGACCTCATCCATGAAAGAGTGAGCCCCAGTCCAAAGAGTGCCTGAGGGCTGACCCTTGGTTCTGGATAGGTGAGACTGGCAGCAATGCCATCCAAGCTCAGGCAGGAAGATGCCTCAGGCCATCCAAAGCCACTCAGGGCCACGGTGAACCACACGTGGGAATGGGCTCTGTGGTGCCAAGAGGGCGGCCTGACTGGTTCCTGCTGGAGCATGTGATACACTAGCTTGGATCATCACATGGAGGATCAGGTGGAGGGAAGGAAACTGGCTCTAGCCAGGAAGGTGGGAAGACTTCCTGCTAGGCAGGTGTTACATCTGGTAAGGGGTTGGGGGTGGTGGGGGACTCATGGCAGCTTTGGCAATTAGAGCAGCTGTTGCTGAGGACTGGGAATACTGTGAGGTAGAGCTCTCAGGCAGAGAGGTCTGAAGGCAGAGCTTGTGGTGAAAACGGCTAAGGAGGCGGAAGCTGTCCATATTCCTGCTGAAGGAAATGGAGGCCCAGAGACCACTAGGAAATCAGAGTGGATCAGGGCAGCAGGACTTTAGCGTGGGGGGCGTTCGAGTTGCATTCCCAAACTACACAGAAGGAATTTTCTTCAGATGGGGCAGAGCAGGGGTGCATTCTGGGCGAATTGTGAAGCCGAGTGCTCAGTGAGCAGGGAAGGGGCAAGGTGGGTGCAGGGTAGGGGCAGGGAAGGGGGTAGGGTGGGTACAGGGTAGGGGCAGAAAGGGGTCAGGGTTGGGGCAAGGAGGGAGCAGGAAGAAGACAGGGTAGGGACAGGGAGGGGGCAGGAAGGAGACAGGGTAGGGGCAGGGAGGGGGCAGGGCTGGTTAAGATGGAGGGATGAAAGCTCCTGAGGCACTCAGAACAGTGTAAGGAGTGAAAAAAAAATATTTTATTACATTTCACTTGTGTGTGTGTCGGGGGGGTGTGTGTGTGCGCAGACGTGGAGGTCAAAGGACAGCTTGTCTGAGCTGATTGTCTCTCTCTACCATGTTCACTCTGGGAACTGAACTCAGGTCATCAGATTTGGTGGCAAGCACCCTTACCTACTGAATCAACTTAGTGGCTTAGGGGCAGAATTTTATTCCATGGCAGAGTGGCCTGGTCCTGTCTATATTTTAGAAGCATTTTCACCGCAGAATGGGGAGAGCCAGGCCACCAAGGAGGTAGTGCCACAACACTGGGGTCAGAATTGAATTTAGAATACAGCAGGGGGGTGGAGCATGCCTGTAATCCCAGTACCCATGAGGTGGAAGGACTTGAAGTTCAAGGTCATCCTTGAGTAAGGGCTATTTCAAGGCCAGCCTTGGGATACAGGAGACCCTGTCTTAGTGTTATCCTCCTACGAGGCTGGCTAGAGCAGTTCCTTCAACCCCCTGAAGTCTCCCAGGTGCTTCCCAGGACAGGTGTGAGTGGGAGGGCTAGGAAGCGTGAAGCCAGGTGTTGTGTTCTGTCCTCATCGTCACAATCCCTTCCCTTGTGGCCTCTGCCAGCCACTGCTCAGTTGCCGCAGGGTGTGTACCGGCCGGAGAGGAGGCTTCGGGCCTTGCTGCTTAGGAGGGGACTCCTACCCCCCTTAACTGTACAGTGGGGAGCTCTTCCACTGCTCTATGACCTGGAGCGGTTTCTTAACCTGCTGTCCTTGGTGTCCTCCTCTCTAAACTGGGTTTGTCTTGATCTACCTCATGGCATCAGGAGGTGACGTGTGACTAAATTCTGCAAAGTCTCTTTTAGTTGGCGAAGTCCCCCTGAGGGCACACTGTGCGGGTTTGGGGTTGTGGATGGTGAAGGCTTGGGCAGACAGAGGAGGTGACTTTGGCAATCTTGGTTTCCTTGAGGAGTAGTTCAGGAAGATGTCAGCGGGAGGACTAAGTCATCCTCATCAAGAAGCCAAGGTGTTTTGACTTCACTTTGAAGTCTTTGCAGAACAATGCCTTTGGTTTATTTTACTCTAGGGTGTGACTGGGCAGGGTGGGTGGGTGGGTGGGTGAATCAACAGATGGGACCTAGGCTGGAGGAGATGGTGAGGCCTGGCTAGGGTGGTAACTCAGAGAATAGGAGCCAGGATTCAGGAGGGAGAAGTATTGGGCCGGAATGGTGGCCACTAAGTCAGGAGAAGGGATTGAAATGGTGGCTACAGAACTTCAAGAACCTAGGAAGGTGGGGGCTCAGGCTCTGGGAAGAGGCAGGGGACAGGGAGAACCTAGTTGGGGTGCATTGGTGATTCAGCTGTAGGTGCATGGATTTTTCTAGAGATGCTGAGTCAGGAAAACCTACTGGGCAGTTAGAAAAGAGTGAGATGTGGAAGAAAGTTCTTTCCTTGAAAAAAAAAAAAGATGAATTAGCAAAATGACTGAGCTTCTGAAGAAAGGTGATGGTGGGGCAGAGAATAGAGAGCCTAGAGCTGAGTGTGTGTGGGTGCGTGTGTGCATGCATGTGCGTGTGTGTGTGTCTGTGTGTGTGTGTGTGTGTGTGTGTGTGTTGGAGAGGGGTGGAGGATGACCAGAGAACCAGGACAGGTTCTTCCCTTTTGATACACTCATGTAAGAGATATTAGGTAAGTATTAAAACACATTCACCTTGCACAGGTGGAATCATGATTCTTGGGGAGGTCAAGAGATGTCCCAAGTTCATGTTCAGATCCAGATCTGTGGGCCAGTACTTAGCTCTCAAATATATACATTGGTCACCTGTTCTTTCTGCAGGAACTTAGTGGCTCCTCCATGGTCCCCATCATGACTGAAGTGGAGACTAAAGCAGACCCTCCCACCTTCAATAGGACTAATAAATTTACAGCTGGCTTTCAGAACATTGTCGATGCCTACGGTGTAGGTAGCTACAGAGAGATAAACCCAGGTAAGGGTCTGACGCCTTGCACAGTGAGGTAGCAAGAAATTGAAAATTGCTGAGGTGTGCCTCTCAGTAGATGCAGGAGGTGAATCCAATTATACCGTGACATTCTATAATGTCTTTTGGTTTCCCAAGGCCCTGTGTTGTCTTTCGTAAGTGCTGACTTATGAAAGATTTATTTTTTGTCTTCACCCCTCCTTGAGTATGTTTTATTTAATTTATTTTTATTTTATGTGCATTGGTGTTTTGCCATGGGTGTTGGGTCCCCTGGAACTGGAATTATAGACAGTTGTGAGCTGCCGTGTGGGTGCTGGGAGTTGAACCCAGATCCTCTGGAAGAGTAGTCAGTGCTCTTAACCACTGAGCCATCTTTCTCACCTTTTGAGTATGATTTTGTTTAGAGTCAGGTTCCTATATGTAGTCCAGGGTAGCCTTGAACTCAAGATCTCCATGTTTCCATCACCTGAGCACTGATTGTACAAGTGTGTGACACCACACCTGGCTGTTTTAAATGACAGCCAGCCCTAGGTTTCATTTTCTTCTCCAAGTCCTCCAAGATCCTATAGCATCTTTACAATTCTGAAGTTATTGTGTGAGAAAGACAAGGATCCACAGGACCTGGGATCAAGAGAATAGATTCTTGGTATCCTGGCTTGTTTTGTGTGACCATGGAAGCCTGGGTAGTAAAATAGAGGGGTAGACCAGATGTCCTATAGCTACACAGAGAAGAACATAGTTCTCTAGCCTGAGTCTTCTCTAGCTTGTGATGGATAATTCGGGGCCTTCAGGGGATCACGTTGCCCGTGAGTGACTGCTGGTGCTGTCTGGGGTGGAGACAGACCAAAGATGATACTGACAAGAATACAGAAGTTAGAGACACCCTTCTAGTCCTGTGTTAGCCACTTTTACTACACTGGCCAAATAACTCCATAAACAGCTATGGAAGATGAGATTCTATAAGGGCTTTTCCACACTTTTGCCCTGACAAAAGAAATGTAGGGAAGCAAGGGTTTATTTTAGTTTTGGTTCCAGAGGGAAAGTCTATCATGGCAGGGTAGAGAGGGCATGGCAGTAGGGGCAGGAAGCTGGAGGTGGGGGCACATTTTCATCTGCACACAGGAAACAGAGAAAGAACAGAAAGTGGGGCCAGGCTATAAAATCTAAAGCCTGTGTTCCCTCCTAAAGGTCCCATAATCTTCCCAAAATAGTGCCACCAACTGGGGACCCAGTGCTCAAATGTGAGCCTATGGGAGGCATTTGTCATGCTGGGAAGGAGAAACAAGAGCTAAGAAAAGGGGACTGTGGAAAGGGGTCAGGGGCAAGGTCGAGTCTATTCTAGTTTGATTTCTGTGGCTGCATAGATACTATGACCAAAACCAAACCAGGGAGGAAAGGGTTTATTTCACCGTATAGATATAGTTCACCATGAAGAGAAGGAAGCCAGGGCAGGAGCTTGAGGCGGGAACTGAAACAGAGGCCACGGAGGAGTGCTGCTTGCTGCCTGGCACCTCACGGCTTCTTCAGCTTACTTTCTTATACACCAGGGAGGCACTGCTCCCGGTGGACTGGGCCTTCTCACATCATTAATAAGAAAATGCCCAGAGATTTGCCTACCAGTCAATCTGATGGAGGCTTTTTCTTCCCAGAACTACTCTAGCCGTGTCAAGTTGACAAAAACAAAACAAAGCAAAACAAAACCTAGCCAGCTCAACCCAACCAGTGACTTACTTCCTCAAATGGATACAATTCCAGTCTGCGATGGAAGAGCAGATGTTGCCCCAGACCACAGCCTGCCAGTGACCGATCCCTCATTTAGCAGATGAGGCCTTAGAGCACATTCTCTGCCCTTGACCCCCTCCCAATGCCATCGTCCTATGAATTCATCAAGGGATTAATCCAGAGGTTAGGTCAGAGCCCGCAGGATCTCATCTTTCTGGAAATGCTATCACAGAAACACCCAGAGGTGCTTTGCTGATCCAGTCCAGCAAGCAGTCAAAAATCTACCATTACAAATGCCACCTAACTTTGTGACTGTGGGAAGCTTGAGTCACCTGTGAAAGACTCAGTGCTGGCATAAACTGAGAAAGGAGAATCTGTGCTCGTGGGGTAGCTTGGGCACATGGGAACCATGCCAGAACTGTGTGGAGATGATGGGGAGAGGCAATCAGAAAGGCTTGTGGGAACTTGCCGGCTGCTCGAGGGGCCTCAGCCGCTGTGACTGCCACCCCTACAGCTCCCTACACGATCATCACCTTCCCCTTCCTGTTCGCTGTGATGTTTGGAGACTGTGGTCACGGGCTGGTGATGCTGATGGCGGCCCTGTGGATGGTCCTAAACGAGAGACACTTGCTGGCTCAGAAGAGCACCAATGAGGTGGGTGTCAGCCAGTGTTCCTGGAGGGAAAACAGTAAAATGTGTACACGAGGAATTGGTGGTGGTGGCGCACACCTTTAATCCCAGTGCTTGGGAGGAGGAGACAGGACGGTCTCTGTGAGTTCGAGGCCAGCCTGGCCTACATGGCAAGTTCCAGGACAGCCAGACTGAGAGACATGGAGACCTTGTCTTTAACAAACAAAAAACAAAAACAAAATGTATATGTAAAGGGCTGGAGAGATGGCTCAGCAGTTAAGAGTGCTAACTGCTCTTGTAGAAGTTGTAGAAGCTTGGTTCCCAGCATGCGTGTTGTGGTAACTCTAGCTCCAGGGCATCCAGCTCCCTCTTCTGGCCTCCTTAGGCATCTGAACACATGTGTCATATACTCACACACATAAAAAAAAATGTGTATGTGATTGTCATTATAAGGAATAACATAGTTTTGTGAAAAACAAGAAAAAGATACGAAGTTTAAAAATTCAGCCCAGTTCAGCCCAGTGATGGAGGTTTATCTTTAATCCCAGCAGAAACAGGTGGACCTCTAAGTTCAAGGCCAGTCTGGTCTACAGAGCCAGTTCTAGGACAGTCAGTGCTACACAGAGAAACCCTGTCTCGAAAAGACAAAAAGAAAAGGACTACACATTATTTGTAGCTTCTTTTAAAACCTGTCCTAAAATATCCTGAATGTTTTGTTCATGGCAGAATCTCTTTCTAAGAAACCCCAAGGGTTCCTGGACACTGGGACCTCACTCTTGGAGTCCCTCTTTAGCACAGCCCTCTTCCACGTTGTTTTGAAGGCAGAAGTCCACGGGTGCTTGTGCGGGTTGGAGTTTGTCTGCCAGTCAGTTAATGGCAGATGTGCTCATGGTAATACACGTGACAGAGCGGAAACATGCCCTTAGCTGTGTTCCAGACTGCAAGATGGCTGCAGGCCTTTGGCACAGGTTGGATTGGTAGAGCGAGTGCCATGATGTCATTGTGAGTTAATCATAAACAAGGTCAGTCTTTTAACTGATGTCGTTTTCTGTGGAAGACATTTAAAGTTGCCAAGCGGCATGTCAGCAGTTCCTGGAATGAATGATACCCGAATTCAACATCTTTATAATGAATGATACCTGTATCCAGGAAGCTGCTTTCCCTGGTGGATGTGGCAGATAGAAGCCCAGCTCTGAAGACAAAGCCCCCAATGATTGCACATCTGACCTGGAACGGTGGGCAGAGGCCAGCTCAGGCTTCTCTCCTGGAGGTGCTGGAGGCCACAGCCTGCCAGTTTCCAGTCCCTTCCTTAGCAGACAAGGCCTCAGAATGCATAGCAGTCTATTCTGCTAAGACAAAGAACACGAGACTTACATGTTTGTTTGCACAGTGAATACAGGGCAGGGATTCCCTAACTGACCTATACAAACTCAGGACTACCCCAACATGGGGGAATATGACGTCTGCCTTGGTCATGCCGTTTCTCCCCCCACTACTGATGCTGGAGATATCCCACATCACCCTTCCCTCTGCATCTCTTCAGGCCCCACTGACACTCACCCTTTGTTTTCCTGGACCAGATCTGGAACACCTTCTTCAATGGGCGCTACCTGATCCTGCTCATGGGCATCTTCTCCATCTACACCGGCTTGATCTACAATGACTGCTTCTCCAAGTCTTTTAACATCTTTGGGTCCTCTTGGAGTGTCCAGCCTATGTTCAGAAATGGCACATGGAAGTAAGTTTATAGCCTGCCTGGGTGTGCTTGCTGGCCATCTAAAGACCTCGATGACTACTACAGCTGGGCGTTTACACACGGCTCTGATCATAGGTGCCCCTGATATTTCACCCAATAATGTAGTTTTTTTTAAAGATTTATTTATGGGGGGTGGAGAGATGGCCCAGCAGTTAAGAGCACTGCCTGCTCTTCCAGAGGTCCTGAGTTCAATTCCCAGCAACTACATGGTGGTTCACAACCATCTGTAATGAGATCTGGTGCCCTCTTCTGGCCTGCAGGCATACATGCAGTGAATAAATAAAACTGTGTGTGAATAAATAAAACTTTTTTAAAAATGTATTTTACATGTATGGATGTTTTACCTACATGTATGTGTACCGTGAATGTGCGGCAGAGGTCAGAAGAGGGCATTGGGTCCCCTGAAACTGTAGTTAGTTTTCTGAGCTGCCTTTTGGTTGCTGGGAATTGAACTTGGGTCTTCTGCAAGAGCAGCAAGTGCTCTTAACTGCCAAGCCAGCTCTCCAGTCCTAATAATCCAGTTTTATCTTACGTGCAAGACCTGCACCACTTCCCCAGCCACTGAACTGGTTATCGTATTGCCGAGAGAGAGCATCACGGAGAAGAGGGTGAGGTTGGCAGTATACTCTGTTCTTGTGTGGCGATGGAGGGGGAGTGAGATCGCCAGTCACCAGCTAGGAGCTTAGTGAAGTCTTTCCTTAGGAGAGGCTGGCACAGATGGTACTGTATGCAGATCCTCACTTCTAGTGTTCTAGGCCCCACACCCTGCTGCAGGACATTTCCCTAGGCTGCCCAGAAGAGCCAGAGTTCAATGGTAAGAGCAAAGAGGAGATTCAGAGTTTGTGTTGGCAGCTTCCTGAATTTGCTTGTGGCTGAGTCAGGAGGGTGGGTGGAGGGTGGGCACAGCTAGTTGGATGGAAGTGGGCAACTAGAAGCTCTCTAATGCCACAATCTGCACTGCCCACGTAGTTTCCACACCTGTCCTAGCAGTTAATTGGACTGGAAGCTTCAGGGATGGGGGTCTGGGGAGCTTGAGGGAGACAGAGCGGTGTAGTTACAGCCTTGTTTCCCATCCTGCCTCCTCCCCCTCTTCCTCCTATCATGGGAGTGCTCTCCCCTCCCTTCTTCCCTCCCCCTCCCTTCTCCCTCCTTCTGTCCCTCCCTCCATCCCTTCCTTTCTTCCTATTTTTGAGACAAGGTTTCCCTATACAGCCCTGACCTTGAACTTCTATTGATCTTCTAGAGATCTGCCTGCCTCTGCCTCCCAGGTGCTCAGATTAAAGACGTGCCTCACTGTACCCAGTCTATAACACTTCTATTTAAGGAATAAGAGTTTTGTTTGTCCACTCAAGTCTGTACAGGACATAAAAGAAGGGAGAGAAGAAACAGGCAGTCTCATGTGAGGAGGTTTGTTGGCCATCATTGGAAGGCTTAAATGAGCTTTCTGGAGGAAACGGGCGGTGTTTTGTTTTTTAGTAAGAGGACCGAAAGCAGGTTCTGGTACAAGCTAATGGACCTGACTGCATCCCCAGCCCAGATGGTGATAATCTTTAGCTTGAGTTGTGGAGGTTCTGACAGATCTCATTTGGATTTCCTGGAAGGTCCAGTTTCTGGGAGTAACAGATGGCAATGATACAGGTAATGAATGATGGATGCTGAGACCGAGGCTTCAACATGGCTGTATTTGTGGTCTGCTCCCCTTATAACGGATAGGCTTCTTAAAAACCACCTAGAAGAACTTAGTTTCAAAATATATTTAATCTGTATCATTTCCCAAAACTACCTCTAGAGTGGGCTTGTCAGTCTGCAGACCTGGGTACAAGTGCATGCCTTTACTGTCCCTGTAAATGGCCCTTCCAGCCCCTGGCTCTTCAGACACCCTGGAGCCCGGGTTGTGGGGAGGGGGGATGTCAGTGCTCAGCACACACCCCAGTGCTGGGATAGCGCCAAGTAGACCTGTGTTCACGGTGAGGTGGAGAAAGTTGCAGTCCTTCATCACCAGAGGGGAAGCACTGTCCAGCTGAGTTTGGTCACTCTGGACCTGCTTCTTCTGACACGTGACGGTGGCTTTCTGGAGACTTCCTGTGGTCACTGGGGTTGGATACATGGCCCAACAAGGAAGGTAGCACATTAGTGACCCAAATAGGCTTCGTGATGTCCTGAGCCACTGTCTGAGACCATGGCACAGTTTTACAGAGAGTGCTCTTCTAGGCATCCTGGTGCAGTGATCTTTATTTCAAACACACATGCCCTTTGTTTCCTATAGAGGCTCATTTAAAAAAAATTGAGGCTGGGACCATTTCTCACCTGGTAAAGTGCTTCTGTGCCAACAGGCAGATCCAAATCCAGCTCCCTGGAGTCCGTTTGAAAGCTGGGTGTGGAAGCGTGTATTTGTAACCTCGGTATCAGGGTCACAAGGACAGAGTCCCTGATACTCACTGGGTAGCCAGACCAAGTTTCTCATTTCCTTTCTTCCCCCTTTCTTTTCTTTTGGGGTGGGTTGAGTTTTACAGAGCTAAAGGTCTATGTGGAAAAGTCCATCTGCCCTTTAGGACTGCTCTTTAAGGCTTGGACCTGCTCTTTTTCTCCTCCTTTTTTGTCTGTTCCCCCCAGCCCAGTCCCCACTTCTTTGCTGATACTTCGCAGTTTTTATTTTTCTGACTGCACTCCAGTCAGGGCTAAAGCTCTTTGGAAACTTGGGCTGTTAACCTGTGTGGTCCGGAGAGTAACTTCAGAAGCCTCGGGGCTCAGGACAGTACCTGATACATGGTGGCTATTCTGTGACCAAACATGGAGTTATCGAGTAAACAAAATGGCCACCTTGCCAGCATCTGGGCTTTGGTTGGCTCAGGAGCTCATGGCTGATGACACTGTTTGATTGATTATTATTACTTTATTTTTTTTAATATTACTTTTGTCTTCCCACTTTGTCTTTGTCTTCGTAGTGATCATGTCATGGAAAAGAGTCAGTATTTGCAGCTGGACCCGGCCATCCCAGGAGTGTATTCTGGAAATCCCTATCCATTTGGGATTGATCCGGTAAGAATGCCCTTTGGGGTGAAATGTCAGTTATGGTCGCCATGCTGTTGAGATCGCTAAACAGAGATGGACCTGTCACCTGAGGCTGAGGATGGGTTAACTCTGGGGCTCCTGTGACAGGCAGAGCTGGGTCCAGGAGGCAAACTCCTCTGTACCCTGAACTCTTGCTTTCTATATGGACTCCTGCCTGCTGCTTCTCCAGCAGCTCGCCCACTGCTGGCTGTTGATAGCTTTTAAAAGGCCGTTGCAGCCTGGAGAGGAAGCTCAGCTGGCAGAGTGCGTGGTGTTACAAGCGTGAGGACCCAAGTTTGGTCTCCCAAACTCTCATGTCAAAACCCAGATATGGGCTGGACGTGTGGGGCACACCTTTAATGCCAGCACTCAGAGCCAGCCTGGTCTCCACAGTGAGATGCTGTCTCAAAGAACAAAGCAACAACAACAAAAAAATCTAGGCTTGGTAGTAAGTGCTTGGAATCCCAACCATCAGGAGGCGGACACAGGTGGATCCCTGGGACCCATCCTAACCTAATTGGCTAGTGAGAAATCCTGCATCAAAAAAGGAAAAGGGAAAACTGATGGACAGCCCCTACATACGCTCTCAGCGTTGGTTCTCTAGATAGTCTGCGCATTAAGTAAGTTACTTAACATCCTAATCAAGTCCCCTACTTTTTCCCCCCAGTGGGTGACATCTTTCTTTTGCACTGTTTAGGATGACTTTTTGTAGACCAGAGGTCAGCCTTGGGTGTCATCTTCAGCATACCTTGTGTTTTGAGACAGGGTTTCTCCCTGGGACCTAAGCCTTGCCAATAAGCGAGGCTGGCTGGCCAGTGAGCCCCAGGGATCCTCTTGTCTTTGTCCCCCCAGCACACACAACCATACATTTTTACATGGATCTTGGGGTCAAGCCTGACTTCTCATGCTTGCATGGCAAGCACTTCACAGACTGAGATATGTCCCCAGACTCCTGGATTTAGAAAACATGTTTCATTTTACCAATTTGTTTATCTCTTAGCCAACTAAGATCTGACATCTCCCAAAGCCCTTTGCTGGTGTCATCTCTGAGTAGAGATTTGTGAATGGTCACTCACGTCCATTCACAGAAAGCCGGTGTACACTGCCACCAGGTGGCAGTGTTGTGCCCCCAGTCAACCATGCTTCCTGCAGACTGGAACTTGATTAGTGTTTTTCTCTGCTCTGGATGGGACGGAGCCTGAGTGGCCAGTGTCAGTCTCAGCAACTGAAAGTTAACAGCATAGGTCCAAAAGTGGCTCCCCAGCAGCCTCCCTCATGCCGCCATCTCCTCCAGTTTCCCTGGGTTCTCCCCAGCAGCCCTTTCCCTCACCCCAATACAAGCAGAAGGCGTTGCATTGCAGGAGAGTTTTCAGGCCTACGGCCCAGTTCCAGTTCCATTCTGTTTTATCAGAACAGGTAAAACCCTTGAAAGCCAGTCTGTAAACTGCAGAGTGTAAAAGACAAACAAGTTGCTAATTTTTTTTTTTTAAAGATTTTATTTTTGGCCAGGCGGTGGTGGTGCACACCTTTAATTCCAGCACTCGGAGGCAGAGGCAGGTGTATCTCTGTGAGTTTGAGGCCAGCCTGCTCTACAGAGTGAGTTCCAGGACACTAAGACTGTTACACAGAGTAATGTCTGTGTCAAAAAATTAAAACCCTGTCTCAAAAAATTAAAAAAACAAACAAAACACTTTTTAATTGAAAAGAAACTCTTTGCATATGTGTCTCTGCGTGGGTATGTGTCCATGAGTCCAGCTGTCCTAGCAAGCCAGAGGCATCGAGTCCCCTGGAGCTGGAGTTGCAGGTGGTCGTGAGCAAGCTCTGAAAGGCTGTTATGTGCTCTGGCCATCAGCTGTCTCTCCAGCTCTGTGCCATGTGCTGGCATCTTTGCAGAGGGGAAGGTGTTCTCACTGGTCAGACTAGCATGGCCAGGAAGCAGGCAAGGGAGTTTAGAGTTGTCAGGGTCTGGTGGCATTCCTTTGCTGCTGTTCCTACCTTCTCTTCCCGCACAGCCCACACCTCCCTGTCAGCAAACCCCGTCTGCCTAGTTCTGCTCCTCAGACTCAGCAAGGATGGAGAACTTTAAACTTACAAATTTGTTCTGGGGAAGATGTAGGGGAGCCTTTACGCAGCATGGGTGGGGGGATGTAAACATGTGTGGCCATCACAGAAGTCAGTATGGGGGTCCCTTGAAGCCTGAAAGTAGAACTATATGACTCAGCTAGCCCACCCTTGGCTACGCCGCAGAGACACTCGCGCGTCTGTATTCATTGCTTCTCTATTCCCAACAGCCAGGAAATGGAACCTGCCTAGATGCCCATCAGCATATGAATGGCTAAAGAAAATGTGTTACATGTACACAATGGGATTTCATTCAGCCTTAAAGGAAAATGAAATTACGGCTTTTGCAGGGAAATGGATGAAACTGGAAAATAATATGCTGGGCTACATAAGTCTATTGCCGAAAGACCGGTGCTGCTTGTTTTCTCTTCTACAAAGCCTAGATTTGAAGTGTGTTCGAGGCAATGGGGGTGGGACTGGAAGGGCGATCATGAAAAGACAGGAGCGCTTGGGAAGGGGAGAATAGGAGGGAGCTCTTAGTTGGCTTCTGTTGTGGTAAAACAGCATAACCAAAAGCAACTAACTTAGAGGACCGGGTTTGACTTATACTCTCACTCACAGCCCACCACTGAGAAGTCAGGGCGGGAACCTGGAGGCAGGAACTGAGGCAGGAGTCACAGAGTTATGCTGCGTGTTGGCGTGTTCCCCAAGGCTTGCTCAGCTTGCTCTCTTCCACAGTCCAGGACCACCTGCCCTCACTGGTATGCCCACAGTGGGCTGGATCCTCAGACATCAGCCATCAATCAGGAGAATTCCAACTGGCCAAGCTACTGGTGACAGTTGATGCTCTTTTTTCAAATGATTCTAATTTGTGTCAAGTTGGCAAAAAATTAGGGCAGATGGTAATGGAATCTGAGTGGCATAATAGCAGGAAGTGGGGACTCTCTGGGCAGAAGGAAGGGGATCACCAGGAAGTGGGGGCTATCTGGGGAGAAGGGAGGGGACCAGGAAGTGGGGACTATCTGGGGACAAGGAAAGAGATTAGGAAGTGGGGACTATCTATCTGGGGAGAAGGAAGGGGACCAGGAAGTGGGGACAATCTGGGGAGAAGGAAGAGGACCAGGAAGTTGGGACTATCATCTGGGGAGAAGGAAGGGGACCAGGCATGGGGAACCAGTGTGCACTGGGGAGGACAGAGGCTGTGGAGACTGAAGTAGAATGAAGTATAGTGGACGTTCTTGTATGAAAATGCCATATTGAGACCAATTACTTTGACTGTTGGTATGTGCCTGGTGCTTAGCCTTTAGCATTTGTAGTTTGTCTGATTGGCTGTATCTATAGTGTGTTAGAGACTCTACCCTAACTACACTGAGTGATGCTGTAGACATGGGTCATTCTGATGGCCAAAGAAAGGCAGGGTCTGAGGGCAAGCCTAGGATAGTTTAGATGCCAGGATTGCTGAGGTGGTGCCTCTAGTGTTAGGACACTAGTCTCTGCAGTCCTTTCTCTCTCCATCCTGCTGGTCTCTTGGTGACTGGCTGACAGCTCTGCTCAGAATATTGCGAAGAGACCCTGAGCTGTCTGTAGCTTCTAACAGCATGTTTGTTTATGTAACTCTGTATATGAGTATGTATCCACAATGTGGAGATGGACAAGAAGACTATGTATTAAGGCTGTGCCTAGCTGGATATTAGCCATGTTGTGGTTTAATGAGAATGTTTCTTATAGTCTCAGGCATTTGAGTACTTGGCCCTTAGTTGGTGGTGCTATTGAGGTGAAGGTGGTGCAGCCTTGCTGGAGGAAGTGCATTACTGAGGGTGGGCTTTGAGATGAAAACGTCTCTCTGCTTCATGCTTGAGGTTGAGAAAATGTGAGTTCTCAGCTTCCTGTCCCAGCCTTCATGCCACCATGGTTCTCGGCCATGATGGAGTCTTATCCCTCTGGAACCGTAAGTTAAACTCTCTCTTCTACAAGTTGCCTTGGTTGCGGTGTTTTATCAAAGCAACAGAAAAGTAACAAAGCCTCTAAGAAGGAAAGCATTCTGAAATACGGAATTGTTTGTGATGGAAGGGGAGAAGGCTGTGTGGATTTGTTACCTTCAAGAGGACACATCTTGTAGGTATTATGGGATGTGCTTGGGTTTCATGTGAGGTCAAGGGTTGGAGTGCTGTACTTTTGTATACTGTAAAGTTTTTTTACTCATATTGGTTTAATAAAATGCCGATTGGCCAGTAGCCAGACAGGAAATATAGGCAGGGCAACCAGATGAGGAGAATTCTGGGAAGAGGAAGACAAATGCAATCACCAACCAGATACAGAGGAAGTAAGATGAGAATGCCTCACTGATAAAAGGTAGCAAGCCACATGGCTAAACATAGATAAGAATTATGGGTTAATTTAAGTTGTAAGAGTTAGTTAATAATAAGCCTAAGCTATTGGCCAAACAGTGTTGTAATTAATATAGTTTTGTGTGATTATTCAGGTCTAGGTAGCTGAGAAAACAAAGCAAGGACTTGGGATGGGAATGGAGACCACAGGGTTCGTGAGCTTTCTATGACGAGGAGGAACATTAGTGCTAGGACCGTTAAGCAGAGTGAGATCCAGATTACCCCGTGGCTACTCTATATCTTTTTAGGGCTGGCCGTGAACCTGTGTCGCTATTCATCATGCTGGGACCAGGACTATATGGAAGGCAGGAACTGATGTGGGATTCCTCTCAATATGCTATGAATACATTTTATTACCATTGGCTAATAAAGAAGCTGTTTCAGCCAATGGCTTAGCAGAGTAAAGCCAGGCGGGAAATCTGAACAGAGATATATAGAGTAGGCAGAGTCAGAAAGATGCCATGTAGCTGCCAAAGGAAGAAGATACTGGACTGGAGCTTATACTGATAGGCCACAGCCTTGTGATACACGGGTTAATAGAAATGGGTTAATTTAAGATATAACAGTTAGCTAGAAATATGCCTAAGCTATTGGCCAAACAGTATTGTAATTAATATAGTTTCTGTGTGATTATTCGGGTCTGAGCGGCCAGGAAATGAACGAGCAGTCTCTGGTTATAAGGACCCATATCTTATCCATGGCTCTGACAATTGATTGTATAAATGGCTTAAGAAGGTTCTAGAAAATGTTCTGTCCTGTGAAGTATTCTAGGAATTCAAAGCAAAGTGGGATACTATAAAAAAAGGAGTTGGAACCCATTCTTTGGTCAGCACTCTGCAGTAAAGGAACTGAGGCAAGTTTGAGTCTCTCCATAGTATTTCAGCATATCTTTCCATTTGGTACAAGGCAAACCATGTATCTTCCAATTTGTGTGTGTGTGTGTGTGTGTGTGTGTGTGTGTGTGTGATGTATGAGGGGAGGCATGCATACCATAGACTGCTTGTGGAGGTTAGAAAACAACTTTGTTGGTTTCTCCTTCCACTTTTTCATGGGTCCCAGGAATAGAATCCAGGTCCTGCTGTAGTTTGCTTTCTGTTGCTATGATAAACACCATGACCACAAACAACTAGGAGAGGAGAGGGCTGATTTAGCCTCGCAGATTACAGTTCGTCACTGAGGGGAAGCTAAGGCAGGAACTGAAGCAGAGGCTATGGAGGGAGCCGTTTACTGGCTTGCTCCTCATAGCTTAGTTTGCTTCCATAGACGACCCAGGAATGCCTGCCTAGGGATGGAACCACCCACAGGGAACTGGGCCTCCTACATCAATAACTAATGAAGAAAACAGTCCACAGGCCAGTCTGGTGGAGGTAAAGTTGCCTCTAGTTTGTCAAGTTGACAAAAACTGAGCAGTACAGGCAGCTGGACTTGGCAACAAGCACCGTTTGACAATGGGCCATCTCGGCAGTCTATCCCTTCCACACTTGGATATATGATCAATGGCATCAGTGGTCCTCACACTTGGTTACCACAGTTGTGGCTATAACGAGTTTGTCTTTTCCCTTTTCTTAGCCCGACGTGCATGTTGTCATCCCCACAGCAGCATCCTGGGGGAATGTGTTGTAACCTGACTTCCTAAAGACCTCCCCAGTTCTGCTCATGTCTTTCTCATCATGTTTCTTATCCAGATTTGGAACCTGGCTTCAAACAAACTCACATTTTTAAACTCCTATAAAATGAAGATGTCAGTCATCCTGGGGGTCGTTCAGATGACTTTTGGTGTTATTCTCAGCCTCTTCAATCACATGTGAGTTTCTTCTTAAAAGAAAGATTTATTTTTAATTATGTGTATGTGTGTGTTTCAGTGTGGGTGTGTGCACATGAGTGCAGGCTCATGGATCCCCTGAACTGGAGTTATTGGTGATTGTGAGCTGCCTAACATGGGTTCTAGAAACCGAATTTAGGGCCTCTTAACTAATAAATCATCTTCCACCCTTCATGTGAGTTTCATGATTTACTCTCTGCTTGCTTGTCTGGTGGCACTGATGGGGATGAGGCAGAGCAACTAGTGAGCCTTTGTATGGCAGGTAGCTTCCCTCTGGGTCTTGGCTTGAGCTGAGACAGGCTGGTTGGCTAGAATCAGGAGCACCTGTTTCTGCTATGCAGAGTCTGTTGAAGAGAATGCATGTTTTGCATCTCAGAAATACCTTAGTGTTCATGAGGTGCTGGGAAGCTCATTCAGAGCACCTTGTGTTCCTCCAACCCGGAAGGGATGGTTGGTATAGTATCCACCTCATTCTCTACCCTTTTGAACACGGCAGCTGACATCAGGTGCCCAGAAATCCCACTTGCTACTTAGGTCAGGAGTAAGTGGGGCTCAGGGTCCCCAGAAATGATGGAGAGCTTATCAGTCATTTTCAGTCTCAACTTCAGCTCCGAGTGAATGTGATCATAACTTCAATGCCCGACACTGCTGAGATTGTTATCACGGTATAACATGGGACTGTAACTCAGTTGGTAGAGTGCCTGTCTGGCCTGCACAAAGCTCTGGGTTCATACAATGGGTGGGATTGTAGTATACACCTGTAATCCCGGCACTCAGGTGGAGGCAGAAAGATCAGAAGCTCAAAGTCCAGCTACACAGCAAGTTCAAGGCCAGCTTGGGCTCTGGGAGATCCTGTCTAAAAAATAAAGGAGCAAGTAAAGAAAGAAAGGGAGATAAAGAAAGAGAATGGGAACACATGACCAGAATGGGTTAGGTTACAGGAAAACAAACGACTTCAACCTCTATGGCTGAAAACCTTGAATCACAACAGCAGTGCTCACAAGGGTCCCCTGTCTGTCATCCTTCTGCCCAGGGGATTTAGAGGATGGGTGGGCACTACCTGGATCCCTGCAGGTGCCATGGCAGAGAAAAGGTAGAGAGTTACTCATGGTAGAGTCTTAAAGCTTCTACCCAAAGTGGCAGGTGACTATTTCTGGTCCCATTTTGTTGGCAAGAACCAGTTGTAGGGTGATCTTAACTTAAGAGGCCTTAGACAACCAAGGATGCTATGCTCTAAGGGATGAACTGCGAGAGGCTAAAGATGTGTGGGAAAGAACTTCTCAGTGGATGGCCATTGGCCTCCTTATGTAGCAGAGGTTCTTCTGACAGTGCATCTCTAGAGCTCCCCTCTTAGCCTGGTAGGGTTCTGTCTTAGCGCAGAAGGCTGTGAACTTTATTACTCTATCTTGGTACCATGTCTTGAGAAAATTTTTGACTCTTATAGAATTTTAGGATCATAAACTACTCTCTTGATTTCTGTTCTTGAGGTAGCAGGAATTGAGCATAAAACCTCCCACAGGCTAGGTGTCTTGGGCACTGTTCTGCTATGAAGATGTCCTATGATGATGGCAACTCTTTTTTTTTTTGGTTTTTCGAGACAGGGTTTCTCTGTGGCTTTGGAGCCTGTCCTGGAACTAGCTCTTGTAGACCAGGTTGGTCTCGAACTCACAGAGATCCGCCTGCCTCTGCCTTCCGAGTGCTGGGATTAAAGGCATGCGCCACCACGGCCCGGCGATGGCAACTCTTATAAAGAGAGCATTTAATCGGGGGCTTGCTTACTGTTTCAGAGGATTGATCCATTATCAGCATAGTGGGGAGCAGTATCTGAGAGCTTTACATCCTAATCCTGCAGGCAGAGAAAGGGAAAGAGAGAGAGAGAGAGAAACAGAGATAGACAGGTCTGGTGTGGGCTTTTGAAACCTCAAAGCCACCTAATGACACACTTCCTCCTACAAGGCCACACCTATTCCAACAAGGCCACCACTCCTAATCTTTCTAATTCTCCTCAAACAGTCCATTAACTCAAGACTAAGTCTGTAAATATGAGCCCGTTGGGGCCATTCTCGTCCAAACCACCGCACTAGGCAAGTGTTCCTTACTGAGAGCTACAGCCCTCTTTTTTAAAGATAGGGTCTCACATAGCTCAGGCTGACCTTGAACTTGGTATATTTACAAAGATGGCCTTGATTTCTTGCTTCCACTTCCCAGGTTCTGGGGTTATAGGCATGAACCTCAGTGCCCCCCCTTTTTTTTCTTTTTAATTTTGAGACAGGGTCTCATTAAGTTGTGTAGACTGCCTTGTAATTCACTGTATACCCCAGGTGATACTGGAACATGTGATTCTCCTGCCTCAGCCTTTGGAGTGTCTGTGATTTCAGACACAGTGTTTAATGTTCTTCTACCCAACCATGAAAAAGTGAGAACTACTGAATTAAGGCAGAGAGTTACATGTGTGGGGTGTAAGAAAATGGTGTTGGACCCCTGGAACTGAAGTTAATGATGACTGTGAGCCACCTGATGTGACTGCTGGCAGTCGAACTTGGGTCCTCGGGGAGGGCAGAAAGTACTCCTAATCTCGGAGCCATCTCTCCAGCCCCACGTTAGAATCATTCTTAATTTCCAGGCTGTAGACTGGCAACACCCATCCTAGCGCATGAGTAAAAGAAAAGCTTCCAGTGTCCGTTATGGCTTCACCTCACCTTCAAATGTGTCTTGGGGGCAAAATCTCCATGAGAGGTGTGGTCAAATCACCAGACATCACCTTCTAGACCTAGGTTCACCGAATCACTCTCTCAGTATTCCCTTTCTCTTTTCTTTACCCAGCCGTGTTTGTGTTTGCCAGAGCAATAAGTGTGTTCTCCAGCCATGCTCAAGAAGGAGATGAGCACCGTGTGCTCTGGGGACAGTGCTTAGGGTAAAGCACAAGCGACATTCTGTTAATGTTCCACCTTCTGTGCGTTTTCCATCCCTAGTTACTTCAGAAGGACCCACAACATCATTCTGCAGTTCATACCCGAGATGATTTTTATGCTGAGTCTGTTTGGATACCTGGTTTTCATGGTCATCTTCAAGTGGTGTCGGTATGATGCCCACACATCCCAGAAGGCTCCCAGCATCCTCATCCACTTCATCAACATGTTCCTGTTTGAATACAGTGACGCCAATGCACCCCTGTACAGCCATCAGGTAGCTCTGCTTTGAAAATCCCTCCTCCAGCCCACTCAGTTCTGAAAGATCTCTCTCACGCTCTCTGAGTGCTGCAGAGAGTAGGTCCCTGAAAGATTGAGCCATCTTAGTGCTCAGAGAAGAACATTAAGTTCTCATTATGTAAAGGGACAAGCACAGACAGCTGTTAGGAGGCTCCCACTCTTCCTGTTGGGGTAATGCACAAGGGACATCATTGTTGAGTTGAAAACTGGCTAGGAAAAGAGGAAAAAATGACCTTTGAATGGATTGGCTTGAGTGGTAAAATGTTCCAGTTTAAAATATTAAAGGTTTAAAAATCTTGGA
>JAQHUG010000200.1:337460-349309 GCA_028555095.1 Dicrostonyx torquatus
AGAGGCAGGCAGATCTCTGTGAGTTCAAGGCCAACCTGGTCTACAGAGCGCGGTCCACAAAAAACTAAAAAATAAAAAAGCAAATTCTACCTAAGGTTCACAGGATAGAAAACAGAAATAAAATCAAGATCAGAAGTTCCTCTGTTCCCATGAATGGTGAGTTTCTGGGAACTGTGAGCTAGGGTCATGCTATTCCATGAGTCCCAAAGTCTGCCAGACCTTACCCCATTTTCTGGTCTTCCATGGGTGGTATGTCTACTCTGACCTTTCCCATTGCCTTCAGCCTCTTAGTAGCTGCCCCTGGGTCTCTATAGGGGATTGTTCTAGGACACAAAAAACCCCTGTAGATCCCAACCCCCAAAATGCTCAGTCTCTTCTATAAGGTGGTATAGTATTTGTGTCGAGACTGTCTAGCTCCACCCCGTGCTCTTTAACTACTCTCTGGATGGCTTAGGCAGCCAGCACAATATAAATGCTGTGTAAATTGCTGTCATACTAGTTCTGGGGAAGTAATGACTAGACAAAGGGTCTTTGTGTGTTCGCTACAGAGATCTTATAATATTTTTGATTGACTGGATATGTGCTAGGCTTCCTTAGCCTCCTTATTCCCCATGTGCTGTCTGCCCATTCTGCAACCCCACGAGGCAGGACAGTCAGATCCACAGCTCCATCATGCAGGACAATCAGACATGACAGGGAGTCAAGTCAAAGCAGGAACTCAGTTTATTACTGTGAGCGTCAGCTTATATAGGTTAAGTGACATCATGTGTTGTGGGGTACCTCCAGCCCATGAGAGAGACAGCCGAGCCTTCCATCTGACTAGAGGGACCTCTACCTAGATTTTGCTGTCTCATCCTCATTGGGTAGCTTTGACTTCCTTCAAACTCAAGCCAGGCTTTTCTCTCACCTACAGGCCTCGAGGTACAGGCCCTGAGATAATTTTGGCCCAACAGATATGCAGATGTGAAACTTGCAGAGATGATCGATTATATTTTACTGTTTCCAGTAATATATATAATTTATTTGTTAGGTAGCCCAGAAAGTGTTTAGGTGAACATACAAAGTCATGGGCTTCCTCACGGCGTCATTACACATGTGTCATTAGACTGTGTTCCCATTTGTCCTCCCTCATGGCTCCCCCTCCAGCGTATTCCTTCCCTCTCCCCGTAAAGAGTATTTTATCTTGAACCAATAGAAACGCTCCCTTGGAACTGACTAGAAAAAGAACTCAATGAATCACTCTTTTGCAACACAAACTATTCTTTTACCCTGGCATCACCCAGCACGGAGACAGCTTATGCCCCTTGAGGGCAGGTTTTTCAGAAATGGAAGACCCGCTTCTGTCTTATTCCTCTAGACAGAGTTATGGGACTGGGATCGCACAGGTGGCTCTTCCACAGGAACGTCCTCTGCCAGGCACTGTGAACACTAAGTTTCTAGTCGACTTTGAGCTTTTTGCCTGGCTCCTAGCTGTGTTCCCTTCCTTCCAGAGGCATCGAGCGAGCAGAGAGCACACCACCCAACACGGTTTTTAGATAATAATCAGAGAGGAAACAAACCTCAGAGGCCTTTTTGTGTCTGGCTTGTTAAACACACACACATGACAACCTTGGGCTGGCCCCGGAATGCTGGCACAAAGTGAGTGTGTTTTAAAGGTTCGTTTACTCCACGCTGGTTTATTTGAATTTCCTAAACAAACCCTCTCTTGTAGGCATTGGCCTTAGAGTAACCAGGTATTTCCAGTGTTAACTGCTTGTAGAGAGGCTGAGGGCTTTGTTTCCTTTGGAAGAGGCATGGGGCGTTGCAGCGAGTGAGTGGTGGCTTTCCAACTTCTTGTACTGAAAAACATTACGGAGAATTGGCGGCTTTCCCTAGGACCTGCTATGAAGATTAATTATGTTGACATGATTTGAGATTTCCACAACCTCAGTCTGGGGTCACGTGGTTAGAAGAAATGGCAGTCACTAAAGTCTCCTCAGCTTTGCTCCCACTGTCTTTGCATACAGGCACATGCAGGTGCTTTGTATGTCATCTGGGGCTGGGAAGTCTGGTTATAAAAATGGGCAAATGGCAGTGAGGTGGCTTCATGTGCATAAGGACAGGGTGGGCACACGTGCCCTCCCCTCTTTTGAGCTTGTAAAACAGAGCAGGCGTTGAGCAGATAAAATGCTCCCGCTGGGTAAAAGGTCTTATTGCTGTTGCTCCCAGACCATCTCCTGATGGCAGGGACCCTTGAGCTGGCAAGAGCAGCCGAAGAAACAGGAAGGCTCACAAGCTGCCTTTCCTCAGCCTGGGAGCAGTTTCCTGTCCCTGCCCCCCAGTCAGGACACCTTCCCCGACAGCAGCTTTCCACAGGGTAGCTGAACTGCTCCTCAGAACTGGGAAATGTGGATGAGGAGCCTGTAAAATAAGCTGCGTGTGTGTTAGGGGGCGGGGGAGCCCTGAAAGGAAATATGAAGCTGGGAATTCCTCTTGGGTCTCAGCAGTGCTCAAGTGGGGAACCATGAGAAACTGGTTCTGAGTACATAGTGGGTACGCCAGTCCATGAGGGGACTAGAGGCAGAACGTCAGTGTGTGAGAACTGGTTTCCTTCTCGTAGTGGGAGGGGGATAGGAAGAGGGGAGGGTGAGAGAACCCAAACAATCACCTTACACTGGGAATATATAATTATTAATTTAGTATACAATGCCTCAAGGGCTGGTTTCAGCAGAGCGACGGTTGGAGTCGTGTGACCTCAGTTTTCTTCTGGAACTAGAGTAACTGTCCATGGAGGAGGGTTAAAGGGCCAGGGAAGCCTAGTGCTGTCTTCCTAGTGTATCCCAGGAGGACTTCCTGTTGGAAAGACTTCATATGACATGAGGGTTACATAGTGCATAAGCAACACAGAAATGGTTTCTCAGGCTGGAGAGATGGCTCAGAGGTTAAGAGCATTGATTGTAGCCAGAACCTGGAAACAACCTTAAATGCCCCTCGACCGAAGAATGGATAAAGAAAATGTGGTACATTAACACAATGGAGAACTACACAGCAGAAAAACATAACGACAGCTTGAATTTTGCAGGAAAATGGATGGAACTAGAAAACATCATTTTGAGTGAGGTAACCCAGACACAGAAAGACAATTGTCACATGTACTCACTCATAGGTGGTTTTTAAACATAAAACAAAGAAAGCCAGCCTACAAACCATAATCCCAGAGAACTTAGACAACAATGAGGACACTAAGAGAGACTTACATAGACCTAATATACATGGGAAAGTATAAAAAGACAAGATCTCCTGAGTAAATTGGGAGCATAGGGACATTGGGGGAGGGTTGAAGGGGGGAGGGGAGAGGCAGGGAGAGGAGCAGAGAAAAATAAATATCAATAAAGAAAAGAACCCCAACCCCCCAAAACAAACAAACAAACAGCATTGACTGCTCTTCCAGAGGTCCTGAGTTCAATTCCCAGCAACCACATATGGCTCACAACCATCTGTAATGAGATCTAGTGCCCTCTTCTGCTTTGCAGGCATACGTGCAGGCAGAATGTTGTGTCGATAATACAAAAATAATTCTTTAAAAAAAAAAAGAAAGAAAGAAAAGAAATGGTTTCTATCCTTCCTTGAGCAAGAGTACCACAGGATGGCCATTTGTCTGTCCACATCAGGAATGTGGCAGAAGTGAGGTTGAACGGGATCGGAATGCTTCAGATGTCCTGCCTTTGCCCCAAGCGTGTGAAGCCCCATCATGCGTGGGAAGAGTACTTCTGGCCATCCTAGTGACTGCTGTCAATCTTGATCTTGCAGCAAGAAGTCCAGACTTTCTTTGTCATCATCGCGTTGGTCTCTGTGCCGTGGATGCTTCTGATCAAGCCATTTCTTCTCAGAGCCAAACACCGGAAATCTCAGGTAAGTGCTGGCTTTCAGTTAGCCCACTGTGGGTCAAGTCTGGAACCGGGAGAGAGTGGTGGGTTTCCCTGCAAGGCCTGGGGAGGCCTGGAGGGCAAGGCTGGCCTTAAGAGTGTGTCCTTTAGTGGAGTCCCACAGTGGTCCTCCATTTCTGAAACACAGTGAGTCTGCTCGGGATGTGTGTATCCTGTCCAGTTGTCCTTGAAGGTTTATAAGCTTTATAAGCATTCAGACTCGGTTGTTTTGTTGGTTAGACACAGGAGAACTTTATCCTTTATATTTTGTTCTTTAAAGACAGAATCTCACAACATAGCCTTGGCTGGTCTGACATTCATTATGTAGCCCAGGCTAGCCTAACTCAAAGCAACCCTCTTGCATCTTCACCCCTAGTGCTAGAATTACAGGCATACATCACTATGCCCTCCCTAGATAATCTGAGTTTTAAAATGAATATTGCAATTTGCTCTTTGTGAATTTTCTAAGGCTGTAATTTCACTCCTTTAGAATGTTGCTATAGGCTCTCTTAGGAAACCCCCATAGTAGGCACATTCAAAAATCCAGTTTCCATTTAGAATAACTTCCTCGTATTGCTAAATTAAATATCAATTTCAGTTGATTTCTTTCTTTTTTTCCTAAACTGCGTGAAGCCTCAGATTTACACAGGGAACATAGTGACCTAAGCAAATAGGATTTAGAGAGAGTAAGCCCTCCCAGGGAACACTGGGGTCCAGCTATACTGAGATGACCCCTGCTTTCTTCTTTTAGTGCAGAAGATACAGAAGCCTGCATTGAGATTATGAATGCTTTAAATGACTGTAGGCATTAAGCTCTACTTTTCTAAGATGTAAGGTGGAGATTAACCCCAACTGTCGTTCCTGTGGGGTCTGGAGAAAGAGAATGACGTAACCAAAAAGCCAAAACAATTATAACATACAGATGAGAGTACATAGTTAACCTTGAATGAAGCCCTTCATTTTGCTAATACTTTAATGACATCTCCTTGCTTGTCAACAGCTGCAGTCTTTCACGATCCACGAGGATGACATTGAGGGCGACCACTCGGGTGCCTCTGCTCAGAAGACGACGGCGGGGACTAAGGGTGACCACGAGGAGGAGGTATCTGAGACCTGAGCACCAAAGGCTGGCTTCTCAGTTTGCACCGAATCTAGAACTGGAATATAATCTTGATAGTCACAGGGTGTGGTGTGAACTCAAGCAGAGCTGGAGGGTCTGCTGCCCTCAGCCTGGTGGCTTCTGAGTTAGCAGGTTCAAGAAAGCCCAGGGCAGGTGCTGGTGGTACACACCTTTAATCCCAGCACTCAGAACTCTTGACTCTTGCTGGCATTCCTATGTGAGGGGCTCCTTTCCCTTCCATAACTTCCCCTTTCTATCCTGCCCCAGGGTGACTCTGGCTGATAGTAATCTATGATCTAGTTTGTAACTGACTGGAAGACAGACCCTCCAAGCCTCCAATTACCCTGATATGATGAGCATTTGTTACATACATGCATTGTTATATACTGGGCCCCATAAATATGTAGTTATTGCTGTAATAAAAAGGGGAATTAATGTTCTCACTGTAAAAGGAGGAGAGAAGGGAGAAAAAAAAAACCTTAATGAAATGAGACCAAAAATTCTCTGTTACAGTTCAACTTTGGAGACATCTTTGTCCACCAGGCCATCCATACCATCGAGTACTGCCTGGGCTGCATCTCCAACACAGCCTCGTATCTTCGTCTCTGGGCCCTCAGCTTGGCTCACGCAGGTGAGTGTGCAAGCCAGGAGGGGTGGGGCTGCCAATCTTATCACCCAGAGAACACACACCCTCTGTTAATGAGCAAGAAGAATGCCTTCTCTGGGTCACTGTTGTATGATGATGACTGCTTGATAGTCGTTACTTAATACTAGTATGATAACGACTGTTTAATGTTTTTCTTGGATGTCTGTCCAGTCCTTAAGCAACTTACCATGATTTCCCATACTTCTGAAATTGCCTGAACAGAATCTTAACTTGAGCCTGGCATGACAAAATGCCACAGATGGGGTGGCTCCAGCCAGAAGCAGATTTTTTTTTTTTCTCATAGTTCCGGGGCATGGAAGTTTGAGATGAGACTGTCAGCATGGTGGGGTTCCAGTGTCCCCCCCACCTAACACCCCCACTCCCACCCCTCACCCTCCCCACCCCCGCTCAGAAGGACGAGGGAGTGAGAGCTGGACCACGAGAGGGAATACACACTGAAATTCCCCAATTCCACGGCAAAGGACCCGTCTCGTGTTTCCAATGCGTTCTTTTAGGGTCAGTAATTTTGTGCCTGTCTCGTGTTGTTCAGAGTTGCTCCTTTGGCTGCCGAAAGCCCTAGCTGGCTGCTCCTGGCGATCAGAGTGCGCAGGCCTGTTACTCTTGCTGGAAGGCCTGCCACTGCCAGCAAAGCTCCCGAATGGCCTTCAGAGGGACTTTTGGGTTTGAGGTGGTAGGATGGTATTGAGCAGGTCCCCCTGGTGGCTGAGGATGTCCCCCTCTTCCTTCCCCAGAGCTGTCTGAGGTGCTCTGGACCATGGTGATGAACATCGGCCTTCACCTTCGGGGCTGGGGCGGGCTCATCGGAGTCTTCATCATTTTTGCCATCTTCGCCGTCCTGACAGTTGCCATCCTCCTCATCATGGAGGGCCTCTCGGCCTTTCTGCATGCCCTCCGGCTGCATTGGTAAGCCTGCTCGGTTCTTCAGAGCTGGGGGAAGGGCAGCCTGCGGGGCTGACTGGCTGCTCAGAGCCACAATTTAGCTACATTTTTGGAACCTTGGTCTAGTCGTTTGTTTGTATGATGTGCGTGATGTAACATAAGTTCCCACGTGTGCATATGTGCCGGTTGCCCTGTAAGGTGGTGTTCATCTGCTCTGTGATTACTTGTTACTACAGTTGGCTTCAAAAGCAGTCAGGTGACAGAGCTGAAACGGGCCGGTAAAGAGCCTGTTAAGTGAAGAGGCCTGCTTGGCTGTTGTGGTTGTTGAGGGCGGGAGTGGCAACGACAGAACAAGCCTTGGGACTCTACAGAGGAAATGGAGGGTGCCACAGCAAGCCCTTGACATGCCCAGGACACACTAGAGCTTCCACTGTTAGGAAACTTTTGATTTTTTTTTCATTTTATGTGTATGAGTGTTTTGCCTGCATGTATGTATGTACACCATATGTCTGCAGGGCCTGTGGAGGCCAGAAGAGGGCATCAAATCTCCTGGGACTGGAATTGCACACACTTGTGAGCTGCCATGTGGGTCCTGGGAATCGAACCCAGGCCCTCTGCAAGAGCAGTCAGTGCTCTTAAACGCTGAGCCATCTCTCCAGCCCTCAGAAACATTTTTATGTTTGCATACTGAGTGGAGAAAACTGGAGCATCCCGTCTCCACAATAACATTGCCCTTCATGGCGTGAAGCGTGCTTCTCTGTAACGTCCCAGAACAGAAATCATCATGGGTGAGACTGGTTATAGAACGATTTAAAAATGCAGGCCAAAAAAAAACAAAAACAAAACAAACAAAAAAAATTAAAAAAAAAATGCAGGCCTAGCTCCTGCTCCTTCTGTAGTAGCATGGACCCCACAGCTGGGAGTCAGGGTGCAGGTGGGAAGGCACGCACGACCTCATGAAGAGCTGTCGCCTCGTGCACTGTGATTTTCAGACAGAGAGCATGGAGGGGAGGCATCCTTGCTTGGATGGAGGCTGTGGGGGAGGTGTGTGCTGTGGCCCGTGAAGCCTGAGGAAGAGAGGTGGGAGGAGGGGGCGTGGTGAGAGGGAGGCTTAAAAGGTCACCTGGTTCCCATGGTGTTCTGTGCCTTGCTGCTACCTGGCAGCCTCCCACATTTCAGTCTGCTCTTTCCGCCCTTCCCCGTCACCACAGGGTGGAGTTCCAGAACAAGTTCTATGAGGGCGCTGGCTCCAAGTTCTCCCCCTTCTCCTTCAAGCAAGTCCTGGAAGGGGCCGCTGAGGAGTAGGCTCTTCTGCGTCCCTGGTGCTGAAGGACTTCATTCTCTTCTCTGATGTCAGCCCAGGCCAGGAGTCCCACGCGGCAACCCTGTTGGCTACGTGAAGTGGGAAGCTGTGTGAGGCGTGGGATTTGGCAGGATTTAACCACGTAACCGAAGGGCTACTTTTTTCAATTGGACTTTATGCGCAGTCAAATGGTCAAATACTACAATAATTGGGAAATGGGGGAGGGGACACTAGACCACTATCTTGTAATAGTTTATTTTTGTTTTATTTTGTATCTATTTTGAGACAAGGTCTCTTTAGCTCTAACTATCCTGGAAATAGCTGCGTAGCCAAGGATGACTTTGAGCTCTGCCTCCCCTGCCTCCACTTCCCGAATGTTCAGGTGGCCGGCACGAGCCAGCACACCTGGATCTCCTACAGTATTTCAAGTATCATAATCATGAAAATAAATATCTGCTCCATTCACTGTTTCTTTAAAATGTCTTTATTCAAAATTAATCCATGCCTTTGAGTATCTACAGTTAGAGGCCAACACTGGGCGATGGAATTACACAACCTAATTCCAGGGAAGGATCGGGTTTGCGTTTCCCCCTTGTCAGGGGCTTAGCATTGCAAGCTTAGGGACTGCCTCAAACATTGGCACCCCTACCCGAAACACAGCTAATGCCCTCTGTGTAGAGGGAGGCCCAGCCCTGGTCTGGCTCTCTGCATCTCTAAGTCCTGAGGAATGAGACCTGACAACCTGACGTCATTCCTGGGCCACTGCTTATTGTCCCCACGCTGGGCTGGAGTAACTGGGGAAGGAGATGCAGAGGCTTGGTAGGGTTCTGGGAACCAGCGTACAGGGAAGGAGACCACCTCATAGTTGAGTTCTGGACTCGAGATCCCCCAAGCACCTGAGGAGATTCGCCCCGTGGGTTGTTCTGTCTGAATGGCCTGAGTCCAGGTGAAATGCTATCTCTATCACACTATAGGAGTAAGACTAAGAATAAGCCACATTTTTGTGTGCTTCGTGATTGGCTAAGTCCTTTCTACCTAAAGAGCCCATTAAATTCAGATGTGTTTGCATGTATGAGTGATCAGAGGACAACTTTCCTTGTCATTGTGTATACCAGCCTAGCTGGGCTGTGAGTTCCCAGGGATGCTCCTGCCTCTGACTCCCATCTTGCTATAGGAGCAATGGGATTATAGATGTGTGCAACTGTGCCTGGCTTTTACATAGCTCCTGGGGTTCTGAACTCAGGTCCTCACGTTTGCTTTGCAAGGACTTTATTTACTTGCCATCTTCCCAGCTTGTGACCCCACTCACTGCCCCTATGCCAAGATTGTCTCGTGTCAATAGAAGCAAGACTCAGTCCTAAAAGGAAGTGGCCGTGGTCCTTTCCTGCCTGCCCAGCAATTCGATGCCTGTCTCTTAAAGTATTCACTTATCAAGGTTGGATCAAAGGATGACTATTGTGTTTGAATACTAGCTGTGAATGGACCAGGAATGGAGTTATTCCCCAATGCCAAGGGCGTAGGAGGCTCTTCACCTCTCTGGACTGTAGAAAACAGATTGTTAAAACCTGGGCGATGGAGGGGATGCTTGGTCAATGACAGCCGATGGAAGAGACCATAAGTGCCTACAAGAAGCCCATACTCTCCTGCTGTCACGATCACCAGGAAGTTTTAAAGTTCTCAGCTTGCTGGTGTCCATGGACATCCATCTAAAGAATGTAGCCTGCATAGATGGCTCAAAGGCACCAGCCACCCCAGCTCTTTTAGAAACATCCCTCCCACCTGAGACCCAAAAGCCGACACCCCCCGCCAAGGTTTGACAGCTGCTTTCTGTCTCAGACAACACTGTTATTTTCGCCTTAGCAACAGATCAGGTGAGGGCTGTTTAGAAGGGGGTGTGCCCTCCTTGTCGCTCACCTGGAATGCCAGGTGGTTCCTTAATGAATCCTGTTTGGAGAACCGAAATGAAAGGAGGGTAGGGGCAGGGGCCGGGCCTCTCTGGAAGGTAAGTCTAGAGGCAGAGAGGCCTCCAGAGCTGCCAGATTGGCATGGTGAGACAGCGCTCAGGGACCCAAAATCGTAACGCTTTCTGAGGGATACGCAGGTGAGAAACTCGGGCAACAGGTATGTGTCTGCTTTCACTGCTGCTGTTCAGGGTGGAGAAGGGGAACCAACTAGTCGTGGGTTGCTGGAGGCAAATGGAGCATGAAGTTTTCATTATTTTTAAAATTATGTAGTATGATATGATGTGTATGATAAATGTTAGCATGTTTGTGTATATGTGTGTGGTGTATGGACACGTGTGTGCAGCTTTATGCCCTGTGCACATTCCCAGAAGTCAGAGGAGCACACTGAGTGTCCTGTTCTCACTCTCCACCCATTCCCTTGAGACTATCTCTCAATGAACCTAGAGCAAGGCTGTTAGCCAACACACCCAATGATTCCCCTGCCCCTACCCCAGTGCTGATTATAGAGGTCCACAGCCGCGCTGGCTTTTTATATGGGTTCTAGGTATTTGGAATTGAGGTCCTTATTCAAGTACTCTCCCAGCCCCTTACTAACGACACTATTTTTTTTAAAAAAAAAATCACATCACGCAGTCAGCGTGAAAAAGATCTACAGGGGTCCAATTATTTCTGGCTTAAATAAAAAATGTTCATGCATCAAAATTGAATGAAGTATCCATCTGTCCCTTAGAAGTCTGATTACTCACCGGGTGGTGGCGGCGCATGCCTTTAATCCAAGCACTTGGGAGGCAGAGGCAGGCGGATCTTTGTGAGTTTGAGACCAGCCTGGTCTACAAGAGCTAGTTCCAGTGCAGGCTCCAAAGCCACAGAGAAACCCTGTCTCGAAAAACAAAAACAAAAACAAAAACAAAAAAGAAGTCTGATTACTCAAGGGCTGCCTGTGGGCCTCTGAGTGGCAGAGTTAACCCTAACCTCTCCGTATCCATCCACACAAACTTTCAGGTGGCATGAAGGTGGGTCATCATGTCCTCATTTCCATGTTTGAGGAAGGGATGGCTGGGGGCACTGAGTTTTTCCCTTGTTTCCCCGAGTTGGTGTGGTTTAGATTTTGCCCTGCCCTCCCCTCTTCTTCCACCTGAGAGCCCACCTAGCTGAGGAGCAATTGGTGGCTGCTGGGGGAGGGAGGGTATTTAGTATGCTATGAAGTCCATTTTATAATCGATTGCCACTACTTCATTAAAAATTACCAGCTAGGTGCTGGGTAGGTGGCTGTCAGTAAAGCGCTGGCCCATGGAGGCATAGGACCTGAGTTCAGATCCCCAGCACATACACAAAAAACCATTACATACATATGTAATTTACAATTCCCAGTGTTGGGGGAGCAGAAACAGAAGGAGCTCTGGGGCTCACTGGCTGGCCAGCCTAGCCTAACCTGTGAGCTCCAGGTCAAGGAAAGACCTAGGTGTTGGATGACATTCCTGAGGATAACACCCAAGTTGTCTCCACACCCCACACACAAGCACATAAATGCATAGGGAAAAAAAGAGCATGCATAATTCTCTGACCTCTACATACCTGTGTGTGCATGCATGTGTGTGTGCGTGCGTGCACTTGTGTGTATTTCAACACACCTTTACCAAATAGCCAAGACGTATCTCAACGGTGTTTAGAAAGAGGACAGTCACCTTAGAAATGACTGCCCTCATGGCAGGCTCCTGAAGGGGCTGAGGTCAGCTGTTGTGCACACCGAAACCTACCTCCAGGTGGAGATGGGCCCTTGTCTCCTCCTTTACGGGTTAATCCAGTGGGGAAGGTCAAGTGACCTGGCAAGGGGAGCACCCCTAGGAAGTTGGGTTTGCTTTAAGATAATGTGCTTTTTCATCCTGGAATTCACCCCTTAGTGCAGTCCCTGTGAGTCAGCATGGGGTTTAACTGTGTCTGTTTACCTGCTTTAAGTTCTGACTCAGAAAGCCGCAGTCATCCCTGTGAGTACTGGCCAGAGCCTCAGCAT
>JAQHUG010000200.1:363274-387113 GCA_028555095.1 Dicrostonyx torquatus
GATGGAACCTAGGGCTTTGTGCATGATAACCAAACATCCTACCAACTGAGCCCCAGCCCGTGAGTTTTTTTTAGGTGGATGGTTGGTTCAGGTGTTCATTTAAAGTTTGTGACAATGCAAAGAAAGACTGGTTTAGTGGCAGCAGTTGTGTAGGAATAGGGCACAGCAGGCATGACTAGATCTTAAACTGCAACGGGAAGCCACAGCTTCATGCTGAGCCCAGCAGGGAGGCCAGGGAATGGGAGAAGGGCAGCAGTTTCCTACTCTGGGGACCTGCTTCTACCTGGGCCCTGTTGGGAAGGTATGTTTGTACAAGAAGCATAGACCCCAACCCCAGGAGCCTGCCTGCGCGCCCTGAGCCCTGGGGTGCTTTGGGAAGTCCATCCCCAGCCTAACTTTAGCTAGGATGATTTAACTATGTTTAACGTAGTAGCTGCACTTCTTCCTAGTGTGATCTGCTTAGAGCGTTGTTTTTCTTCACCCTGACTCTAGATGGTGTTTTTTGGCTACATGGTGTCCAGCATCCTCTTTGGTCTCCTGGCTGACAGATATGGCCGCTGGAAGGTAGGTCAGGCCATGTAGGATACCTCCCTGTCCCTGCTTCCCTGCCACCCTGTACTCTTTTGGGCACTCTCCCAATCCTTCCCTTCCGTGGACCTGCCCCCATGTCAGTACCTCTTCCCTCAAAGGGGATAAAGAGACAACTTATTCAGAAGTCAAACACAAGAGTCGGTGAAACACAGATTCAGGTTACCACAAGTACCACATTTATGCTGGCTGGTTTTATGTCAACTTGCCACAAGCTGGCATCATCAGAGAGGAGGAGCCTCAGTTGAGAAAAACATCTCCCTAAGATCTGGCTGCAGACAAGCCTGAAGAGCATTTTCTTAACTAGGGACTGATGGGGGAGGGCCTGGTTTATTGTGGGTGGTGAAATCCCTGGTTTTGGTGGTCCTGAATTCTATAAGAGAGCAGACAGAGCAAGCCAGTAAGCAGCTCTCCTCCAGGGCCTCCGCATCAGCTCCTGGCTCCAGGATCTTGTCCTGACTTCCTTCAATGATGAACAGTGATGTGGAAGTGTAAGCCGAATAGACCCTTCTTTCCTCCCTGGGTTACTTTTTGTCCATGCTGATTCCTCGCAGCAATAGTGACAACCCCAACGAAGACAACATTCCGACTCAGCCTTGCTGTTTAATATCAAAGACAAGGTTTGGGAACATTGGACTTGGTGGCTTACAGCAAAGCAGGGAAAGGTTCACTATAGGGCCCAGATGCTATCTCATGACATTCTTAGCTTGGGGACGGTAAAAGTTAGTCTTCCGTTAAATTAATGTGATCCAAAGGTTTTACCTTATAATCACTGGGGTGCTGGATTAGATACAGAGGTGGGTAAGAGATAGCTATTCGGGGCTCTAAAGATAATCCTAGGATAATTTAGTTCTGGATCTGCAATAGTCCAACCTTTTTTTTTTTTTAAGATTTATTTATTTATTTATTTTTTATATATACAACATTCTGCCTCCATGTATGCCTGCAAACTAGAAGAGGGCACCAGATCTCATTAGAGATGGCCATGAGCCACCATGTGGTTGCCGGTAATTGAACTCAGGACCGCTGGAAGAGTGGTCTGAGCCACCTCTCCAGCCCAATAGTCCGGCTTCTTAAAGTCACAGTTTCCATCAGTCTCCAGTTCTATGGAATCATCAGTATAGCTGTGGCTTTTCCTGGGAACTTAAGTTCATACTTAAAACCTGTTTTTCTTGTAAATAAGAAAAGGCAATGCGTTGTTTGCTTCTTCTACTGTCTCCAATACAAGGCCTCCCTGTGCTCCCAACAGCCTTGTGAGGAGGGAGGGCAGTGCCTTGTTTTCTGTTACCTCCCAGGGTGGACATACTAGACATTCTGAGACAGGAGAATGGCCCGGACCATGCCAGGGCAGACTGAGAGAGCAGTGGGTGCTGTGACTCCCGCTTCCCAGGGAAGCTGAGGTCACACAGAGAAGGCACCCACTTCAAAAGGTGTATCAGGGACCCCTTCATTCCCCAGGTGGGTCCTGGTGTCCCAGGAAGGTCCTGGTAACAAGCTCTCTTTCCTTGCTCCAGATTTTGCTGCTCTCATTCCTGTGGGGAGCCTACTTCTCCTTACTGACCTCATTCTCCCCATCCTATGTCTGGTTTGTCTTTCTGAGGACCATGGTAGGCTGTGGAGTATCTGGCCATGCACAAGGGTAAGACTTGCTTCAGAGAGTCTGTGGGAAAGAAATGTGGATGCTTCAGGTACACACACTTATGCACACACACACACACACACACACACACACACCACACATGCACACACACAGAGACAGAGGGAGAAAGACATATTTGCACACATTCACAGACAGATGCACAGAAGCAGACAGACACACATATATACATTCATAGATGGCAGACACACATACAAGAGAGAAAAAAGATACAGAAACAGACGTACATGTATGCAGCCACAGTCAAACAGATACAGAGATGCACAGAGAGAGATAGACACATGTACACATTCATACAGGGTCGGGGAGGGCACAGATTCAGACAGACAGACAGACACACATACTCATAATGTGCACGTGACTATATTAAGTAGGCGAAGACCAGGGATGTAGCTCAGTGGCAGAGCTCTTACCAAACATGGACGAGGTCTTGGGTTGAGGTCAAGGCATGTAGGATGTGACCTTGCTTGCTGTGTCCTCCAGTCCCTTCCCTTCCATGGACTTGCTTCATGTCAACACCTCTCCCCTCAAAGGGTTAAGAGATAGCTTACTCTGGGGCTAACCAAAAGTGGCTGTGGGCCCTTGTAGTGCCCAGAATAACTTTTCATTACAAAGTGCCATTGCCCTGTAGTTTAAAACCATACCCGGTGGCCTAGAGAGGTGGCTCGGGGCTTAAGAGCACACACTGCTTTTGTAGAGGGCTCAGGTTCAAATCAGCTTCAAGGGAAGTTTGATGCCTCTGGCCTGCTTGGCACCTGCACACCACATACATACATTCACAGTTAAAAAGAAAACTGAAAAAAGAAAAAATGCTCAGATTAAAAACAAAACAAAACAAAACTGAAACCCACACCAGAATGAATTTGCAAAGCAGAATGAGAAATACTGAAATAGAATTAATGCGTCTGCCTGTCTCCTGTGGGTCTCAATGTTGGGTGTGAGCATTGCTGCGTTAATGTTCCAGCTACAGGGCCACCTCAAAATTCACAGAGCCCCTCAGGCCATTCCCTCCTAGGTGCCCTGAGGCACATTCTCCTTCAACCACAGTAGGAGACGTCAAAGCACCTGGCACTGCCTTCAGGCACTAGTGAAATAGCTCAGTGAGCTGAGATCCTGACGGAAGTAGATGCTGAGAGAGCTTTACAGTCTCCTGCAAGAAGCAGCCCAATAAATTCATTAAAGAAAGAAAAGGAAAGAAGTCCTAGCCCTGGCTAAAATCCTAGCGGAGAACAATGTCAAAGATGGCGGCTCTCACTCCGTTTGTCCTTCTGTTTACATCTTCTTTTCATACTTCCCTGGGAACGAATGGCACTGTCACCAGTGAACACTCTTTGCCTTCCCTTGGGGGTGGTTTGATTTCTCGGGTATGTTTTACACCACAAAGGGGATTAGATTTGACAAAGCCATTTTCGGAAGCTTTTTTGGCCAGAGTGATAAGGCCAATGTCCCTGCGAGCCAGAGAGTTTAAAATGAATGTCAGAGCAGAGTGACTGGAGAGGAGCAGTTGTGCGATGACTTCTCACTGTTTGAGGATGTGGAACATCACCATAACAATTATAGCTTAATATATGATGAACTCCTTTTTAATTAAAAAATTAAATCAAAGATAAATAACATGTAAATAAATAAATATAAAATTGTTTAGATTTACTTTACCTGCATGAGTGCTTTGCTACATGTATGTGTGTGTGTATACCCTGAGGGTGCCTGGTGTCACATCCCCTGGAACTGGAATTATGGATGATTGTGAGTATTGTGTGGGTTCTGAGAGCCAAGCTCAAGTCCTGTGCAAGAGTCACAAGCACTCTTAACTGCAGAGCTGTCTCTCAAGCCTCCTTTGATGCTTAGTGTCTTTATTGAGGTGAAAAATTTGTGATTGTTTAAAAGGAAAGTCACTTGGTTTTCTACAAACAAAACCACTGTGTTTCCCCACTCCCTGTGCAGGTTAATCATAAAGACTGAATTTTTGCCCACAAAATACCGAGGCTACATGCTGCCCTTGTCTCAGGTAAGGTGAAGCGGGAACTCTGGAGCCTGGTGCATATGAAAGGATGGGACACGTGCATTTCCTTCCAGCCCGCTAATTGACTTGGGCTATCTTAGCACCAACTACTGAGAGTGAAACACGTCTGGTGCCACAGGTCCAACAAGAAGGTTTTCTGAGTTGGGGACTTGTGCCACCCTGCTGCATGAGGAGGAGCGGGCTGTGGGGGCTGCGTTCCTTAGCTCCCTGCTCCTACCTCCCAGCCGCAGGCCTGCTTTTGGTCCTGGCTAACTTATACCTGAAATAATTACACACAAACTGTATTCATTTAAACTCTTCCTGGCCCATTAGTTTTAGCCTCTTCTTGGCTAACTCTTACATATTATTTTAACCCATATCTAGTAATCTGTGTATCACCACGGGGTGGTGGCTTACCGGGAAAGATCCTAGCCTACATCCATCTCAGGCTGGAGAAACATGGCATCTGACCCAGTGCCTTCTCTCTCCCACCTAAGGGCTGTCCTATCAAAAGGCCAAGGCAGTCTCTTTATTAACCAATGAAAGCAACCCAAATACATAAGGACCCTCCTACACCACCACCCAGCCGTGATGCTCAAGACACTGTGCCACCTTCCTCAAGAGCTAGGGTGCAGTTCAGTGGCTGGCTTCATTAGAATGACAGACACCCAAGAGAGCCTTTCTCACCTCACAAAGACTTCAGAGAAGTCTACTTTTTGGAGTACCCCATCTCTCTTCCAAGGACACTGGTGTCTAAAGGTCCACACTGCCCTCATTTGGAGGAAAGTACCATGATTATGTCTTGATAACTGCTGTTCCTCCAGCATCCTCCTTTGACCCTGGCTGGCTGTTGACTAGAGGTTTTACATCAGAATCTTTATCAGTCTTGCTCCTCTGGACTGTTTTTGATGTCCCCAGACCCTAAAGTCCCAACTCCAGGGAATGTCCAGGAGAAAGATAATCCTTTCTACTAAGGTTTTGTGTATTTGACAATAAATAACTCAGGAGATCGTTTTGCATTTGATTTTTACACAGAATGTAGGCAACAATAACCAAAAAGAACCAGAAACACAGCTGGGCTGTGGTGGTGCACGCCTTTAATCCCAGCACTCTGAAGGCAGAAGCAGGCAGATCTCTGTGAGTTCAAGGCCAACCTAGTCTACAAGAGCTGCTTCCAGGACAAGCTCCAAAGCTCAGAGAAATCCTGTTTCAAAAAACCAAAACCAAAACAAAACAAGACAAAACAAAAGAACCAGGAACACTGGATGGTGGCCCTGCATTCTCTCCAGGTTTTGTCCTCAGTGATTCATGACCAGGAATACATCTTAATTCACAGCATCTGGACTTTATGCTTCAATACTAAGGGATCAGGGTTCTACTCTTCCATTTGTCCAGTACCATGGCAAATGCCCCTCCTTGTCTATGTCTCCTTGGGTCATATGGTGAACTCCAGGGACTGCCTGCATAAATGCTGATCCCTTTGTATCCTTGGGAGATTGGCTCTTGGATCCTAGAGGATACAGAAATCTCTGGAGGCTCGAGTCACTTATAGAAAATGGTGTCATATTTCAGGTTTGTGTATATAGCCATCTGTAACTCCAGTTCCAGGGGATCCGACACCTACTGACCTCTTTGAGCACCAGAAATGGTACACAGATATACACTCCAGATCCTGTGTACTTTAAATCATCAAGAGATGAGCTACCTAATCAATATTTTTAGGTAGATAGTTGTCCAGCACAGACTCCCTTTGTTTTTTAATACCGTTGATGTCCAGTTGGTTGAAACCATGGATTTGAATTCATGGGTGTGGACAGCTCTACCTGTGTGTTCTTTCTGTCCCTAAAAACATGTATTTTTGTTTTGTTTTGTTTTTTGAGACAGGGTTTCTCTGTAGCTTTGGAGCCTGTCCTGGAACTAGCTCTTGTAGACCAAGCTGGCCTCAAACTCACAGAGATCCGCCTGCCTCTGACTCCCGAGTGCTGGGATTAAAAGGCGTGTGCCACCAGTGCCCGGCTAAAAACATGTATAAAAAACCAAGAACACCTCCTGAACCAAGAGCCAGGAGGCCATTTACCTGAGAGTCACTAGAATATCTTACAGAGTTCTCAAATGCAGCCTTCTTAGAACTCACCTCTCCACCTTCCCCTGGGACCTCTCATTTCCCTGTGTCTATCTCAGGTCATAGTGAAGAGCACACCTTTTGCAATCTGAGTTTGAATGCAGGAGCCAGTGGACCCCACTCTTCCCCTCACCCTACTTGGTTGCCAGGCTGTGCCGGCTCATCTCCAATTCACAGACCCATGGCACAAGTGCCCATCAATAAGTTCTGTCACCTTCAAAGACGTGTGACAAGTGCATTTAGAAAAATCTTTTGTTCTATTGTTACTGAGATGCATCCCAGTGCCACATCGACTGTTGCTTGCTCTTACACAGTAGCTAAATCTACTGACTCTTTAGAGAAGTTGTCCCTTGTCACTTAAGCCACTCTCCATACATTATTCTATTTTCTTTGTGGCCCTATAACTTTCTTAAATAATCTATTTTTGGTGTAATTTTCTTTGATAAGATAGTCATCGCTTGGGACTGGAGAGATAAAAGCACTGGCTGTTCTACAACATATGGGTTCCGTTCCCAGCACCCACAAGGCAGCTTACAAGCTCTGTCACTCCAGTTCCAGGTGATCTGACACCTGCTGGCCCCTTGGGCACTAGATATGGTACACAAACATATATGCATGGAAAACACTTGTGCACATAAAATAACAAATACTTTTTAAAAAAAGAAGTCCCTCAGTCGGGTGGTAGTAGCACACACCTTTAATTCCAGCACTCAGGAGGCAGAGGCAGGTGAATCTCTATGAGTATGAGGTCAGCCTGGTCTACAAGAGCTAGTTCCACGCTCCAAAGTTACAGTGAAACCATGTCTCAAAAAACATCAAAAAAAAAATTCCCTTAATTAGCTCCACAAAGGATCTTTTAAATGCTGCCTCTTTCCATCTTTCTGAGGTGGAGCGACCAATCGTCTTAGGTGAGTAGGAGTGTTCGGGCTAATGGGGGATGGTTCTACTTTTTTTTTTTTTTTTTTTTTCAAGACCGGGTTTCTCTGTATAAGAGTCCTGGCCATCCTGGAACTCACTTTGTTCCAACAGGCATCTGTTGATAATTCTTGACCCTCAGGGCCTGTGTTACTTAATATCAAACCCGTAAGCATATAAAGCAAAAGCGTGACGCACCACGTATACTATGGGCTGGTTTTGAAAACGGAGTGTCTGAAGGAGCTTTGGCCATAGACAGTAGGCCTTGTCAGTTCCTCTGAGAAAAGAAGCTGGTGGCAGAGACCTGGGAGAAGAGAGCAGTCCCTGCTCCTCTTGTGCCTCTTTATGGCCAGGACATTGCATTATCCGTGTAAGAAAGAAAAAAAAAAACCTCTAGGGCATTAGACTGGGTTTTGTTTGAAACTCTGGTGATGTTGCTGCTGGGTTCTCTGTCCTGAAGTAGAGCAAACAGTTTACACACACAAACTGAGCCCTGAAGCAGAGTGACTCAGATTGGAGCAGCTGTCCTGGGAGTGGAACCCGATGGTCACTCCTCAGAACTCCACCTTGCCCACACACAGTACCAAAGAAAGGGTTCAAGGCTCTGGAGAAAGGATAAACGTCACAGAGACAGGACTGAAGAAATGGTCATGTTTCAACTCTCTCTTCCCAGGTTTTCTGGCTTGCTGGATCCCTACTCATCATCGGCATGGCTTCTGTTGTCATCCCCACCATTGGGTGGCGTTGGCTCATCCGGATTGCCTCCATCCCTGGCATCATTCTCATCATGGCCTTCAAGGTGATGCTTTTGAAACTGCCTCTATGTTCCCTTTCTGCTGGACCTCTTTTCCCCACAAATGTATTTATGGTAGTTTCTTTTCCTAAAAATGATTTACAAGTATTTTTTTAATTATGTATATGAGCATGTGTGTGTCTGTATGTAGGTATGTGTGTATTAGTGTGTCCGATCCTTTGGAGCTGTAGTAACAATAAATTGTGGGGATGTACGTAGCTCAGCTGGTTGAGTGCTTACCTAGCATACTTGAAGCTGCCTTGGGCTTGGTCATTAGCCCAGCATAAACTGGGTGTGGTAACACGTGCTCGTTGTAATCCTGGTACTCAGGAGACAGAGGCAGAAAAATCAGAAGTTCAAGGCCATCTTCAGCTCTACGGTGATTTGAGGCCATCTTGGGATACCTGAGAAAAAGGAAGGAAAGAGGAAGGGAGGAGAATAAGGAGAAGAGAGGGAGAGGAGAGGGAGAGACAGGAGCAGAGGCATAGAGGATGAAGAGAAGGCTCCTGAGTGGTCATTTATTCCAAACCTCAAGCCCATTTGGATCTCCACAGGAACATAACCAGCTTTAGAAAGCCTGTGGCTAGGTCTTGGAGGTCTGTCTTCTTACCTGGCATCTTTTAAAGTTGTTTTATTTTGTTTTTTGAGACAGGTTTTCTCTGTATAGCTCTGACTGTCCTCACTATGCAGACCAGACCAGCCTTAAACTTGGAGATCTGCCTGCCTCTGCCTTCCGAGTGCTGACTGGGATTAAAGGCCTATGTCCCCATTGCCCGACTTTAAATAATTTTTTAAGAATATATAATCTCCCAAACCTTTCCTATTCTACAGTAAACAAAACCATGGCCTCCATATCATTTCCACAGTCAGGCCCCTTCTCTCCACTGTAGGAGCTCAGAGGATCACTGTTTTCAGCTCTGTTGCTTGGAATTACCCCTTCCCCATCCCTGGCCCCTGGGGGCTTGGGGTTGTGGCTCAGTGGTGTCATGTGTCCCTCACTTGCACAAGGCTTTGGGTTCAATCCCCAGTATGCACCCCTACAACACACACACCAAGAATCACACCCAGACCCCTTAGCTGCTCTGGGACCAGTGACTTTCAGTCCTGTTGCTTCCTGTGGGAAGACCCCTGCTTCTGTGTTTGTAGATTTAAGACTTCATTGCATTCTCGGCCAACTGCATCCCACCATTGGGTTTTTAAGGACTAGGTTAAGTGCTGCCTGGAATTTGTTGTATATGAATTGCTCTCAAGCCCAGAATCCAAGACCTGCCGTTGTATAACTGATGTATCTGAAAAAACAAACAAAAAACAAAACAAAACAAACAAACAAACAAAACCCCCTATATTCTATTCAAATATCTAAAGTGGGTCCTTTGGTTTTAGTCCAGAATCTCAAGTTCCCTAGATTTCCCTCTCTAGAGGCAAATTTCCAAGTCAGAATGCCTGATGTGTTGGATGCCTTCAAGCTTGCCACCCCTCCTGGGTGTGGGAGGCAGCGAGGAGGCCTGAAGTAGTAACAACAGCACCTTGTCAGCCTATGGTATCTGCAGCTCTGATGTCCTTTGTAATCTGTGCCTAGTTTATCCCTGAATCTGCACGCTTCAACGTCTCCGCTGGAAACACGCAGGCTGCGCTGGACACCCTAGAGAGCATTGCCAAGATGAACCGCTCAGTCATGCCGGAGGGGGAGTTAGTGGAGCCCATTCTGGTGAGTGCACACGTGGGTTATCGCCCACCAGTAGTCCAGAAGGAAAGGGACCAGGGCTCCCTAGCCGGGCTCCTGGAGGTAGAGTGATGGCCTTGAAAGAGCAGAGTAGAGGCGGGGCTTGATCTAGTTCCTCTCTGCCTATAGCCCTGCAATACTGGTAAGTACCTGACTTCTTTTTGTCATCTGTAAAACATAAATAATGCTTCTTATTTTGTAGAACTAATCACATGCTTTGCCTTCATGGCTTATAATATGATTTTTAAATAATTATTTTATTTGTTTTTTGTATTGGCTTTGTCTCATTTTGATTAGAGGTTATTTCCATAAAACCTGTTTCACTTTTGGGGGCTATCTTTTTGTTTTTGTTTTGTTTCAAGACAGGGTTTCTCTTTGTAGCCCTGGCTGTCCTGGAACTCATTCTATAGACCAGGTTGGCCTTGAATTTACAGAGATCCACCTGCCCCCTGAGGGCTGGGATTAAAGGCATGCACTACCACCACTTATTTGGGGATATCTTTCTGCACACTAGTATATGGTTCACATATTTTGTGGATGGATTAGTTATATTGCTTGAAGTATTTTTGTTGTTGTTGTTTTGGTTTTTTGAGATAGGGTTTTTCTGTATAAGAGCCCTGGCCATCTTGGAATTTGCTTTGTAGACCAGGTTGCCCTCGAACTCACAGAGATCCACTCGCTCTGCCTCCCAAGGGCTGGGATTAAAGGCACATGCCACCATTGCCCAGCTACCTGGAGTGTTTCTGTAACATTTATTTATGTGATATTTGTGGGTGTGGTGTGGATGTACATGCCGCAGCCTGCATGTGGAGGTCAGAGGATAATTTGTGGGTACCAGCTTCTTCTTCTACTTTGTGGGTTCTAGAAATTGAACTTGTGTCATTAGGCTTGATAGCAAGTGCCTTTATCTGCTGAGACAGTTTAACAGCCCCTCTTGTTTATTAAAGTGTGTGTGTTAGCCAGGCGGTGGTGGTGCACACACTTTAATCCCAGCACTCGGGAGGCAGAGGCAGGCAGATCTTTGTGAGTTTGAGATCAGCCTGGTCTACAAGAGCTAGTTCCAGTGCAGGCTCCAAAGCCACAGAGAAACCCTGTCTCGAAAATCCAAAAATAAAATAAAATAAAGTAAGTGTGTGTGTGTGAAGTGTGCAGATGCCATCTCTTGGAGCTAGAGTTATAGGCAATTGTGAACCATCTGACATGGTGCTGGGAACCAAACTCCAGTCCTCTAGAAGATCAATAATCACTCTTGATGTCTGAGTCATCTTGCTAGCTCCCCAAACCTCCATTTATTTTTTAGAAATTAAAATCCTGATCCCCTTACAGGCAATTTGAGGGATAGGGAATTAGCGATTTGGTCAAAGCATTCACTCTTTAGACCAGAGTAGAAAGAAAGTTTATTTAAATCAAAGCAAACTGGTCATACACGGAAGAGTAGGTTGCAAAGTTGGCACCTGTGCCCACAGTGCATGTAGGAGCAGGGGTAGCTGAGCCACCTCTGCCTGAACCATCACCATGGGGCACGAGGAGACAGGAAATAGCACAGAAAGGAGAGGAAATCTCAGTGGAGGGAAGAGTCCTGAAGATGAGAGATGGAGTTGAGATGCAGGTAGTCACGTTCAGGGGCCAGCACAGAGGGCTGAACCAAAATGATGCCCTTGGTCCTATGGGCAGCACAGGTACAGCAGCTTCATCTTAAAGGCACGGAGGTGACAGACACTAAGGAGGGGACACACTGGAATGAGTCCACACATTTAGATTGATGTCAGAGAGCCATTGAATTGTAATCGTCTGAAACCATAAGTCCAATTAAAAGCTTCCTTCTGAAAGTCACCTGGTGTTTTGTTACATGATGTTTTGTTATATCAGTAGAGCAATAACTAAAATATTGGCATAACTTAAGAAGAGAGATGTTGCCAGGCAGTGGTGGTGCATACATTTAATCCCAGCACTCGGGGCAGGGCGGGGGGCAGAGGAGGGTCAGAGGCAGGCAGATCTCTGTGAGTTCAAGACCAACCTGGTCTACAGAGTGAGTTCCAGGACTGGCTCCATAGCTACTGAGAAACCCTGTCTGGAGCGGGGGTGGGAGGGATAGGAGTGGGGGAAAATGTATTTGGCTCAGTCTCAGAGGTTGCAGTCAGTAGCCAGTGGCATCATTGTTTTGGGCCTGTGACGGCAGAGTATCATGGTGTAAGGGCATGTTGGAGCAGAGCTGCCCACTTTGTGGTAGCTGAGAAGCAAAGACTGATAAAGGGGGGTCAGGGACAAATGGACCCCTCCCCTGAAAGTTTTTATTCGTGTCCAAATGCCCTCTACTTGTGACTTCTTCTCTGGATTAATCTATCAGCTAAGCAGGGCACTCATTATCAACTCAGTTTTAAGTGGCTGGATCCACCAGCCAGGGCCAGTTTTTTAAAAATATATACAGTGTGTTTGGGTGTCTGCACTTCACACGTATGAAGTGTCCCCCAGAGGCCAGAAGAGGGTGCTGGATCCCCTGGAACTGGAGTTTAAATGGTTGTGAGTGCTGGGATCCAACTGATCCTCTGCCAAAACAGGCAGTGCTCTTAAGCAAGGAGTTGTTCTTCAAGCCTAGATCCTGGTTTCTTAAGTCATCAGCCTTTTGGATTGGCCAGGGGGAGGAGGGGTTGCTTCATAATTGAGCCACAGAGGATGATCTCACCACCTCGTATTCCTTGTGTATCGCCAAGATTGTCATAGAAATAGGTCCTTATCCCTCCATGTGTGTTCTGTCCCCTGCTTTTCATTCTCCTAGGAGAAAAGAGGAAGGTTTGCAGATCTACTGGATTCTAAATACCTTCGGACCACATTACAGATCTGGGTCATATGGTAAGAACATAATTACTGCAAGACCGATGTTAAATAAGCAGCTATTGGAAGGACACCCACTCAAGGAGAGTAGCCCTACAAATGCACCTTGTTTTTCACTTTGCCTCTCATGATTTCCGTTATCCATTGTCAATCAAAGTCGAAAATCGTATTTGTCTTGACTTCTTCAGCAGAAAGACCATATTTACATGTAACTTTTATGGCACGTTGTAAATTGCTTTATTTTGTTGAGTCTGTATAGGAACTTACATGGAAGACATAGTATGACCTGCGTGGATCTTCTATAGATAAAGAGGGACCACTGTAAATCCACTCTTGGGGTATTAGAGAGAAATGCATGGGGAGTCACCAAGAGTTCCTCCCGCAACGCCTTGTCTTTCTAATGCCACCCTCTCTACCGTCCTCCCCCAAATGACAAAACTGTAAAGGGAGAAAGGAAACTTAACATTCTACAGTAGTTTCCCAGCTCTTTCCAGTGACGTGACTGTACATGTCGCTTCCTGGCCTTTCATAGTGTGGGCTTTCTGCTTACCCTACGGCAGGGACTGATCCTTTGAACTCACCAATGACAGACTTGGTGTCACAGCCTTTTCAGGGCCTCTCTGGGCTCCATCTCTTTGCAGCTTTAACCTTGAGTGAGCAAATGCTCACTCAAATAGTACTCAATAGGACTCAAAAACAGTAATTAATATACAGGGAAGGACTAATGGCTTTTATAGCATTAAATTAGCATCTATGGAGCTGGGCTTGGTGGCACATTCCTATAACGTCAGCTGAGTTCAAGGTCACCTATTGGTACCAGTTTGAGGCCAGCCTAAGCTACACAGAACCCTGTCTCAAACAAAAATTAATATCTCAAACAAAAATTAATGTCTCTGTGCCCTATAATATCAGAGAAGCCTAAATGGCAATCTATCATCTACGAGAAGAAATTTTAAATACACATGCATATATACACATTTTTGATATATATGTATAATGCAGTATGTAATATACATATAAAACACATATGCTATATATAGGTAATCCAGTTTAAAATTAATTTTTATTTTTTAAATTTGTGTGTATTATGTATTTCTTTGTACTTCATGTGTGAGCAGTTGGCTGAAGAGGGTGTCAGATCCCCTGGAATTAGAATTATAGGTGGCTGTGAGCCCTCCAACATGGGTGCTGGGAACTCAAGCCTGGTTCTTTGGAAGAGCAACAAATCCTCTTAACAACTGAGCCACCTCTCCAGTCCTGACAACTGAATTTAGAAACAGGCAAAAGGCTTGAGTAGGTTTGTCATCCAAACCGTGAATCTGTATCACATGTCAAAACAGGCTCAACCATGGAGTCACCCAGAACATGCAAATTAAAACCCTGTAAATTCTTATAAACAACAATGTGTAAGAACAGCCAAACTGAAAGAGACCCCAGGACAGGAGAGATGACTCCCCAGTTAAGTGCACTGGCTACTCTTTCAGAGGACCCCAGTTTAGTTCCTAGCACCCATGTGGTGGCTCACAACCATCTAACTCCAGCTCCAGGGGATCCAAACTCTCTCTCTCTCTCTCTCTTTTTTTTTTTTTTTTTTTTTGGTTTTTCGAGACAGGGTTTCTCTGTAGCTTTGGAGCCTGCGCTGGAACTAGCTCTTGTAGACCAGGCTGATCTCGAACTCACAAAGATCTGCTTGCCTCTGCCTCCCGAGTGCTGGGATTAAAGGCGTGCGCCACCACCGCCCGGCCCAAACTCTCTTCTTGCTTCTACATACACATGGTGCATATATATGCATGCAGGCAAAACACAAATAGAATCAAAATAAATAAATCAATCTTTTAAAAGACTGGGTTTGCAAGGATGCAGAGAAACACACACACACACACACACACACACACACGTATATCCGTACACGTATCTTCAGATGCCTGGATGATGTGTGGGCTCACTTCTGTTGCTCTTGCTCCACGCCTTCCACATAGATCGTTCTCCTTACCTCTGCCTGTCATGGTTCTTCCTGTCCCCCAAGCTTGGTGAAAACTTTTGCTAGTGATATTCTTTTTTATTTTTTGGTTTCTCAAGACAGGGTTTCACTGTGTGGCCCTGACTCTCCTGAAACTCACTCTGTAGGCCAGGCTGACCTCGGACTCAGAGATCCTCCTGCCTCTGCCTCCCCAGTGCTGAAGATACTCTCTTCTCACTTCCAGGTTGGGAATTTCTTTCGCCTACTATGGGGTTATCCTGGCCAGCGCGGAGTTGCTGGAGCGGGATCTGGTCTGCGGTTCGAAGTCGGAGTCAGAACCAGCAGTGGTGGTGACCACGGGGGACTCAGAGGAGAGTCTAAGCCCCTGCTATTGCCATCTGTTTGCACCCTCTGACTACAGGACCATGATCATCAGCACACTCGGGGAAATTGCTTGTAAGGTGGCCCGCCCACTTATCTTCCCTGTTTCAGGCAGGGTTCCTGCAGCTCAGGGTCAAAGGGAAGTGTGACCTTGAGGTGAGGCTCCTGCGTAGCACAACTCCATGGGTCTTCATATCATGCTGCTACACCCCCAGTTTGGGTTGTTGTGGGAAGGAGAGCCTAAAAGAACAAAGCTTTGAACTGTTCCGTTTCATCAATTCCAAATGCATTTTAGTCAGGAGTGGCGCACACCCTTAATCCCAATGCTCAGGTAACAGAGGCAGGTGGACTCTGTGAATCCTAGAATCCTAGGCCAGCCTGACCTATATAATGAGTTCTAGGACAGCCAGGGCTACATAGTTTAGACCCTGTCTCAAATGAAAAGATATATTTATTTTTGAGATAATTTTCTTTCCTCCCCTGAACTCATACACTCAAATTCATGACCTTTTTAAATTTTTTTATTTTTTTAACAGCAGACTTCCTTTCTCCCCTAGCTCTTACAGCCTTTCTGCCCTCCTCCACAATGACCTCTGAACCTTAGGTGCAAGAATTGATTTGTCAGAGCCAGCTGTTTGGACCTGGCTCTGAGACTCTGCATTTGGATGGGATGTGGTTTTCGGTAGTCGGCAACATCTGTCGCAGAGAAGTTTCCTTGATGGGGGTGAAGACTACATTTACCTGTGGGCACAAGGATAAATATTTTTAATGTAGTTAGGGATTATGTTGCCTTATTGAAGTAGTGGTTGCAGGTTCTCCTCCAAGATCTGTGACGTTACTAGCCTTGGATAGTTGGCTAGGTTTCCAGTGCCAGGCTTGATTTCCCTCCTGTTGACTAGGCCTTAAGTTCAACTAAAGAGCTTTTTGTTAGTGCCAAGGTATGCATGCCCCTACTGCACCGTTAAGGTTATCGTGCCACGCTGGTCATAGTCATCATAGCTGATGGGACTGTTGGTTTCTTCCCTCCTTTGGAAGCTCATGGTGCCTTCTGGACCACGAAAGCAAGTCCTCAGGAAGGAGGGTTACAGGTCAGGTCCATCTCAGGTCCTCTGGGTCCTGCGTCTGAACTACATGATGTTTTCAGCAGTAGGGACTTATATTCCACCCCTGGGAGGTAACCAAGGGCAACAATATAGCCTATAATACACCATTGGATCCAATTTTTCTTCCTTTTTTCTTTTTTTCTTTCTATTTATTTATTTACTTAATTTTAGTTTTTCGAGACAGGGTCTCCCTGTGTAACAGTCCCAGCTCTCCTAGAACTAGCTCTTGTAGACCAGGCTGGCCTCAAACTCACAAAGATCCACCTGTCTTTGCCTCCCGAGTGCTGGGATTAAAGGTGTACGCCACCAGGGCCCTGCTAGATATTTATTTTATGTGTATGAATATTTTGCATGACTGTGTGTATGTGCACCCTGTACATGCATGGTGCCCTCCTTCTAGGTGAGAAGAGGGTGTCTGAGCCTCTGTAGCTGGAGTTATTAATGATTGTGTTCCACCATGTGGATTAGAATCCAGGTCACCCTCTGCTAGAGCAAGTGCTTTTAACTGCCCAGCCATCCTCAGCCTGCCTCCCTAAGTCGGCCCCTGCCCTTCTTCTTATTTCCCCTTCAGATCCTTTGTAATTCCCTCTCTACCATTCTCCCCACAATAGTTCTTTTGGCTTTCCTGGTTTCTGCCGTTCCTTCAGGTTGTATATTCTCATGTGATGAACCTCAGATGAGAGGGAGCAATGTCTGCCTTCCTGGGTCTGCTCGCCTCGCTCTGTGCTCTTTCCTACTTCCATCCACTGACCTGGATAAACCCTAGAGCAGCATGTCAAAACACATAATAGCTAAAATGGGGACATCTTACAATGACGTGTTAGGTTTCAATTGGCTGCGCTGTTGTTTATTTGTTGTTGTTCTTTTGTTTTTTTCTCCCAACAAAAATGATGGCCCATTTAAAAAAAAGAAAGCCAGTGTGACTGGGAATGTAGCAGAGTTGTTTAAATCCCCGGGCCTGTGTGAACTGGGTGTGGGGGTGTGGTGCATGCCTGTAATCCCAGTGCTTAGAAAGTGGATGCAAGAGGATCAGAAATTCAAGGTCAACCTTAGCTGAATTTGAGGTCAGGAATATAGGAGACCCTGTCTCAAAAAATTAAATAAATAAAATGAATCAAAGGTTCAAGGCCAATGGCACAAGCTTACATAGTGAGAATCTCTCAAAAACAAACAAAAGAATCAGTGGAGCCTTGAATTCAATGGACGGTGGTATATGAAATTTAGTTCTAGCAAACTCACAGTTTGCAAAGTGCTCGAGAAAAACAATGAAACAAAGCTAGGTGTGATGGTGCATGTCTTTAATCCCAGCACTTGGAGGCAGAGGCAGGTGGATCTCTATGAGTATGAGGCTTTCCTGGTCTACAAAACGAGTTGTAGGACAGTCAGGACTATGTAGAGAGACCCTGTATCAAAAACTTAAAAAGTAAAAAGGCCTTCATGTATAAGCAGTGTTAGTCACTCATGAGGAAGAAGCAGATTCAAGAAGTCACAGATTCCATGACAGTGTGCCTGGTTCAGGATGGGAGCTGCTTCCTTAGAAATGACAGGAGGGGTCCCACTGGTGTCTACGGTACCACTTGTGCTCCACGGTGTCACCACTTGTGGCTGTTGTTTGCTTCCTAGTGAACCCTTTAAACATCCTGGGCATCAACTTCCTGGGCAGACGGCTGAGCCTGTCCATCACCATGGGATTCACGGCTTTGTTTTTTCTTCTCCTCGATATCTGCACTTCAAGGTACTTACACCTCGCCTGCTTCTACATGGGCATTGTGCAGTGGTTATCAGATGGGACTTCCTGAGTCCTGGGGATCAGTGGAGAGTAGAGGCTGTCCGCTAGACTGAAAGGCCTTTCCCTCTCCTCTCCTCTGCCCTGCCTCCCTCAGCTATCATGAGATGTGGGTAAGTTCCAGGTTGCTCACTTTACACAGAAAGCAGCCGTAGGATTTTTGTCTATTCTACGAACACGAACGACATGTATCTGAAGGCTGGGAAAGTAGTTCTGCGGTGGAGGACTTGCATCAGATAACACGTCTCATCTCACATTGGCAACCCTGCAGTACTCGGAGCAATGATATGGTTGACTCTTGATCTGTGGCCTACACCCACAGGCCAACTAAGCACAGATTAAAATTTAGAAAAAGTTTTACCCCGGACAATGAAAATGAACTACATCTGTGTAGAGCATGTGTGCTGGCTAGTTTCATGTCAACTGGACACAAGCTAGAGTCATCTGAAAGGAGGGAACCTCAGTTGAGATAATGCCTCCATAAGATCTGGCTATAGGGTATTTTCTTTTTTTTTAAATAGTTTTATGTTTTATTATAAAAGGAATGCATATTTTGAATCCTAATATTTACTATATTAATATTTTATAAATAATTTAGACTTAAAATTACTCAGGGTATTTTTTTAATTGGTGATTGATGTGGGAGGGCCCAGGCCATTGTGGGTGGTGCCATCCCGGGACTGGCAGTCTTGAGTTCTATAAAAAAGCAGGCTGAGCAAACCAGTAAGCAACACCCTTCCATGGCTTCTGCATTAGCCCTGCATGCAGGTTCCTATTCCGTTTGAGTTCCTGTCCTGACTTCCTTCGGTGATGGACTACCGTGTGGAAGTGTAAGCCAAATAAACTGTTTCTTCCCCATGTTGCTTTTGGCCATGGGTATTTCATCATAGCAATAGAAACCCCAAGACAGCTGGGCAGTGATGGCACACAGTTTTAATCCCAACACTTGGGAGGCAGAGCCAGGCGGATCTTTATGAGTTCAAGGCCAGCCTGGTCTACAAGAGCTAGTTTCGGGACAGGCTCCAATGCTACAGAGAAACCCTGTCTCGAAAAGAAAATTACTAGATTGCCTACAATCCCTAGCAAAAAGTAAATGCTGCATGTAAACAGTTATTTGGTGGTGTTGAAGGAGCAATAACACACAGAGAACAAGAGGTTGTGTGGTACCCTGGCCCAAATGACACATCTACAACACAATTTCCGAGGCTCACTGTGGAAGACAAGTCAGGAAGATTGCAGAGAGTTTGCTGTGAGGGTGTCTCCTAGAAATGCCGGGGAGGCTGTACCCAAAGGCATGCACCACCACTGCCCAGCCAATCTAGTGCTGTAAAGAAGATAACAGAGTGGGCTAGAGAGATGGCTCAGCAGATAAGAGCATTTGCTGCTCTTGTAGAGGATCCACTTCACCGCCACCTGATTCTCGTTCCAGGGGAGCTGATGCCCTGTTCTGACCTCCTAAGCACACACATGGTACACATACATACATACGGGCAAAGCAATCATACTCATAAAATACCTTTTCCAAGGCATGTGCCCGTCTGGGAGCATCAGGCATGACTGCCCTCCTTAGGTGGATTGTGAGGAAACAGGCTTTAGGATGTCATGGTCAGGCCAGTTGAGAAGCAGTATCTTGCCGAGGCTCTGAGCTTTGTGGAGGGCCTTCTGTGTCTCTGGCTACGACCTCCTCTGCTTCCTCCTCAGTGCCGGCCTCATTGGCTTCCTCTTCATGCTGAGGGCCCTGGTAGCAGCGAACTTCAACACCATCTACATTTACACTGCTGAGGTGAGCACCAGGGAAGGGCATGGCCACATCAGGGCACGCCAGGGGGGCTGCCAATCGGTGGGGAATGCGTCCCTGACTTTGGTGAACCTTTGACAAGTTTCTTAAACGGTGAAATTAGTTGAAAATGACAGGAGAGAGCTTGCTACGGGTCTTTCCTTCCCCATGTAGTCTACTGAAATCCAGTCTCTGAAAGAGAGGGCCTCCTGCCTCTCAAGTGAGAGCGGGTTGTTAGTCTAACTTGTCACTATACAAAAGCCCGAAATAATTTAGGGAAAGGAAGATCTATCTTAGCTCAGTTCCGGTTGTTCTGGTCCATGATTGGCTCTCTTACCTCTGGTCTGTAACAGAGGCAACATGGTCCAAGGGTTTGGGAGAGAAAACCTGGCCACCACACAACACTCAGGAAGCAAAGAGTAACAAGAAAAAACCTGGGCTAAGATCTACCCTCAAAAGCACATGCTCAGTAACCATTCCTCTAACCAGGCTTCGAAGTTCTTTCTTCCAATAGTCCGTTAGGGGTTAAACAATTGGTTAGGGTGGTTCTCATATTTCTCATATTTCTGCCCTTTACTACATGAAGCAGCTCTCAATCCAAACATGTTGACATCAAAATTAACCACCATGGGGCTGGTGAGATGGTTCCTCGAGGAAAGACACTTGCCGCCCAACATGACATTCTGAGGGGAATCCCTGAGATTCACATGGAATGACAGTTATGTCTCCTACAAATTGTCCTCTGATCTCCACACACGCACCATGACATGCATGCATACACACACACACACACACACACACACACAAGAAATTGATAAATGTAACTTTTTAAAATTCAAAACTATATACCGAAGACAATGAGCATTTTCTGCCCATCTTCTACAAACACAGAAGCCTGAACTAGGGAGGGAAGGGAGGAAGAGAAAGAACCCCGGGAAAAAATGTCACTAATGGGTATTCTCTATGCCTCTCTTCTGCAGGTCTACCCTACTCCGATGCGCGCTCTGGGGATGGGAACCAGCGGTTCCCTGTGCCGTATTGGAGCGATGGTCGCGCCATTTATATCCCAGGTACCCAGAAGCAGGAAGACTGAACCTGAGTGGGTGGACCCCAGAAAGCGTATAGCAAGGGTTTTTGCTTTATTTGGGGCATGAATATTTAACAACCTATAGACTTTGATTCAGAGTTAAACCTTTTGCCGGGCTTGTCAGCCAAGATGGACTACGGAAAAACATCAAGAATACCAGGATTGGGGTGGGGTGGGGATGGCGTGAGGAGTCGGGGGTAGAACAGTAAGGCAGAGCCTAGACGCGGGGAGGTGGAGCTGGCCCAAAGTCTGGAATAGGCTGGGATAAAATCCAGGGGGACCTGGCACCATGTGACAAGAAACCGAGAACACAGGCTAATGCAGTGGTTCATGGGGCCATGAAGGCATCTACTGTTTGTCCTCTGCTCTGGTCATTCTTTTGGCCACAACAGAACTCTACCTTGCTCTTCCTGCTACAGAAATAGGAAATGAGCCTTGGGTCCTGTAGTGCCTCATCGGCTGTGGGATCCTAACAGGAAACCAGGCCCCGTCCGGTCTTTCTGGGGCCTGAGATCACCCGCCCCACACCCGCGAGGAACACCCCCCTGCCATCCCCAACATGCAGGCTCTATTTGCTCCCTGTGTATGGAGCATTCTCAAAAGTCCCAAACAACATGACTTTGTCCTTGCCCTGGAGTTGGTTGATCTATGTGTGAATCACATGATCAGGGGTCAGAGCTTCAAACAGTTCCATCTGAGGGCAGCGAAGGGGGGCACAATCCAGGGAAAACAGTCATATGGGCGAAGTAGACTCTTCCAATCTTTTAACAGAAGGATTTTTGTGGCTACAAAGGTTTTTTGTTGTTTGTTTGGTTTTTGTTTTCAAGACAGGGCTTCTCTGTATAGCCCTGGATGCCCTGGAACTTGCTTTGTAGACCAGGCTAGCCTCAAACCCATGGAGATCTGCCTGTCTCTGTCTCCTGAGTGCTGGTGTCAAATGTGTGTGCCACCAACTGCCTGGCAATACGAGTTTTTAAAAACTCTCTCTCTTTTTTTTTTTTGGCTGACATTGATGATCATAAAAACTCTCTTGAAAGTGTTTCTTGTCTTAAAAACGGTGCTAAAAAAGTCTTGCATTGTTGCTTTTTAAAATTCCTTTTTATGCTGGACAGTGGTAGAAGCAGAGGCAGGTGGGTTTCTGTGAGTTCAAGGCCATCCTGGTCTACAGAATGAGTTTTAGGACAGGCTCCAAAACTACACAGAAAAACCCTGTCTTGTAAAATAAAATTAAAAAAAAATCCACCTATTTCATCCATCTCAGAGAAGAGCCTACCAGGGAAAAAGGGAAGTAAAACACCCACCCTGTCCCTTGTAAGCAGACAGAGGCTAGGTTTCTCCCCAGCACTGTGGGGATGGAGTCTCTGGGTTCTTAGTTCCCTGTACTATTTTCCCTAGGGACATGGGACTATTTATGTGACAGGCCACATTGCTTCTAGGGGCCTTGGCAATGGTCAGAAAAGATCTCAATTTGGGCCGAGTCCTGAGGGTTCTGTTCTGCTTGACATCCTGGACACAAAGTGGCTCCTAACTCTGGATGGTTTAGCTCATCCTTCCTGTGCCTCCCACGCTCTAAAACAGAAAAGAGTGCATTTGCATAGGTTTGTTTGGAGGATGAGACCATTTAAATGAAAGCATCGAGACACATACATGACACAGCATTTGAGAGACATTATGTAATGATGCTAATCAAGGCCAAAAGCTACTCAGATAAGTATGTCTTCTTAAGAAAATACTTTTGTGACCATAGATGAATCCTTTATTGTTAAAGCAAATAGTGGCTGCCAATGTTTAATAGACTAGACAAGATGAGCTCTGAGCAGGGAGGCCAGCCGAGGAGACAGTACTCTTACTGCTCGGAACACAATCTGTAATGGCCACACAGATACCAGTGTCAGCGTTCCAAGACAGATTGGTTGGCAGAGAAGCATGAAGGCCACGGCTTCTCTTGGGTTCTTTTCCTGTGTCCTGAAAGCACACACCCATTTCCATCTCTAGATGCATCCTTCACTGCCTTCGTATGGAGTGATTTTCAAGGCAAGGAAATACTTTAATTCTTTCTCCTCATGCTATAGAGCCCCAGCCACATGCTCACTGCTGAGTTTGGGTATCGGAACTAGCTTCGACCACCTTGTGTTCGAATTTTCACCTTGGTTCGAAAGCCACCTTGCCTTTAATGAACTGTGGTGGGGGAGGGAATGAGGAGAAGAGGGGACACGAAAATAAGAGAAACAAAAGCACTTTAAATCGAGCCGAGAGCAATGAGCCACTATTCAGGGCGTGTGCTTTGCTCCCTTAACCAGTCTGAATCAGGAGAATTCAAGTCTGGGAAGCTTCACGCCCACTCCTACAGCATTGCCTAGGCTTCTCACGGAGTGAGCTGTTTCAAGGCTTTCCTTGGTGATAACTCAATCTTAGTGATAGCTGTCGATCTTAGGTGCTTGCTTATCAAGATTACTAGAGTAGCATTATGATGTAGACGTTCCTGGGTCTATCCAGAGATGCAGATGGTAGAGATGGAGACCCACTACCTGCACTTGTAAGAACCCACAGCAAGATCTGAGTCAGTTGCTCTGTGAGCCTTCCTGAGAGAGGCTGTCCCATCCACTGGGAGGGTGCTGATTAGGAGCTGCTTTTCCTCTCTCCCAGTTCTTTCTCTTCTGATTTCCTACAACTGGCTATTAAATGAGTTAAAGTGAGAACTTTACAGGCCCAGAGGGACAGAGTCGTGTTTAGAATGCTTGCTGCTCTTCAGAGTTCCGGCCTAACACCCATGTCAGGTGGCTGACAATTGTCTTTAACCCCAGTATGTGATACCTGATGCCCTCTTTTGGACACCCCAGGTACTGCATACATAAAACACCCCCTAACCCTCACACAAGCACACACACATAAAATAAAGGGGTTTTTTTTTGTTTTTTAATTTATTTTTTATATATTTTTAATTGATATTTATTGAGCTCTACATTTTTCTCTGCTCCCCTCCCTGCCTCTCCCCTCCTCCCTTCAATCCTCCCCCAAGATCCCCATGCCCTCAATTTACTCAGGAGATCTTGTCTTTTTCTACTTTCTACTTCCCATGTAGACTAGATCTATGTAAGTCTCTTTTAGTGTTC
>JAQHUG010000200.1:405686-449937 GCA_028555095.1 Dicrostonyx torquatus
CTTTCATTGTGTCTCATAAATTTGGGTTTTTTGTGTGGTCATTTTCATTGAATTTTAGAAAGTCTTTAATTTCCCCCTTTATTTCTTCCTTGACCCATTGATGATTCAGGTGAGCATTGTTTAATTTCCATGTGCTTGTGGGTTTTCTGGAATTAGTATTGCTGTTGACTTCTTCTTTTAAAGCATGGTGATCTGATAAGGTACATCGGGTTATTCCATCTTTTTTGTATTTGTTGGGGTTTGTTTTGTTACCGAGTATGTGGTCAATTTTTGAGAAGGTTCCATAAGGTGCTGAGAAGGTATATTCTTTTCTGTTTGGATGGAATATTCTATCGATGTCTGTTAAGTTCATTTGAGTCATAACATCTGTTAGTTCTCTTATTTCTCTGTTCATTTTTTTTTTGTCTGATTGACCTGTCCAGTGGTGAGAGGGGAGTGTTGTAATCTCCCACTATTAGTGTGTGGGGTTTATGATTTAAGCTTTAGAAGTGTTTCTTTGACATATGAGGGTACCCTTGTACTTGGGGCATAGATGTTCAATTTGGAAATTTCCTTTTGATGGATTTTTCCTGTGATTAATATGAAATGTCCCTTTTGACTGATTTTAGCTTGAAGTCTATTTTGTTAGATATTAGTATAGCTACACTCGCATGTTTCTTAGGTGCATTTGATCGGTATTTTTTCCCAACCTTTTACTCTGAGACGATATCTCTCTTTGAGGTTGAGATGCATTTCTTGTACGCAGAAGAGGGATGGATTCTGTTTTCGTATCCAATCTGTTAGCCTGTGTCTTTTTATTGGTGAGTTGAGTCTATTTACATTAAGGGATATTAATGTTGCTATCTCCTGTTAATTTGATTTTCATCGTTGGTGATGTTAATTTGTGCATTTTTCCTTCTTTGGGATTTGCTGTAATGAGAACATCTATTGTGTGTGTTTTTGTTGGTGTAGCCATCTTCCTTGAGTTGTTTTCCTTGTAGTATTTTGTGTAGGGCTGGGTTTGTGGCTAGGTATTGGTGAAATCTAGATTTGTTATGGAATACCTTGTTTTGTCCTTCTATGGGGATCTACAGTTTTGCTGGGTATAGTAGTCTGGGTTGGCATCCATGGTCTCTTAATGTCTGCATAATGCTTGACCATGGGCTTCTGGCTTTCATTGTCTCCACTGAGAAGTCAGGTATGATTCCGATAGGTCTATCTTTATATGTTACTTGGCCCCCCCTTTTTTGTAGCTCTTAATATTCTTTCTTTACTCTGTGTTTAGTGTTTTGATTATTATATGGCAAGAGGACTTTATTTTTGGATCCAGTCTATTTGGTGTTCTGTCAGCTTCTTGTATCTTCATAGGCATATCTTTCTTTAGGTAGGGAAAGTTTTCTTCTATGATTTTGTTAAGTAAATTTTTTGTGTCTTTGAGTTGAACTTCTCCTTCTTCTATACCTATTATTTTAAGATTTGGCCTTTTTATGGTATCCCATATTTGATGGATACTTTGGGTTAAGCTTTTGTTAGATTTAATGTTTTCTTTAACTGATGAGTCTCAGCAATTCAATAGAGGATTCTCTCTTCTATTTCTTGTATTCTGTTGTTCATGCTTGCATTTGTAGTTCCTCATCTTTTTTACTCATGATTTCTGTTTCTATAATTCCTTCGGCTTGTGTTTTCTTTATCTTTTCTATCTCAGTTTTTTTCAAGTCCTGAGTAGTTTCTTTTGTATGTTTGAGTTCTTTTTCTTGGTTTTCTTTAAGTGATTTGCTGATATCTTTCAACTTTTTGTTTTTTCCTCCATTTTTAAGGTATTTTCTCATTTCATCTTTAAGAATTTCAAACATTCTAATAAAGAATATGAAGATGAAAGAAAAATATATAAAAAAAGAATTTCAAACATTCTCTTGAGGTTATTTTTTAGATCATTTTCTTCTGGTTCATCCATATTTGGTTATTCAGGTCTTGCTTTTGTAGGGTCTTTAGGTTTTACTGGTATCGTGTTGCTCTTTGTGGTGTAGCATGTGATCTTACCTTTTCTACTCATCTTTTCCTCTAATAGGTGTGGTTGGGGGCTGTCTGAGATTCTGTTGAATAATCTTCAAGGTGCCCGTGAATCCAAAGCTCAGATGGTTGTTCCTCGTGGTACAGTCAGTGTCACAGTTCTAGTTACCCTATTGGTTATTCCTGTTCCTTGAGGTAGCTCAGTGCTCCTGTGCTTTGGTCTGCTCCCTTGGAGTTTTCTGTCTCAGGCCTACTTTGGCCTAGGCTACTGGCTTTGATCTGTTTCTGTAAATCTTGGTCTGTATCTCCTCCTGCAGAAGTCCTTGGCTTGGAGTTGGACCTATTGTGGTGGAGATCACTGACTCTGGATCTGGTCGCTGGCTCGGTCCTGATCCACCTGTGTCCCGGTACTGGGTTTGCTCCTGGCCTCTGCTCCTGGTAGAGCTTGTTCTCTCTGTATCTTAGGTAATTGGTTCAGTCCCACTCCAGTTCCGGTGGAGGTCACAGACTCTGAGTCAGGTCATTGGGTCAATCCTGGTCTGCCAGTGTCCCAGGACTGGGTTGGCTCCCAGGGCTGGGTTTGTTCCTGGCTTCTGCTCCAGTGGAGTTTGTTTCCTCTGGCCCTCTCTGTCCTCTAGACATAATTCTTTGAGCTTTTTTGTATCATGAAAGCTTTTCTTCAACTATGGTAGATGGTTTTGATAGGTATAGTAATCTAGGTTGGCATGCATGGTCTTTTAGTAATTAAAGTACATAACTCCAGGCTCTTTTGGCCCTTAAATTTTTCACTGAGGGATCAGCTACTATTCTTATGGGTTTTCCTTTATATGTAACTTGTGATTTTTCTTTTGTAGTTTTCAAAATCCTCTCATTGTTCTGTATATCTAATGTTTTGATTATAATACACCATGAGTTTTTTTTTTCTGGTCATGTTTGATATTCAGTGTGCTTTTTGTATCTATTATGCATATGCCATTCCTTGATTTGGGGGAATTTCTTCTATGATCTTATTGACAATCTAGTTTATGCCACTGATCTTCATCTATGTCTACAAATCAAAGACTTGTTTTTCTTAAAATGGTGTCCCATAATTTCTTCATTTTTTTCATATATTTTAAACATTTCTTCCCATATTGTTTGCTTTTGTGGTGCAATTCCTCCATTTTATTTTCACATTCTGATATTCTATCTTCTACTTGATTTATTGCATGTAAAGCTTTCCTTCAGTTTTGTAGTTTGTTTCCTGAGTTTTTCAGTTCTATCTTCATTCCAGCTTGATTTTTCAAAAATTCTCTTTACTGAATTTAGTTTTCAAATCTTGAATTATAATTTTCTTTTCATTTTGTCATATGTTTTTCTTGAGCATTACTCAGACATTTATTGCTGAGTTTATTGATTCTTTAAATTCACTGTTACTGGTTCTTCTTTATTTAAGTTTTTGATGAAGTTTACAATTATTCTTTTAAATTTTGCATCCTGAGATTCATCTAGGCAATTCTCATTGGAGAGTTTGGATTTGGGGAATACCGTCTTGGTCATTCATACTGTTTGTGCTTTGGGGATGTGACTTGAGTATGTGGTCTTCCTCCTTTGGTTATATATTTGATATGTGATTCTAGCCTGGCTCAGGCTGGGCTAATGCAGGACCTGTGTGACCAGAGTTAGGCTTGGGAATGTGGGCAGGCTTGGTTCTGAGCAGACTCAGTAGGGAAGTTGTGTATAAGCTGTGTACCCACAGGTAGTCCTGAGCATGTAGGGGATGGTAAGGGCTATTCCAGGACTCCCCTAGAGTTAGGCGTAGGTGTGTAGGATGACACAGAAAGGTCGGGGGGGGGATACTCCAGGATAAGCTGGTGGGCAAGTTCAATTATGTGTGTGGGTATGTGCCTGAGTGCAGTTGTCCATGTTCAGAAGAGAGCACTGGATCCCTGGGAGTTGGAGTTACAGGTAGTTGTAAGCCAGTCAACATGGGTGCTGAGAACTGAACTATGGTACTCTTGAAAGAACAGCAAGCACATCAAATTCTTAAGTTAATATTTCTCTACTCCCTCTACTAACAGTTAATGGATACTTATAGAGAAAAGGTTTATTTAGCTCAGCTTTGGAAGCTGCAAGTTCAAAAGTTTCCATTAGTTAAGTCTCTAGTGAAAGCTTCATGGTCAGCATGTGCAAGAGTGGGACACTTACATTACCCAATGGGAAGTGCAGGAAATCTGAGAAGATGGGGTCCCACAGTCTCTTCTGAGGTCACATCTCCAACTGACCTCAGGACCTTCCACTAGAACCCACTTCTCAGCTTCACTTTCCCAAGGACCAAGCTCCCACTGAATAAGCTCGTGGGAGAGAAAATTAAATGATAGCATCTCTATTTCCATTTTGTTGTAACAGCAAATAAACTGGACAAGGAAGGTTCTAGTAGTGTGCTAGAGTCAACTTGTGCTGACTAGGGATAGCTGGCTGTTACATTTTCGGGAAATTCTGCAACTATTTAATACGTTGTCATTCAAAGTTAGCCATGGGTAGTATTTGCACCACCAACAATTTGGGTTTCTTGAGAAACTGCTGTTAAATATTTGGCAGTACACCACCCTAAGGTTCCTACTTCAAGAAATTTACATTGAAATTGGGTAATTTATAAATATGCAAGTAATGTAAGATTATTTCAAATTGTGATGAGTGCTTTGGAAACAATATGAACAAAGGGATGCCAAGCTTTGTAAAACAAATATTCTCTGGCAAATGATACTGAAATTGAGATCTAAAGTATAAGTTGGCATCTGTGAAGAGTAGGACAATTGTGTGTCCATTGTTCATTCCCATCTGTGCTTCTCTGCTGGGACTGTGTCTTCAATAGAAGACACATGATAGAGTCATGCTTTGCTAAGTTCACACATAGATATTTTATACTTTGAGATTTATTTAACTTGTTTGAATACATGTATGCACATGTGTAAGTAGATGCTCATGCATGTGTTGAATGTGTCAAGTGCCTTCATCACTCTCTATCCTCTGAATCAGGGGTCTCTTGTTGAATCTGCCAGTGGGCTGGCTTGCTGGGCATTAACACAGGTACTGGGGATCTGAATTGCTTTTCTTTTTCTGTTTTTTCGAGACAGGGTTTCTCTGTGGCTTTGGAGCCTGCACTGGAACTAGCTCTTGTAGAGCAGGCTGGTCTTGAACTCAGAGATCCGCCTGCCTCTGCCTCCTGAGTGCTGGGATTAAAGGCATGTGCCACCACTGCCCGGCTCTGAATTGCTTTAACCCAAGCTGTTTCCCCAAACCCAGGATATTGTTTTTATTGTTTTAAAGCCAGCTGACTGGTCTTATTCTGAATGGTTGCTCATCAAGTCTCCTGAGTTTTCAGGTTTGTAATCACATCCCTTCTGTGATTGCTACATCCCATCCATGCAGAATACTTCCGGTCACAGACTGTAAACTAAGTCCTCTGTACTCTCCAGTAAACTAAGAAGAGTTTCTTCACTCCACTCTCCTTCCCTGACTCCTGCAGTAACCCCTCCTCTATCCCTGCTCAGAGATCTAAATTCAAGGTTACTTGAGCTCCCAGCCATGCTAAAGGAGTTTGCTCCCTTCTGACAGCTTCTATCATCTTACCTTCTTCTTTTTTCTCCTAAGTCCCTGGTAGATTCATCTCGGTTGCCTTAAAGTTTATTTTTATTCCTCTTCCTTTACTTGTTGGAAATTTCTTACTGCTTAGTATTATACACTGATCTTTCCTCATTGTACTGTGCTTACACACCATCACTTTTAGGGTTTAAATTACTATATGCCCATCGGCTCCAGCTTTAAATTTTTGTGTGTATATGAGCATGGATATGACATGATGTACAAGGATGTCAGTCTTTCCATCATGTGGATACATCATAGGGATTGAATTTAGGTTTGGCAGCATCAGACGTTGCTACTAGGACCTCTACCCCCTCTTCCCCCATCTCCAGCCCCTTTGAGATAGGCAGGATCTCATGTAGTCCAGATTGGCCTCAAACTCTAAGTAGCAGAGGATGATCTTGAAATCCCGACCTTCCTGCTTCTGATCCCAAATGCTGGGATCACAGATGTGCTGCCATGCTCAAATTCATAACTCCTAATTCTTCATCTCTGCATCGAGCCTTGCTTCTGAGCTCCAGATTCTTCTAATTACGTTCTCAGAGTTTCCATTTGACTGTCTCAAAAGAATCTTAATTCCTGCATTTTTGATTAAACTCCAGACATTTTTTTTCTCTCACAAATTCCTTCCCTACAGTTTCTAGCAGCTGCTTCACTATTCAACTGGTGTAAACAAGATACCAAGGGCTGAGTGGGAATAAACAGACATTATGTAAGGTTCTAGTCAGAGCCCTCCCTCTTCCTGGCTTGCAGGGGTCTCCCATCATGGAATGTTTGGTATCTCCTTTCTGGAAGGGCATTGATCTTCTCATAGTAGAACTCCATTTTATCATTGCAACAGAATAAAAAACAGATTGTTTTTTATTATAAGTTATATGTATGCACATATATCTGCATGGGGGTATGTACACATGGATGCATGTTGTATCTCTCTGGAGCCAGAGCCATGGGCAGCTCTGAACTGCCTGACTGGGTGCTTAGAATGGAACTCAGGTTCTCTGCTACGCACCCCCCCCAACTCTGCCCCAGGCATGGTTTCTCTACGTAACAGCGCTGGCTGTAGTGGAACTTTGTAGACCAGCCTTGAACTCACTTTATTGCCTGGCTAGGTTCTCTGCAAGAATGGTAATGCCATTAATCACTGAACTATCTCTCCAGCCCCTACAATAGAGGTATTTTATAGATTACCTTTTGATTTTACTATCAAAACATTTTTGGCCTATACACTTAAATCTTTATGTAGTTAATAAACCACATACGGTTAAATGGTATTTTGTCAGGCTTAAGTACCATACATTAATCTGCCCCTCCTTAGATGGTTACACTCATCTACTTCTTAAACTTTGATTTCTACTTTATTCTTAAGACCTGAGGTAAGAATCTAGCTTTCAAAAGCCACAAAGCGATCTGGGATGTAGCTCAACAGCAGAGAACCCCCTAGCATATATAAAGACCAATGGCCATTAACTATTAGCCTTCTCTCTTCTAGGCACCTACTATAGTACTCACTAATGATATTTTGTGATTCTCCACTTTATTGCTCTACTCCATAACCTAATGTTTCATACCTGAGGCTAATAACTTCCCTTGGGCTCACTGACAATTTTCAGGTTTCCTGATTTTTTTTTCCTACATATTCTTTCAAATTCATTTTAAAAAGCATTTCCTTTTCTAATTTGGTTGTAAGTTCCTACTGGGAATTTTTATTTCCATTAGAATTACAAATTACCTTGGTGAAAATTATGTAAGACTTTAAAGAACTAAAACTCATTCATGTGCTGTTCATATAATTACTGTCTGAGCACACATTTTTCTATTTTCTTCATGCTTGTTTAATTTTGAGCACAGGATTTTTGTAGCCAAAGCTCTCCTCAGAGATGCAAGCCATCACCCAAAGGATGGATGACCCCCAGTGCTAAGATTACAAGCACATACTACCATGAACTGTTTAGCCAGTGCTTGTTGCATAGTGGGCTGTAGTCTGCTGAGCTATACCCCCAGCCCCTTCATGTTGTTTATTTCAGTTTGGAGCTCCTGTTGGTTTTCCAGAGCACCAGAGTTTAGTACCTACAGTCACATCAGACCTCTCAGAACTGCCTATAACTCCAGCTCCAAGGGATCTGATTAACTCCTCTGGCTTTAATGGGCATCTTCACTCTCACGCATATGCACACACATAAATGGAAGATAAAAAAAAATCTTAAAATGAGGAAGGGCTATATTAAAGTCTCCAGTCATGTGTGAATTATTTCTCTTCTCAGCTGGCTATGTTTGAGCTCTTTCATCTTGTATGTTAACCTATGACTTATCTTGATAGACTGACCTTTGTCACATAAAGCTCCTTGCCTTTGATCTAGCTTCCTCTTTTTAGTGTTTCTTCTCCCTGATGAGGCTTGTTCATGCTAGGTAAACACTATTCCAACGAGCTCCACCCCTAACCCTGCTTTTTAGTTTTTAGAGTTTTATGCTGATTAAACTTAGAGCCTCTCACAGTCTAGGCAACCTATGCCCCTAGTGTTTGTAACTATCTTTTATAGATACTACTTTCCTTTTAGCTTAGTCAATCTGGAGTGAACTTGGAAACTATGCATTTTAACTTTTTCTTGTTTTGATGATGTTGACTGTACTCAGGGCTCGTACATGTTAAGCATGGGCTCTAACACTGAGCTACATTCTTAATTCTTAGGTCCCCAGATGACTTCTATAATCTGATAACTCCATAGACTTCTTGCTTACAAGTAACAGAAAATTACTTAGGCTAGCTTAGGTTGTATAAGAATGTGCAGTGACAGCTATACATTGGATTGCCCTGTATTTCTCTGTGGAAGCAAAAAGACAGTTGCTGATAGAATACTGATGGGATTTAAACTCAAAACTTCAGGGTCTTATCCAACTCAGTACTTCAAAATAGGTGCAAATAATTATATCTTGCGATAATTTAGAGCCCATTCTGGTGATGAGAATTTTGATGTGCATTTATCAAAGTGGTAGGTTCTAGACATTCTGTTGTGTGATCTTATCATGCATTGTACAGGCTACCTAGTCTCCTTTGGTTTGTTCCCCAGCCTCCTGCTTCAGAAAAAAATTTACTTTGTTGATGAAAATCAAAGAGCTGAGAGCTAGGTAAATCATGCCTATAATCCTAGCATTCGAAGGCAGAGACAGAGAACTGAGTTCAAGGCCAGCCTATGGTACATGAGACTCTGCTACTCCCAAAGCCCTACAATGCATTCCCCAAAACCAGGATCTTCCCAAATCAGAACATTATCATTTGTTAGGTCAACTAACAAATTAGAGATGCTAATATGTTGGGTTCTGCTTTCACATGTGAGTTATTTGCCAGTTTGGAAGGCAGTAGACTTTATATATTGGAGTTGGGTTTCTGACTTTGGCATCTCAAAGGAACATACATGGTGGTTCCTAGAGGAACATGCGATTCCTAGAGGCCTGAGACTTTGAGACAATAGTTATTGTGAGGAGTCAGTGAAAGCGTATCTGTAAAATGACGGGGTTGGACTAGACTAGGTAATTTCCAGATCTTTCTAAATTGTACATAGTCTGATACCAACAGGTCTTCTTGTTCCTTTTTCACTGTATAGGCAACTATCCTAGATAAACAGGTGCATGGAGTCTTTAGTTAAACAGTAGCAAAAAGTGAAAAGATCCAGCCAAAAGATGTACTTGGTATTTGGGAGGTAGAGGCAACAGATCTGTTTGAAGCCAGCATGATCTACAGTGAGTTCCAAGAGTCAGGGCTAAACAGAGAAATCCTGTCTTGAACAAAAGAAGTTCTGACCATCACACAAAACACTGTGAATAGAGACAAAATGAATTAGCAATCTTCTCAGACTCTGGAGCTTATCTCTCTTCTGAAAAAATGTTCTGCTGTCTTCTCCTGACAGAAGTGAAGGAGGGAGTGGACACTGGTGAAAGGACATCACAAAGTGAGGAGGTTAGGAGTTGAGTAGGCTGAGTCAGTATAAGAGCAGCTGGAGAACGGGCAGGTGCAAAGAGATGGAAGCTATCTGCCAGTGTGCATTAATGCCAGGCACTCAAGATACCAATTTGGTCTAATCAAACCAATATTTCAAAAGCACAATGAACAGAACTGGCTACACACAATTTATATACGTATTGGGCAAATCCTTTGCTGTAAAATAACAGAAGTCATTCTGTTTTGACCTACAGGTCCTAATGAGTGCCTCATTCCTGGGAGCTCTATGTCTTTTCTCATCTGTCTGTGTTGTGTGTGCCATTTCTGCATTTACTCTACCCATTGAGACCAAAGGACGTGCTTTGCAGGTAAATGACTCAGGAAGCTCTTAGTTTTTAAGTGGTGATTGCAAGAAAATCCAATTTTAATGATGTGTATGCATATTTATCTGTGTGTGTGTGTATGTGAATGAGTAGAGATCCCCCGGGAGTTTGGGTGATGTCTGATGTGGGGTGCTGACTGAGAAGAGAACTCAGAACAGTTAACTTATCTGCTGAGACACCTCTTAGCTCCTTGGCCACCACTTTTTGACCCAAGAGAAGTTTGGGATATGGGTAGCCTTTACTTAAGCAGGCAAAGACACCTCATTAGAGCATCCCAATTGAAATTCTGAGCAGCAATAAAGTTGAAGTTAACAAATACTTCACTTTATATATTCTCACAAAAAAGCTACTGTTGAACAAACATGGGGCAGAGTTGAAACACTGCTACAGAGCCTTTAGGATCACATGGGTGGGATGCAACAGGCTTTCTTTCCCCAATACCCAGAGTGGTAAAAGCATTAGTGTAGCTTCCCTGGGCCAGCCGAGTTAAGTTGCAGCTTTGGGAGGCTTTACTTCAGGCATCATGAGCTAGTGGCTTCCCCATCTAGAAACAGGCTGGAACCATGAGCTTTGGTCACCTACTGCCTGTGATTTCCATCTGCCCACAAGTAAACTGACCTCTAGTTCCACTGCATCTGGAATAGCTCCACAGCTGCATTAAGCCCATCTACCTAAAAAGGCACCTGCCAGAGCAAACTCCTTACAGATGACCATGACACTTACTAGGGAAGGGACCATTCATATGGCCTGACACCTCAAACTAATGAGTTCCGTTGCAAGGACTGGCTTTTCTCCCTTTCTCATCTTTCATGATTGGTCTACTTATCTTTAAAGATTATGAAGGCAGGCAGTATTTTGGCCTATGAGATGGAATGACCCTGAGTTCTGTATTTAGGCTCCTCATGTCCCTGGACGCTGTGGATGAAGGCAGGGCACAGGCTCTTAACATACCTCTGTGCACAAGTCCCGGGGAAGCTGGGACTGTAGCTTTCAGTATGGAGCACAGAGGCCAGTCTAGCTCTGACTATCTAGAGAAAGGAGTTGGGTACATGGCAGGAGGGTCTGGAGAACTTTTCTACCTTATAGCAAAGGCTAATGCTCTAATAGAGATAATCTGTAGTTTCCCCATTACTGAATGCTTAGGACTCATGTGTTTCCTTTCAGCACTATAAAGGGTCACCACACCCTTTATACAAAGAATTACTAGGGCACACGTTGGGCAGATTTTTATTACCAATGTAAAAAACACCAAGTCTTAAGCTAATCTTCCATTCCCTTCCAAATTTTCCATTTCTTACATTTGTTGGGACCTTCCTGTCTCAGCCTTCCAAATGTTGGGGTTATTAGGTGTGAGCTACCACAATTTTAAGTTATTTGTACAAAGAAGAAGAAACCTAACAGATCCTTTAATGTGCCCAATGGATTTCCAACTCATATCTACCTACAAAGCCTGTCCTTTTTCCTCTTGCTGAGGCGTGACCAAAGAACTCAGCATTGGGCATTTTAGAATACTAATATGTGGCTGCAATACATGCATATGAACACACCCTGGCCATTGAGTGGTGGCATACCTTCAGGATAATCAAACACTGCTGTGATCATATGCACAATACTTACATATGAACACACATTGGCCACAGAGAGGTGGTATGCCTTCAGGATAATCAAACACTCAAACACACACACCCTCACTGCTGTGATCATATGTGTATCTTTTCAAAAACAAAAAAACAGCGTAGCAGCCATATGATAAACCAACTTGCTTACTAGCTTAAAGGTAATGTTGAGTCAATAAACTTAAAAAAATTCAACCATTAAAGAGTATGTTTGTAGTGTCAGACATGGTGGCTCACAACTTTAATCCTAGCACTCAAGAAGCAGAGGTGACGTGAGTTCAGGTACATAGACAGATCCTACCTCAATACAACAAACAAAAAATAAAAACGGAATGTGTTTCTTGTGTGAATTTTTTTAGACCATGTCTGTATTGCACCAACTTTAAATTTTAAAGTTAACAATTGTCACTTCATAAAAAAGGGTAACTGATGTATCTTAATTCCTTGTAAATTGTATTAAGAACAAAGACTTACCAACTAATTTTTTTTTCTCCCATAGCAAATTAAATGAGGACCTGCAATACTATGGTCATCAGACGAAAAATGAATATTTGATCTTCACTGTTATTAAATATTTTTAAAATGGTTTTATTTTTGCATAAGATAATTAAGAAAACAAGTGTATTTTAAGACAACTAAGGCACACACAAAAATGCAGCGGGGAATCTATTTCTTAGGAAACAATATATGCAAACTTTTTATAGTTTATATTTTGCCACAGTTCAGCTATAAAACAAATGAGGTCAGACTGGGTGTCTAAAATCAAACAAAAAACTCAATAACAAAACAACCTCCCTCCAAACCACTTATTCCCTCACCCCAAACAAACCAATAAACCCTGAGATCGAATGGGAATAGGAGAAGGTGGTGGGTGGAGAATATACCTTTTTCTTACTTAGCATCAAGAACTGCTAACCTTAGGCAAAATACTTGATATTGCTCCATGTGGTCTATGGCTGAAGGACAGAGATTCTGTAGTTAAGGCAAGAAACAAGGCTGGTATCACTGATTTTAAATTATGGCCTTGGTAGCTTAAAAAAGAACTACTACTTTACTGTATATGTAACTACCAATAAGCTGGGAAATAAAGTTAATTCTCCCATACACTATTATCTTTTTTAAATCTTAGGAGGAAATCATTGATTCTCCTGATGCTTTCCTATAACATGTAACTACTTACATAGTGTTTGTAAGTACGTTGGTTATGCACATCATGTCCTTCTGGAAAAGGCGTGCTTCGGAAAGAAAACATATTTATCTTTTACTGCTGTTCAGTCTTATCACGAAGGCCCACCATAGTTTCAGACCACCAGGGCGGCTCAGGAGTCCCCCACTATTAGCAGCGGAAAAAGACTGCAGCTGCAGCCACAAGGAAATGCTGTATTAACACACTGCATACAGGAGGCATAACCTTTGCTTAGGGAGCAAACAACCCTATTCAAACCAGTCTATGGATGGCTTAAAATCAGCCAGTTTCTTATGAATTGAGCAGTTTAGAAGATTGGTTCCAAGACTCCTGGTGGAGACCAAATAGCCCATCTTACATAGGATGGTACAGTGTGTGTACATTCCTCCCTTATATTTCTGTCATCTCCAAACTGTATCATTTGCAGCAATGAAGTGTATGAAATAATGACAAAGTTGTCTGTGTATATTCAGGATGAACACTTTTCATTTTGGTTTCTTGAGACATGGTTTCTCTCTATAACCCAGGCTGTCCTGTAACTTGCTCTGCAGAATAAGCTGGCCTCGAACTCACAAAAATCCATCTGCTCTTGTCTCCCAAGTGCTGAGATTAAAGGGCACTACCACTGCCCAGCAAACATATCCTCTGCCCTACATAGTTATCTAACTGGTTGAATCCACAGATAAGCCATGCACATCTTTAATTCCAGCACTTGGCAGGCAGAGGCAAGTAGATCTCTGTGTTTAAGGCCAGCCTAATCTAAAGAGTGCCAGGACAGCCAGAACTATATGCTGTGTAGAAAGACTCCATTTCAAAAAGCAAACCAAAAATCAATGCATTTGAAAGACCAATTGTATTATAGGCTTTTCAAGTTATACACATAAGCTTCCTTACAAGCATACGTTTCTAACTTCAAGCTATACAAAAGCTCATGTGATTAATCTGGCTAACAGGCAAACAATCACCTTAAAGCCTAGTTATTATTTCAGGAGAAATATATTTGATGGAAAACTATGTTGGCTACACTTGCAGGGGCAAGACGAGCAACCTACTATACGTCATAACTGAAAATCCCAAAGCTGAAGTTTGAAGACACTCATTTTTCAAAGGCTAGCAATAGTAAAAACCAACCAAGGACAAAGCACACACTCTAAGATTTCATAATTCTCAGTGTGAAATACTCAGGCTAAAGGAACTTCACAGAGCTACCTAGCACTGTCTAGCACACAGCAAATCAAGCCTATAGCAACCTATTAGCATAATTTAACAGAGTCCTTGATAACATACCTTTTCTACAACACAAACTGCAAACTGTTTGTGGAGAAAGTTGTTTAGGACACTTACCTTATTAGTCATTAGTACAAACAAATTCCAAGTCATTTTCTTTTAAGAACTTATTTGGCTTGTTTCACAGATCCCTAAAGACTGAGTCATTATTGGGTGAGGTACTAAAGAATAATAAAAAGTGTAGTAGAAATAGTATGTCAGAATCTAATAGTTTTGCATGTAGAATTTGATCTAAAATTCTTTAGAGTATTATTTATAATAGGTCATTACTTTCTGTAATATGATGCTAAGTTTTATTTTGGAATTTCTTTTTTAAAAATATTTTATTTCTTATGTATACAATATTTTGTCTGTGTATATGTCTGCAGGCCAGAAGAGGGCACCAGACCTCATTACAGATGGTTGTGAGCCACCATGTGGTTGCCGGGAATTGAACTCAGGACCTTTGGAAGAGCAGGCAATGCTTTTAACCACTGAGCCATCTCCCCAGCCCTTATTTTGGAATTTCATATACACATGATTAGTATACTATTAAAGACACTGGATTAGATAGCTGTTACTATTAATACCAGACTACATTTTCTGGCTCACTTATCTTGGGATTAACGCATAAGAACACAGGCAAAGAATTTGTTCCCATACTTCCTGCTAAATGGTGGGAGATGACAAAACCACCCTTCTTTCAAGCCATATTAGAGAATGTGCAAAGACAGAATTTTATTAAGTATTATAAAGTACCAAAGAAGGAATTTCTAGGATTCAATTAGATCTATTTACTTTATTTTAAATCAGATTGATTATTTTCAAAGATCTATTAAAAGCCCAGTAGTGGGGATGGAGAGATGGCTCAGTGGTTAAGAGCGGTCACTGCTTTTCTATAGGACTCAGGTTCAATTCCCAGCAGATACATGGTGGTTTACAATGTCCGTACAGCATAATGATGACACAGAAATGGATACAGGCCAAAAAACCAATACACATAAAAATAAATATTTAAAAAGCTCAGTAGTGACTTTTAAAATGCGATCATTTCTGAGTATCATACTTTCCAAAATTTTAAAATTAATATAAGCAAAGTTTTAAGACAGAAGTCCACAGCCTGTGCTGCCTTCTTCCCCCAATGGATTTTCATGACAAAACTTCCTTCTGTAACAAGAACTGCACTTTCTGTACGTTTGAGTGGCTTTAACACCGTCATCAGTATACCCTTAGAAGGACTGGTAAGGTAATCAGTATCACTATTGATAAAATCTACTTCCGAGGAGGAAATACTAGTGTATTTTTCTTTCCCATTTGTCATTTTTTTCTTGGCTTATCTTTTTAAGGTCTAGAAAATACATTTTAGAATTTAAAAAGTTTTCCTGATATTTATGGATCACAGCACATCCCTACAGGTAACAACGCTACAGCTCTAAGACCACACGATGGCTAGGATTAAAGGGCCAAAACCAGGTAAAATGCACTAAAATGTATGTTTTCATCAAGTCTTCCAATTAAAAAGTCTCTGCTATGGTAAAATATTCACAGTAGAAAATCCACCAGTTGATTTTTATTAAATTTAAAGCATCAATCCTTGAAGAAACAAAAACCAAACCCTAGAATTACTGTTGCCTCAATGTTCTTCACAACTTGCAAACCTCCATGGAGAAGCCTGTGACCTGACTGTCGCAGGGACATACGACACCTATCTGCACGGGAATGATGACAGAATTCCTACCCAAGGCAAAATAAATGTAAATTTGATATTAGTTTACATGGAACTATAAAATACTTGAAAAATGGCACATTATTTGATTAAAAAATACAGTAGTTGAATTCAAGTCATGTCTGTAATTTTAATGACCAACCAGATCACTCTATTTCCCTCATTCCTATGGATTTTGGATAACAGAAGATGAATACAGCTTTCTTTTTATGACACTTTCAATTGAAACCTAAACCTTTTGGTTCTCAGGGAACAGTTCACATTAGTTTGTCTCAGGCCTCAGCCAAGGAGAGCCTCCTTTACATGCTAAACAGAGTAAAAATAAAATGGACACACTGGTACAGCAGTAAACTGCAAATACCCTTTCAAAGGAGAAACTTACAGTGTATTCACTATTGTGGCTGGAGGTGGCCTTTCTGACAGCATTCTCAAATTACACTTCTGCACCTATCCATCTGCGTGGCAGCAAAGCACAAAGCCCATTCTTTAGCTTGGAAAAGCAAAACTACGTGGTGAAGTTATTTTCTTCTTCCCACTCCTTTATCCAGAAAAGAAGTGGGCCTGTGAATTCAAACGTACAAAGGGGATCACACTGCCAGATGCTGATTTAAAGGTGTTACTTCTCTTTATTACTGCCCAGGCCATTTTTGCTTCTGCCTTAACCATGCAATCACTGTGTGAGTTTCCCTACTACCACAGAGACCAGGTGGTTGGCACGTGGGAAAGCTTTAAAGTTGGAGTTAAGTGAATCCTACCCCCAGCGCAGACTGTATCTATCTATAAACCTCTGACAGAGGGAATGGTCAAGGAAATTTAGAGATCATATAGCAGTGTTACTTGTAGAAAAAAACTCAAGACATTTACTTTTAATAATATATTATGTATAGTTACATGAAACATGGTTCTCAACTGTCTTTGACTCAGCAAAAACTGGTAATGGTGAAATGTAACATTGTTGTGAAAGGTTGCTATGGCATAGTGACTGGGATGTATTAGTAGACATTCTGGCTGAAACACATAAAAATTATGCTTACCTTATTGAAGCCCTGCCTCCCCCTTAATGATAATTCTCAAAATAATTTACATAAGTACTGCTTTAACACAAGTGGCAATTATGGAAGACAATCGATCAGAGAACAGTATTCTAAGAGAGCAAAAAGAAATGTATTGCCGAAAGTTCCACAGCCGGGGCTGGAGAGATGGCTCAGTGGTTACGAGCATACACTGCTCTTGCAGAGGACCCAGTTTGGTTCCCAGCACCCGTATGGTGGCTGACAATCCTCTGTTCCAGGGTATAAAATGTCTTCTAGCCTAGGTGAGTGGGCACCAGGCATACACATGGTGCACATACATATATGGAGGCAAACGTGCATACACGTAAAATAAAGATAAATAAATTTTGAAATATTAAAAACAGGTTCCACAGCTGCTGCACTCAAAATGTTGAACTCAACCATACAAGTTAAAGGAATGCATATTATTCATTCCCCCTCCGCTCCAATAACACAACAAAGAAACCCCAAAACTGAGGGCATGGTAGCACACTACTTTAATCCCTGCACCAGGGAGGAAGAGGTAGAAGAACCAGAGTTCAAGGCCAGACTGAACTGAACCTCACTTCTCCAAGGGTCTATGTATTGTTAAAGTTTGTTCACACTGTGCTTTCAGAACAAATGTCAGCTGCACATTCAAACCAACACAACAAACATCACCATATAACACATTATTTAGAAAGCGGGTTAAGATTGTTACAATATATAACTGGATTATAGATTGTTTACTTAGAGAATGGGAAACTATTGCTAGTAATGTATGCACACAACATCTTCCAGCTAGCAATCTTAGTAAGTAACGTGATGTGGATAGAAGTCATCATCTTTCCCCCACTCAAACAGGGTTTACTGTAGCATAGGCAGGCCTCAACTTGGCTAGGTAGGATGACCTTGAACTTCTGATTTCCCTGCCACCACCTTCCAAGTGCTAGCATTGTAATGCCAATACATCTACCACATCCAGCTAAATTTTAATTCACGGGAGGCAATGCAACCAAATAAATCCTCATGTCAGCTGTGTTTTATTCCATCAACTCAAAGAAAAAAATTTCTCTAGTCAAACAATTAAAATGTTTTACTAAAGGTTATTCTTCTTGTATTTTGTCAAATATTGGGCTAGTACAATAGTCCAACAATTTTATTCTATCTTAATTTCATTTGGTGCTTTGTTCATCTGAGCACTCCATCCCCCCAAAAAATCCACCAAACAAGCACAAGGAATACATTTTTTCCTCCTCCCAAAAAGAAAATTAAATTTTAAATTAAGGAGGTCAATGATAAAATATGAAGTTCTGTTTAAAAACAAAAACAAGTGATCAGAAAGCCAGCAAAAAGATCCTTTAGAAAAAGTAATTTATTTTCCCACTCATACCACCCCCTACAACTGATCTTTTCCAAACCTGACAACATACTTTCCCCTTAAAATGATAAAGACAAATGAAAACCTTTTCAAATGGGTGGCTGGCCACCGGGGCAGAAGTTGAAGAAATCTTTCAAATATTGGTGTATCCTATTGTATTTTATATTTGATGGTGCTACTAAAAGCCACACTGCGAGCCAGGCATAGTGGGACACACTTTTAATCCCAGCACTCAGGAGGTAGAGGCAGGTGGATCTCTGAGTTCAAGGCCAGCTTGGTCTACACAGTGAGTTCTAGGACAGTTAGGGCTACATAGTGAGACCCTGTCTTGATAAAACAAACAAAAACCCAAACAAACAAGAGTGAAAGCACACTGAAAACAATGAGCCTGCTTTAAAAGCACCACTTGCATACTTACACAGTAGGGGAAAACAAAAATCAAACAGCAACACCTAACATGCACACTTCCTTCCTTAAAGGAAGCTGAACAAAAAGGTAGATCTAGAAAATACATGAAAGAATGGCCTTGAAGACCTGCTATGCCCAACATTTCCAACAGACAAGATAAAAACAAAAACAATAAGCAAATATTTGTTTTTTTATTTTCCTGATTTTCTTTAATGCGTTTGCCATCTTACATGGACACCACTAGGTGTCTTAATAGCATCTGTCTACACTTTCCCAGCAAGCACCCGGGAAAGGACTCTTCTTCCCACTTGTCTTTGGGGAGGGTTGTTTTTAAGCACAGTACCTAACTCTTAGTGTTGGCCATAATTAATGGGTAGTGGCATTAATATTCTAAAAATGGATTATCACACACACTCAAATCACACTAAAATCTCAACTTACTTCAACATCTATTTTCTATCCAAGCTTTTATTCCCGAATGTCGTATTCAAGTGGGAAGAATGTCTTATTTTTTTTTGCAGTTTCTTCCTTTTATTCTTTCACACATTTCCTTCCTTCCTTTTTTTTAAATTATCAATGACAAGAGGTTAAAGTAACGGGTTATTATAGAAACCAAAGTCTAGTAAACAGCAAAGACAGGTCAGAGCTCATAAACCTTCTTTGTCACAATGCTGACAAGGTTTTTTTTTTTTTTTTTTTTTTTAATTCTTGTAAAGGAATTTTCTTAGAAAGTATATGGCCCTGGAGCTGCTCACTTTAGCAGCTGGCGGTCCTCTGTGCTCTTGAGGCGCTTCTTCCGGGGCTGTACAAAGTCATCATCGGAGTCATCACTGAACTTACTGTCTTCTGCTTCATTCCTGAATTCTAGTTTCGGAAACCTTTTTTCTGGATACAGATTCTTTAAAAGTTCTTCAAAATAGCTTTCAAGTTTTATACCAGCATTGGCTACTTCCGAATCAGGCTGTAGGATAAAATAAAGATAGGAATTAAAAACCACAAGGTTGACAATTTACTCAATAAAATATTCTTTTTTAGTCAATTCTGTTCCCTTTTGGCACACAGCTATGAAACAATGGACTGTAAGAAAAGCATTTAGACATATCACTAATATAAAACAAGTAACAGTCTAGGGCCACAGAAGTCTAGCGAAGGCCAGCTAATAATAAGTAAACCTTTTTTATTGAATCATTCAAAAAGTAGGTGATTATGATAGGGATGGATCACATTAGCCAAGAAGATAAGGTGTCATCATGGGTAGGGACCTCCAGAATGAAAAAACTGGTACAAAAGAACAAACAACGACCAACAAGAAAGACATCATTCAAAGTGACATGAGAATGAGAACATTTTTGGTGATTCTTACTATTTCAAGATAAACACAGAAATCAAACTCTAAAAGTACACAGAGTTTGCAAAATAAAAGAAAGAAATGGTAAACACATATTTTCTAAACTATCTTGGTGTCAGGTATCTCGCATTTGTACTTACTACATGATAAAACTGCAAATTAAGTTTTGGGTAAGTCTTCCTAGTAACCTCTTTCATACCCTGGGCAAACCCAAACTTACACCAGCACAGACACTGTGAGCACCTCACTGTTGGCAAGCTGTCTGGGTTAAAATTACTATTCACATTGCTGTTGCCTCTCCCAATCTCACCTCATTGAATTCAGCACAGTTCTGAAAGATCAATCTAAAATCAGCTACAAAATCTTCGGGCTTTGTATACATGCAATAATCTTCCTGAAGTCTTTTCTTGATGGTTGACAAGTCCATTGGGTTTTTAATTATTTTATAATAATCAGGCACCTTATAAAACAAATGAATTATTATAATATAAATAAGTAAATTGTATCTGGTCCTATAATACATGTTATTTTTCTTCACATTATTTTTTTACTAGTGAAAATAAAATCAAGAAACATACCTATTCATCAATATTTAAAAGTTTTGTACTGTGTTGTATACAGGTTTTGTGACACTTTATATTGGTATATTTATTATATATAGTGTTGGGTGTCATACAGATAATTTTAATTGTATCATCTATGATATATAATGGTATATAATGTATCATGACCAAATTCCCACTTCCTTCCCTTTAGCCCACATTCATTTTTTCCCATCCAAAAAGTCTTCCCTCCTAATTTCCCAGATCCCTTCAGTTTTCATATCATATATGAATATGTAATACCAGGAGACCCATAACTGAGAGAAAATATGCAACATACTTAATAGGATTATTTCTATTTGCATCTATTTTCTAGAAAATGACCATTTTATTCTTTATGACTGACTAAAAATCCACTATACATTCATACAGCATTTTTTAAATCCATTCACTTACTGATGTACAGCTAGGCTTATTCTATCAGCTACTGTGAATGTGCAAACATCTCTGTTGTATAGTGTCCTCTGGACATACAAACCAGAAGATATGAACTATAAATGGCAAATAAACATTAAGAAAAAAATGTTTAGTAACTTTAGCTATCAGGAAAGTGAAAACTGAAATTACATTGAGATTTTTTACCTCACTCCAGTCAGAATGGCTTCCATTAAGCAATGAAAATACACGCATGTGCACATGTATGTGCGCGCGCACACACACACACACACACAAACGGGAGAGAGAGAGAGAGAGAGAGAGAAGGGGGAATGCTGATGAGGATATGGGGAAAAGCGAACCCTTCTACACTACCGGTGGGAATATAAATTGATTCATTATGGAAGTCAGTATGGAGGTTGCTCAGAAAACTAAAAGCAGAAGTACCATATGACCCAATTAACAATGATTTTTAGTGGAAAATATTTCTGTGTATTTTCTTTTAAGCCTCCTATATGTTCCTTCTTCATTATCAAATAAAAAATAACTGTACACAGTGGTGGTGCAGCACCTGGGAGGCAGAGGCAGGCAGATTTTTGAGTTGGAGTGTGGGCTCTGATACCTGCTAGACTAAGGACACCGTGCAGGTTCGCGGCTGAAGGCAACTATTTAGAAAGACAATAGCCGAGGTTTTTGCTCCAGCCTCTGAGTCATTTGCAAATTGCCCCAGGAAAGGTAGCTATTTTCGAGCTGATGTGTGAATGGCAAGGAGTGTGGATGAAAGAGTTGCGCCGGGAGACAGGAGAGGGAGAAAAACCCCCAAGAGGGGAAGGAAGACACAGACAGAGCGAGAAATAGGAACAAGAAGGCACATAGGAGAGTTTTAGAGAGCAGAGCAAAGAGAAAAGAAATGGTTTTAAGAGAGCCTAGAGAACAGAAGCAATTGTAGACAAACAGAATAAATACAGGCTCTCGCTGAAAAATAAGAGAAGCCTTTTAAACTGTGATGGTGTGAAAGCTTGTTTCTTTCCGTGCGTCTCCGAGCACACATTTGGGGAAAAGCTTCAGTTTCTATGTTGAGGCAATGGTCCCCGACATTGGAGGCCAGTCTAATTTACATAGCAAATTCCAGGCCAGGGATACATAGTCAGGCAGCGGATCTCTCTAGCTAGAGATAACCACTTTCTCCCCTTGAGTCTGGCCCCTATAGGGCCCTATATAGGGATACAGGCCTGTGGCTATGGGGGCCCCTCACACAGGAGTGACTCTCGGCTGGACAGATCATCCCCACTCAATTCCCTCATAGCCCAGACAGGCAGCTGCTCGAGTGATTGTAGACCATGGTTGCTATAACCAGCAAAGCTATTTGGTAAATCTGACGAAAAGGCCTAGTTGTGTGGGTGCATTTCTTTACCACCAGCACTGGGGAGGCAGAGTCAGGAGACTCTCTATGAGTTCCAGACCAGCCTGCTCTAGATAGTGAATTCCAGGCCAGCAGAGGCTACGTAGGTAGTGAGACTCTGTTTCTAAAACAAGCAAACAAATACCCATTTAAAAAGGGATGGATCAATGTGATTTTGTTTTGTACTATTCCAATCAGTGAAGGGTCAATCCTCAGTTCTAACACTCAATAGCATGACCCTGAAAACTTTAAACCTGCTGAAAATCAGTTTATACTACAAATGAATAAGCCTGGCAATTTCAGAGGATTAATGAGGTGATTTCTATTAAACAATTTATATCAAGAAAAAGAAGGTTAATTTGTGGCTGCTGCTACTGTTAATAGAAATGTAAGCCAGAATCATAAAAGGCAACAATGCTGTGTCCCATTTTTAAGCAACACAAACTTCCTTTGGCTATGAAAGATCCTTTTCCATAAGTACTTATTTCCTTTTCTGGACTGGGGCTGTAGTTTAGTGACTGCATACACAAGTCCTGGGCTCAATCCATAGTATCCTAAGAAAAGTCTAACTTCCAAAAACTTAAAAATTTGGAATAGACATGGTGATGCCAGAGGATCCCTTTAAGTTCAAGGCCAGCATGGCCTATATAGTGGCTCCCAGGTCAGCCAGAGCTACACAGTGACACACACACACACACACACACACACACACACACACACACACACACACACACACAAATAATGGGCTTAACTGCAATATTTCCTAACACGAAATTGACTGTGCCAAGTTAAACTATTTATGACTAGTTTCTATTAATTTTTAAAACCCAACAAACCACAAGTATAAATGTAATTGGGATGTGGCGGTGGGAGGAACAGGGAACTCAAGGCCATGTTTCCTCTACACTGCTTGAGGTCATGAGAGCCTCCTGTCTTAGAAAACCCAACCCAACCTAACCACATTTATTCAATTTCAAAAAGAGATTCAGATACCATAGAAGGAGAACAAATTTTAGGTGTGGGATCCTTTCAGATATTCTAAAAGTATCAAAGTTATTCCACACTTTCAATATAGATCTGTTTGGAACAAATAGTCTCAGCTTTTTCCCATTATTAAATTCAACTTGTTACTCTAAGTCTAGCTCTATCAAGAAAAATATAAAAATTATAGGTCTTTATTAAAAAAAATAGTGGCTATTTTCCCAACAACTCATGTCATATAAGCCTTCTGAGACACAGACAACATAAAAACCATCCCAACATAAAAATAAACTGGGTGGGATAAGAAAAGTATCAAAGAAACAAATAGAAAGTATCATCCAGTTGCCATTAACAGGTATTTTTCTGTTTGGTGGAAGACATCATGCTACATGAACTAGCCGAGAAAAGAAGAAATGCTACATGTGACATGGAAGTGAAGCTATGTGGAGGGAGGAAGAGGCAGAAAGTGGTAGAGAGGAAACCAGACAGGGCAGCAGGATAACAAAAGACACATTTTTCCTCTGTCTTATATGGAATTTAGATTTAATACATCCATCCAGTCCCCCAAACATAACATAAAACGCATGCACACACATGTGCTATAAAAAAGCAGAAGGCTTGGGGACAGAAGGGATCAGTGGGAGAAGAGGATATAATAGGATAGTGAGTGTGTATGTGTGAGAAAACAACTAGATGGCATATATGTTTGAAACCAAGTATTTCATATACTAACTAAAAAATTAATTAAAAATAGAAAATTAGCATGTATTTAAGATGAAAGCACTGTGTGAGCATGCACATGTGTATGTTTTGTGTGTCTTTAAGATTTGGATTAGGAATTTGGAGAGTAAGCTCAGTCAGCGAAGTGCTTGCCATGCAAGCAGCACACACTTACAAACCCAGCAGCACTGTGGAGCAGAGAGAGGCAGAGTCCTGTGGATCACTGGTGAGTCAGTCTGGACTAATCCATAAATTCTAAATCCCACAGAGAGATCCTGCCTCACAAAACCACATTCAAGGTTGATCTCTGCCCTCCCCTAACACCTGCACACACTCCCCTACAGGACAACCCACAAGAAATTATTTAAGTGATAAAAGAAATTAGGTTCTCATAAATCAAATTTAAAATAATTTTCCCACCATGTAAATATATACAAATGACATTAATACTTACAGTTAGAGGAACAGGGTCTTGGAAAGCCAGGCTCATTTCATGGCAGTAAAGAAATAGAAGCAGGCGTTCACATTTCTAATGAAAAAGAGATAATAAAATAGTAAAGTCACAGCTTATTTTCTAAAAGAAGTCACAGGCCTCAGAATAAAAATTAAAGTCTGAGGAATACATAAGAAACACTGACTCTAGCCATGTAGGGGTGGAGCACACCTTTAATCCCAACATCTGGGAGGCAGAGGCAGGCAGAGCTCTGTGAGTTTGAGGCCAGCCTGGTCTAAAGAGAGAGAATTCCAGGCAGCCAAAGCTACACAGAAAAACCCTGTCTAGAAAAACTAAAACCCAAAAGAAAGAAACACTCAGTCTTTGCATTTTGCTTTCCGTTAACTAACAACTTGGGGAATATGGATACGAGAGTTCCTGTAACCATGGGAATAAACCAAACTCACTATAAAATACATGTTTCGAGTTCCTTAAGATGAATCCCCTCACCACTCTAGTCTGCTTATTGTGCACCAGCAGTCACTGGAAGAAGTCAGGTAGTGGCAGAGCCTTTTACTGTAAGCCCTGTCTTAAAGATCCTTCTTGCAAACAGGGACGTCCTCTTGTGAGCTTTGTTACTCCCTCCTCTCAGGCCCTCCCAGTGAACAGCTTCAGTATGGGCAGTGAGTGTAGGTTTCCCCTTACATGTTAATTTTCATGTTGTTTCTTTCTTTTTTGGGGGGATGGGGTCAAATGTTCAGATAGGGTTTCTCTGTGTAGCCCTGGCTGTCCTGGAAGTCACAGAGATCCACCCGCTTCTGCCTTTTAAGTGCTGGGATAGACGGTGTACGTTACCATCACATAGCTAATTCTTGTTTAAAATATATTTTGATAAATTCTTTAGTACTAAAAAAAATTATACTTAAATGTTACGTATCATGTGGTCAAAGCATGGATTTCTAGGAACATTAAATCAAAAAATCAATCTTGCTGTCAATTCTCAAAAGATCCTGAGAAAGAAAATCAATGAGTGTTTAAGAAAAAAAAAAGAAGGTGGTGGTGGCGGCGCACGCCATTAATCCCAGCACTCAGGAGCAGAGGCAGTTGGATCTCTGTGAGTTCGAAGCCAGCCTGGTTTACAAGAGCTAGTTCCAGGACAGGCACCGAAAGCTACAGAGAAACCCTGTCTCGAAAAACCAAAATAAAGAAAAAAGAAAAAAAAGAAAGAAATGAGACAGAAAGGGAGGCAAAATTTAAAAGCTTAGACTAAAGCTAAGCATGGTAGCTCATTCCCATAAATCCAGGGATAGGAAGCTGAGGCAGGAGAATCACCATCTGATGACAGTTTGTACCAACAGTGACACCCTGTCTCAAATAATAAAAGAGAGAGAAAAACCAACCAACCAAGAAAATCCAAAAATAAAAAAACGAAGTTGAACATGGTGACCTGTAATCAGATGTACTTGGTTGGAATGTTGTGAATTTAAAGTCAGCATAAACTACACATAGAGTTCTACGTAAGCCTGAGCTAACATGTAGAGTATTTTAAACTTCTACTTCTTTTATTTAATTAAGAAGTTATGGTTCAGTGGGTCAAGTGCTTTTATATGTAAGCCTGGATTTGGATCACTAGCACCCAAGTTAAAAAGCCAGGCATGGTGGCATCCTGCTGTAACTCTCGTGTGAGGGAGGAGGGAACAAGTGAATTTCAGGAGCTTGTGACCTGCCAGTCTAGCTCCGCGAGCTTCAGGTTCAGTGACAGGCCTTGTTTTAAAGATAATGCAGAAAACAAAAATGGAAGCTATGTTAGGTCAAACTCTAGCCTCCATGTGTAGAGGCATGGGTTAAAAGCCCACATGAGTATACGTACACACAAACACACTATTGATTATGTAAAATTTCTATTCTGTGTGTAGAAGAGGGAAAAGTGAGAAAGAGACTTAAAGGAGAAAGAACTCAGTGTAAAAATCAACACATGTAACAAAAAACATCCTAATAGTCTAGTGTGGAAATGCTCAAAAACTTACCCTTTTATCTATTGGCGTTAATTTAGTAAGGCCTTCAGTTTTCCTTTTATCTGAGTTGTGATTGGGGGCATCACAATCATATTCAACTTCAGGCTTAGATAAATCTCGGCAGAAGGTACAAATCCACTCTCCACTGTTGGGATAAAGGACCTTTGAGTTCTGAGTCTGTCAGGCTGCTCTCCACCATCCTTCCCACCACATACAGGCCATCTATGACATGTTTCTTTGGCATGGGTTTTATTCTCTATCTATTATCACTTACTATTGGGTACAAAGCAGTATGGAGTAGAAGTAGCAGAAATTTGATGCAAAGGTCTGACTAAACATCACACTTCTGATCCTTCCTCCTCTCTTCTCTATGCTTGGTTGGTTACAAGTATGTGCCAGCAAGGCCACCTAGAATCTATTACTGTTTATCACAGCAGAAGAGCTTTCTGAGAAACACAAAGACTAGAAACCAGGGAAGAGAAAACTATAGATCAGTGTTAAGGACTTTGAAGTATGAATTTGTGCCAAATGAAATTTACTCTTTATAAAAGTTTTGTGTTATTAACAATTGTCAAAAATTTGTTATAATTGTTACACTTAAAAGATCTCTTCCTTCCACCTTACCCTCTTCTCCCCCTTCCATTTTTATGTCATTGTTTTTAGCTACATCCACTTTCCTCTAAAATGCTGTTACTTTTTATATTTCCTTGCAGCAGTGGGGAACAGCACCCTGAGCCATGTCAAGAAGCTCCAGCACTATGCCATACTCCTAACCCCACGCTTTATACTTTAGAGAGAAGTACTGTTTTACCTTGGGAAATTAGTCAATGTGGGCACGTGACAAGTAAGATGGAATACTTTAGGACACTTTTCACAGCAAAGGAGTTCCCCTCCATTTTGACAAACTGCACACCAGTCTTCATTGGGGTCATCTTCCTTCCTTGTCTCTCCAACATGCACAGGGGACTTCTGGGAGGCATCCAACCACTCAGGCTTTCCATTTGAGGAACTTTCCTGATTAAGTCCAGGTTGATCTCCTGTGCTATCAGGAGCATCAGATCTTAACACAGCTTCCTCAGAAGCAGAGCTCTGATTATTGTTTAAGAGGAGGGAAGTAAGTATGCTTCTTGGATAGTTAGTCTGCAACAAAAGAGAACATTATGTATGTATGTATGCCATGCTTGTTTTGAAAGTGACCTTTTAATCTCCTGATGGCTACAATAATTAAAGACTAAGTGGGCAGTGTGGAAGTCAATCACATGAATTGTAAAGATGGTTTATTGTAGCAACTAATTCAAATTAACTTCAGACACTTGTGCTGGCTAGTTTTATGTCAACTTGACACAAGCTGGAGTCATCTGAGAGGAGGTAAGCCCAGTTAAGCAAGTAAGCCCCAGTTGTGGGCAAAGCTTGTAGCTAATTATCTTAATGAGAGATTAACGGGAGGAGGGTCCACTATGGGCAATGCCATCCCTGGGCTCCTGGTCCTGGGTTCTACTAGAAAGCAAGCTCAGCAAGCTAGTAAGCAGTATCCCTCCATGGCCTCTGCATCAGCTCCTTCCTCCAGATTCTGATCCACTTTGAATTCCTGTCCTGACATCCTTTGATGAACTGTGAAGTGCAAGAGTAAACTAAATAAATCCTCCCCCCTCTCCCCACAAGTTGCTTTCGGTCATGGTGTTTCATCACAACAAGAGAAACCTTAACTAAGACAGACACAAATATTATTCCGCTAAGATGAATCTAAATTCCATGAAGCTTCTGTTCACATATTACAGTCTACTTTGTGGGTGTTGTATCAGGACTACCCTTTTCTTGCCTCTTAAATGGCAACATTACTGAAAGCACTGATGTAATTACATTTTGAGTTCTAGATTCTTCATCTGATTCTTGTTTTACTATAACAACAGGAAAATCATAATTTTCAGGTGGTCCGCTGTTTTCTTGTTTTATTCTGATTGGTTCCAACATGACTACTGGGACTTTGTGTGTGGAATCAGCTCCTGCTGGTTTGCTGGAAGAGCCAGAGCTGTGAGGGAGAAAGGAGGAGAGGAAGAGACAAAATTAGACAATTTAAAAAATAGAAAGCTGAAGAACATTCTGGAATAATGTAACTTCATAATAACCATATTTTGTAACAGCAGTGAATAATGTTAAAATACGATTGTGGAATCAACATAAATTTCCTTGATGACAGGCCCTACAGACTAACCTTTCAAATTGATTTATCATGTACATGAAAAGATAAGTAAGACCTACTTGAGTATTCTAAGGCTCTGTAACTAACTGCTCAACTAGATCTGAGGTCAAACATCTTTTCAGTCTTTCCCAGTTTCCTGTCTGGTCACAAGCACTCTAGGGACAACAAGAACATGCACAGTTTGTGTTAAGACACTAGAATATCATTTGTTGGTGGTTGCTCCTTAAAGGCAGTAGTTGGACAGAAACCCTGCGCCATTAGTCACTCTGTTCTTATGGGCAAACTTCCTCCTAGAGAATGCTGCTTTCAAATGATAGCAAGAAATGGGGTTTACCACAAGTTGTAACTTTCAAACTTTTAACTTCTTTCTTAAAGAAGAAGCTTAATTGTAAAGAATTTCTTTTAAAGTAGAACCAATGTTTGATCATTGTAACAGTCATATGGAGTAGGAGGGTTCTTCTGTATTTCTGTGCTTTGATTGGTTAAATAAAAAGGATGCCTGGCCTGTAAGATAGGACACAGCCCTTAGGTGGGCGGAGTAGACAGAACAGAAGGCGGTGAGAGAAAAAGGAAGTGTGCCATGAGGCTCCCGCCGCAGATGGCCGTACCTTAGAACCGTCCGGTAAGATCACCACCTCGTGGTGACACACAGACTTTTATAATGGGTTAGTTTTAGATATGAGAGCTAGCCAAGAAAAGGCTAGAGATAATGGGCCAGGCAGAGTTTAAATGAATACAGTTCTCATGTGGTTATTTCGGGCATAAACAAGCAACCAGTGGCTGAGCAGGCCGGCGGCTGGGGGCTGGGTGCTGGGATACAACACACACCTCTCCCCTATTTACAACAGTCATAAACACTGAAAGAAAGATTGCTTCACTCAGAGACAGAGGCAGGAGCACCACAAGCGGCCAGCTTCATCTACGTTAAGTGAGTTCCTGACCATGTGAGAGTCTGTCTCAAAACAAAGAAAACATCATCATCAGTAACAACAACAAACCCCATAAGGAAAGCATTGCCTCTTTTTCCTAACCCTATCTACACAGTACTGTAACTATTTTTGTCCTTGGTAGCATGATGTCAAATTCTATCTTATTTTTTAGCACCGAGACAAATACTTCCTATAAGTTGTACAAGTTTAATCACTCTATTGTACTAAAATATTAATTAAAAATTAACAGTAAAAAAGATGCACCAAGTATCAAAACTAACAATTGCAAGAAATTTATGCACAGTTGGCTCTTCATTTCCATGTCCTTCACTCACATATATGGATAAAAAATACATTGTGGGAGGGAATGTGCTTGTAACAGGACATGTACAGACTATGTAGAGAGGGGTGGTGTCATTATTCTCTAGACAATGCAATAAAACAAGCTTTACAAAACAGTCCCATTGCAATTAGGCACAATCAATAACCTGGAGATGATTTAAAGCATACACAAAAGTATGTGCAGGTTACATTCAAATACTGTACTGCCTAATATAAAAGACTTGGACAATTGCAGGTTTTAGTATATTCAGATGGGTCCTGGAACCAATTCTTGTGGATACTGAGGAAAGACTATACCAGTATATAGGATTAAATCTATTTACCTTCCTCGGCTCCCCACGCTGGAGGCACTAGGTGAACGTATTGGGGGATGGACGCTAGTCATAGTAACAGGTCCTGAAGAGAAGGAAATAGACATACATAGATGAATTAACAATTATGCATTCAGGTTAACTTATAATTATGTTACAATATAAATTATAATTATAATTCACTTAAATTATACAAAACCAGGAACACCAATTCTATGAAACAATAAGCCTATCTTTAATATTTTGTTATGCTAAAAGTTTATGGTCATGGTACTACTGACAGTGAGAAGGTCTATGCATCACTGGCTATCTACTTACTCCCAGCCTGAAGTACTAAGTCCTCTCTGCAGTAGAGTAGCTAGAAGATTCCAGTGCCAGTGAGAACTACGTAAGAGAAAGGGGCGGATATATAAAGTGGTCAAGGGGTCAGCAGGTGGCATAGAGGTTTAGGGTACTTGTCAGCAAGCCTGACAACCCAAGCTCAATCTCTGGAACCAAATGAGAACAAGTAATGGGAGAAGTGAAAGTTAGATTCAGACATGAAGCAGCTAAAAAAAGAAAAAAGAAAAGAAGAGGTTCTGAACTGCTGTCATAAAAAAAGAGTCTATGCTCAGGAGGTAAATCTGCTTGCTGCCAAGCCTGATGAACTAAGCTAGATCCCCAGGAACCACACATGGTGAAACGAGCTGTTCTGACCTCCATGTGCATGCTGTGGTACTTATATACATGTGTACACACACACAATAACTAAGTGTAAAAATATTAAGTAAAATCTAACACTGGAGGCAGTATAAGTTATGTGGTAATCTAGCATAGTCTATAGTAGACAAATGTTAGTCTTAAAATGTTGCCAGAATGCATTCAGAAATGTTTTCCCAAGTTACACTACTATCAGTACACATGAAAACACCTGATGACCTTTGTATCAATGATATCACCAATATTCAAATTTTGGCTAATTCAGTAGTAAGAAAACAGATTCTATTTAGTCTGTTTTGTTGGCTGTCTTTACCGTGTAGGGATTACTTAATTGTCTTTCAGCAACACCAAGAACATCCTAATTTATTCATATGCACTTGTCCTTTATTCTATTGTATTATGTTTAAAATAAGAATCTCCATTTAAATTTTGTAAACACCTTATTTTTTTGATAACATTGCAGAAATAATTAAGTTCAAGCCTTTTCAATATTCCCTGTAGATAGATGCTGTTGTATGGCTAACTTCCTCAGACCTGAAACAGTCTCTCCTCCAGGGAAAAAGGAACTTCCTAAGATTCAGGAAGATGAGGAAAAAAATATGAGGCTAATGAAGCTACTAAAATTCAGGATGCTCAAGAAGTTAAGATACAGAAAGTTATTTATTATGTAGGCAAGTGCTGGGGCAGAAGAGACAATTTGGTGAGGGGCTTGCAAACTGTGCAGAAGGCGCCTGGGACCCAGTTTTGCTGGGCAGGGTATGGGGAGCTCACTGGTTCACCGAGCTAGACTTGCATGCGATTCTTTCTTTGGCTTGTCACCAGCACATTATCTGGATGTATCTGTTAATGTCTCCTCATAAAGTCACACAACAGATACCTGCTATGTCAAGTCTTTAGAAATGTAGAGTGTTTCTTGCAGGAAACAAGTAGGCATATAAAATATTATTATTATTGTTACTATGATTATTATTACTTGGTTTTTAGATATAGGGTTTCTTTGTGTATTCTTGACTGCCCTGGAACTTGCTCTGCACATTAGGCTGGCCTCGAACTTAGAGAGATCTGCCTGCCTCTCTCCCAAGAGCTAGGATTAAAGGTGTGCGCAGCCACCACTTGGCTTATAAAATAATATTGCTTAAAACATTTAGTTTAATGTGAATTGAGTGTTCTGACTGCATGTACATAAGTATACTACATGTGTGCAATGCTTGGGGAGGCCAGCAATGAAGTTACAGTATAAGGAAGTTATAAGCTACCATGTGGATGTTGGGAACCCTGGTCTGCTGCAGGAGCAGGAAGTGCTCTTAACCACTGAGCCATCTCTCAACCTCCTTATATTAAGCCATTATTAAACACAACTAAACAACAGTGAACAAACAAACCAAATACTGTTCTCCTGTGTATTTTAATAAAATTTGAATCTAGACAAATTATATTCCAGAAAAGACTACTTCACAGACAACTAAATTCATTAATGAGGGTGTGTTCATTGGTTGCTATAATGCCAATAAATTTTGCTGAAACGAAAAAGTATAGAAGTTTAATCTTTGTTTCCTTTTTCATGAATACTAGTTTTACACGGCATAAAAACTCAGTAGGTGAGATGGGCTCAGCGGGTCAAAGCACTTGTCACCAGGCCTGACAACGTGAGTTTGAAGGCCCAATTGGTGGAAGGAGAAAAACAACACCAGTTTGTCCTCTGACTTACAAATAAGGACTATGGCATACAGGTGGAAATATACACACATAAAATAAACATATATAGAAAGGAAAACCTCAAGATATAGTTACCATTATCATTTTTAGAGTAAAAACTAGAAAACATTTACAAATCCAAAAGGTGGTTTTACCTGCAAGGCCTGGAGATGGCACTGATGAATTTGGTGACTGCACCGTTCTGTTTGATGGAGGTCTTGGCTGGCCATGATCTACACTTGCATCTTTCCTTGCAATATTGTCCAACATGATAGTACTTGAACAATCAATCTTCCAAGAGAATAAATTATTTCAGGGCAAATTAACCTTGCAAACCAAAACCACTTTCAATTTACAAGAAAACTTCCATTCTAAATTCTATCTTTTTTGGTTTAAGACAGTGTTTCTCTGTGTAGCCCTGAATGTCTTCAAACACAGAGATTTGCCTGCCTCTGCATCCCAAATGCTGGAACAAAGACACCATACCCAGCCTCCCCACCCCCTTTTGATTCTAATTACTATCAAGACAGAAACTGTGAAGTTCTGCTAGATGACTTTCTACATCAACAAGTTAAAATAAAAGTTTATTCTTTATATTCTACCCACAGTAAATACACTGAAAACACACGTACCACATCGTGCATGGACACCCCCCACACTCAATAAATCAAGAGTTTCATGCTTTAATTCAAATACTCTGTCGTGCCTAAATACATCAAGTTTCCTAAGAACATATACAATTACCCTTTCTCAACTGGGATTCTAGAAGAGAACTGGGTCCTATGGCCAAGGAATAACGTGCATAATGAAATAATACAGAAGAATATTTTCATTTTCGGTGGACTCTCTCTTTTATGGTGGTGGGAGGTGGGGGATAGGAAGCAGACAAGGTCCTTTGTATTTTAATATTCTTAGGCACTACTTTAGTTACTAATTTCCAGATGGTGCATAAAGGATTGGGTTTCTTAATGTAATGAAAATAATTTATAGTACAGAATAACCCGAAAACCAAGATAAAATATAAAATTTAGACTAAGTTTTCCTGTCTGATGTATGCATGAAAAAAGTATACTCTTCCCATTTAGAATATATGCATTGCAAAAACTGAAATGACTCTCCTGAGATTAATAATCCAACTACTAAAAAAAAAAAATTGATCTCAACTTGGACTTAAAAAAAAAAGAAATTTGAAAAGTTCTTTCGTAATCTTACAGATAATTCCTTCTAAAGTGTGTAAAATACTTCATAAATGTAAATGTTTCAAGTTTGGCTGTGGATACATCATGACATTGAGATTACCCAACCTTGCAGGGGAAAGCAAGAAAAAAAAAAGCATTAGCTGCTTTTCCAGAGGACTGGGGTTCTATTGCCAGCACCCACATGGCAGCTCACAACCATCTGGAACTTCAGTATCAGGAATCTGATTCTATCTCTGGCCTTCAAAGGCAACAAGCACTCCTGTGCACAGACATACATGTAGGCAAAATACCTGTCACACATAAATAAAATTTTAAAAAATAAAATGGAAAACAAATGACAAAGATGTGGAGAACCAGCAACAGAACACTGCATTTTCTGCCTTTAGATTCTTAAAAATCTTATTATCTTAATCTTAAGATTCTTAAAAAGTCACTTGTCAAAGTTAAAGACCCTATGGATTAATCCATTTCTTAATTTAAACATGCAAGGACCCAGCACTAACCGTGTGTTGATGTGCTCAGGCAGACGTGTCTGCTGTTCCAATGCTAAGGGAATCCCCGCCTCTTCCATGTCTTACACTTCCAGAACTCACTCCACTCTTGTCAGACACAGACCGGGAATCCCAGTCTGTTCTTTCATCTTACTTCCTCTCCCTTCCCAGCCCTGATTCTATGATGCAGCATCTACAAACATCTTTAATGTCAGAGCCCAGAAAAACATCCTTCTGTATGCCCAAGTGTTCATAATTTCTAGTTTTACTCATACTTGATTTCTAAAGAATAAAAGTAAGCTTTCAAAAATAGTTGGTAAATTAATAAACCCACACCTTACACAGCATCCAGATTCATGGACAGTTTTCAAAGGAAGCTATTAGTACAACTATTCCATAAACTTACATCTGGAAGAGATGGAAGATTGTAAGTCCCTCCCACTGGTGCGCTCAGATCAATCATGGGTGAACTATAAGCTTTTCCATCGTACCCTGCTGCACTTGTGATTGTGGGACTGGAAGGAGTGGAGGAGGAGCTGCTGGCAGTTGTGGGCGGAGCTTGTCCACTGCTAATCTGCCACTGGAGTGCCAAGAAGAGAAGAAAATGATCAGTGTAACTAGTCACTCAGGTATGTAAGACAGAAGGCACAGTTTATTTCAGCTAAATTTATTATTTATTATTTCAGCTCAAATGTTATTGGAATGGAAAGAACAAGTGAGAGAAGAAACACATTATGTGTGTACACACACACACACGTGTCAATCAGATCAAAACATAAGTAAGCTTTTTTTTCTGGCAGAGAATATTTAGTATATACCAGAAAATGAAACAGACAAGAAACAATAGACATACAAAGAGTACCCCCAAAGTAAAGCTGGAGAATTAAAAAACATATATTTTCTTTTGTCCCTACATGAAATGCCTAAAAATGATGATCCAGAAATAGGGCTGTCTTTCTTATTTTTAACATATGAATGGGTAGTTAGCCTTACTGAGGAAAAGTCTTCTCACTAATATTAGAAGTTAAGATAAACACAAAGATAATGCAAGGCATGCTGAAAGGTACAAATCTGAATCATGCTGTTTGGCTGCTATAAAACCTACACAAAATAAGGTACAGATGATGGTTGGATAAAAAAGGCATACAGGTAGTATGTACTAAGGGGAACAAGATGTTCCTTATATTTCAATATTTGGTATATTTGAAAAACATAAAAATTTTCAGAATAAAATATGGGGGTGGGAGCAGACTGAGTGCTATCCCAAGGTTATTCAACAAAAAAACTTCCCAAACATATAATCAATGATATATGGATGACACTATAGAGTAATGTTCTGAAACATCATGGTTTGAAAAATCTTACATAACAATAAAAAATCACATACAGAAATATATAAAATTGAGCGTGAATGTCATCTTCAGCACCTATACATTCAACAATTTTATCTCATCCCTACACACCTATTCTTCCTCCCCTCCTCAAAGAATAATGAATCACAGTTCTTGGATACCTTTCTACTTTTTCCCCTATGTATAAGATAAAACACATGCAAAAATGAGATACTATCTCACAAAAATTCTATAATGTGTTAGCTTCTTACTAGCCACGAAGTATCTATTACAGGATCATGCTACATTTTGGTAAATTTATGCATAAAACTAATTTCTGAAGTCAGTGGTTCAGTACACAATGCTACTTACTGCCAAGGCAGACAACTTGGTCACTGAAATCCACAGTGGAAGTACAGAACAGAAACCTACAGTCTGTCTTCGCCTGAGGACCTGCTCCCTTAAATCCACAGTGGAAGTACAGAACAGACTCCTACAGTGTGTCTTCGCCTGAGAACCTGCTCCCTTAAATCCACAGTGGAAGTACAGAACAGACTCCTACAGTGTGTCTTCGCCTGACAACCTGCTCCCTTAAATCCACAGTGGAAGCACAGAATATACTCCTATAGTACGTCTTCTGACCTCAAACAGCAATTGTGCCAAGAGCACTGTCCTACCTCCACATCTTCTACATCTTTGACAGTCACACACAAAAAAAAACTTTTTAGAAAAGTATGTAACATTTGTAAATCTGATTCTACAAAGTTTTAAAAAAAATACAATCATATTTCTTAAAGTATTTGTCTTGGTTTATTTGCTTATTTACTCATTTACGTTTAGATTTTTGTCCATAAAATATTTAAGAAAAAAAGAGTACCTGCTGAAGCATGAATACAATAGCCTTCCCAATACCATCCTGCTATGTGTACTCTACTCCCAAAGAACTCTGTTTGTCCCCCTGGTAGGAATGTCCCTTTAAAGATGCAGCTTAGCAAGCGGCCCCAAATTGGCATTGAGACCGTCTGTCTCATGAGCACAGCTGATGACAGTGATGAGAAATACCCTAACCTGTATACTTCTCTGTCCCTGCTTTGTAGTCTGTATGCTGGGCCATTCAAACAAGTTTCACAGAATGACAGCATGAAGTCCCTGGTTCTGTGACTCATGAGTTCAACCTCAGTCCCTTGGTACTGGCCACTGGCAGAAGGCAATAGTCTACCCATTACAATCTAATAAAGGGGGAAGAAGAGGAGGTGAATGCTTGAAATGCGCCAGGTATTTTTATATACTTTAGAATAACTCAGCAAGGTACCCATCTATTTATTTACTTATTTATTTATTTAATGGTTTTTCGAGACAGGGTTTCTCTGTAGCTTTGGAGTCTGTCCTGAAACTAGTTCTTGTAGACCAGGCTGGCTCAGACTCACAGAAATCTGCCTGCCTCTGCCTCACCAGTGCTGGGATTAAAGGCGTGCGCCACCATCGCCTGGTAGTACTCATATTTTTATAGCTGGAGTGAGATCTAAAAATAATGTACTTGGCAAGGTCATAAACTAGGAAAATAAATAGAATTTGATGCCAAGCACCAATTTAAACCTTTACTTATAATGATGAAATAGAACACGTATGAATTTTTAAATAGTATTAAAACCTGAGGATATTAAATCAGACCCTGATTTAACAGAGTATACAAGGACTTCTTTTTGTTTTGTTTTTTTTAAGATTTACTTATTTATTTATTATGTATACAGTGTTGGCATCAGACCTCTTTACAGATGGTTATGAGCCACCATGTGGTTGCTGGGGATTGAACTCAGGACCTCTGGAAGAACAGCCAGTGCTCTTAACCTCTGAGCCATCTCTCCAGCCCCAGGACTTCTTGACTATAAAGCACTGAGAAGTGTTTTTGTACCTCTGTCCCCGCAGATCTGTTTCTACACTCTGTAATTTCTATTCATTTAAAAAGGCAAGCAAGCGACCTTCATCTCTTATAGCTCATTTGTAAGTTCCTATGATCCGAAACATAAAGAAACACCAGCACAGAAGCAACTGCACAGAAAGGTAATACATACCTGTTTTATGGCCTGTTGAGCCAAGAAAGCCATCTGCAAGGGGTTGGGTTTTATTGTCTGTCGTGGTATATTCTGGTTTGTTGAGTATCTCAGCTGTTGAGGATAAGGAGGAAGAACTGGTCCATTGGGTTTAGGGCTGTGATTCTGAAAGTTTATTAAACGTGGTGGTGGATGCTAGAAGAAAGAAATGAAAGCACTGAAGTAACAAGGGCCTCCTAACGAGGGGCCCAGATCTTTCCTGTATAAAATCCCAAAGGCTAGCAGCTCTGCCACACTAAGATCACAAGCAATGGGGAGGATGGCAGTAATCTATTTTTAAAAGGGGAAGGGAAACAGTGAATGGGAAAGGAAGGATGGGGTGAGCAGAAGGAAAGAGGACAAAGAGGAAGGAAGGGAGTGTTCCTGGTAGAGGGGTGGGGTAAGGAAGCACACCTGCGAGCAGTCTTAGCAAACCCTGAGCTCTCATGCAAGTCTCTTTTCGATCACTCATTTGCCTTTACAGTCAGGAATTGTTGCTTCTTTGTTTAAGATACCATAAATGTATATGATCAGAACTTAGAGAGGAATACTTCTCCCACATTAACAGAGAAACAGGTCCTTACCATCTATAAAGGCTCACAGAGCACCTCAAACTCTGACATCGTGAAGGCAAAAGGCATAAAGTGCAGCTCTGCCCTCCCCGCTAGTTTTTCCTACTTTTTAAATTACTCCTCTACTCTAAATTAACTGCTTCCTTTCCCCCTTTCTCCCTTTGTTTAGACTATATTACAGAACCCATGAAAAACAGATTCACGGAGTTTCTGGACCAGCTAAAATTCCACAGGGGAGGAGCAGAAACAGTATTAGTGGTAAACTACATAGATAACAAGCCAGAAACCCTAACAACTCTTTTTGATTTTCCTTGAAAATTTGACATGACTGTTTTATACTATGAAAAAAATAAGCAGAAAATAGTGAGGAATTATAGTAGAGATTTTCTAAACTTTAATGAAAAACACCCAAATGGTTTCTCAGGGAGAAGAGATAGTTTTCTGTCACCATAGACTCATCCTCTCTGCCAGAGCACTGGGACTAAATGCTAACCCTGCCTACCACTAAGATGCTGACGGTGAGCAAGGTATAGGGAGTAGTCCACCCATTTCCTACAGTTGGGTTCATTTAGGAGAATATTTCGTTTTTTTTTTTTTTGGGACAGGGTTCCTCTGTAGCTTTGGAGCCTGTGCTGGAACTAGCTCTTGTAGACCAGGCTGGTCTCGAACTCACAAAGATCCGCCTGCCTCTGCCTCCCGAGTGCTGGGATTAAAGGCGTGTGCCACCACCGCCCAGCTGCTTTGGTTATTTCTTAGTAAAAAGGCAATTAATTAAGGTGATGGATTACCTCCTTTCCTGGTTAAAAACTAGCAGTAGAACATGTGTTTTAGCATGTTAGGGGCTTGGGTTGGGTCCCAGCACCACAAATAAGCAAATAAAAACAAAAGCATGTATGTCTGTAACTCTCAAATGGGTTGAAGAATTCTTTGAAAGATACTTTAATGTTTATTAAATTGCTATTCAAAAGGGTATGCCACTTAAATATTTTTCCATAAAGAACCAACATAATATATCTTAGTGTTAGTAAACTACTAGTAAAACAGCTTCTCCCCCTAATTAACTAATATTTCCTTTTTATCAGTTATTCATCTGTACCATCGCTGTTTCTTTTCTGCTTTTGTTGTCAAGACATTCTGAGCCAAGCTTTGTTCTTAAATGTAATGAGAAAGCTTAGCATAGTTCTGTCCACGAGACTGACTTTTATGGAACTCCAGTTCATTTGCGTCATTTACCAAAATCATTACAAACCCCTGTCCAAACAGGTAGAATATAACTAAAAGTTGTAAATGAAGGAGCTGGATGAACTCCTTACCAGGCTTTTACTCATCTAGGTATGTCTATATCTAACCTAAACAAGATTGGCTAAACTATTTAATAAAAGTACGCAGAACGAAAATGGGATTGGAAGGCTTGGAGAGATGACTCAGTGAATTGGGCACTTCTGAGTGTGGTTCAGATCATCAGAACCCATATAAAACAGCGGGGTAGGCATGAAGGACGACCTGTAATCTCAGCACCCAGAAAGGAGAGACAGATGATCTCTAGGGCAAGCTGGCTAGCTGGACTAGCTAACTCAGTGAGGTCGCTGGGCAAAGCAAGAAACTATGCCTAAGTGAAGTGGATAGAAATACAGGAAGATAGTGATGTCAACTTCAGGCCTTCACATATGACATGTGCATGGCTACCTGTACATGTGTGCATGAGGACATGCACACATAACACCTGTTCATCATACAATGCATACACATGCCAAAAAGAAAAGGATTGAAAAATGACAGATTAAACATCTAGTAAGAATGTAAAAGGCTGAAAAGACAGGATTCTAAGGGGCTGCCTGACTTCCTATACTGTACATTGCCCTAGTTTCTAGAATGCAGTGTGGGTTTCTAACTACCTCCAAAAAGATTCATGTGCCCATACAAGAATCAGAGGTACACAGCTGTTTCTCATCTATCACAGGCCTAAATTATTTGGGCACATAAACATTTATCCCTTGCTAGGACTGGATGACAATGCGTGGGGATTGAAAATAGATAATAGCAAGCAAATAAATCAGTTTAGAGTTGAGCTAAAAACTAGGTGTTAGATCAAGGATTCTTTAATGCAGTCAATTTTTAATATCTAAATTAAGGGCAGTGTGTGGGGGTGTTGGTAACTGTAAGCTGCTGAACACAATCACACTACAGTTAACTAAGTTAGGACAGGCCTGCTTCCAAATTTACCTGATGAGAGATGGAAGGCTGCTGGATGGGCCCTTGCATTCTAGGGTTTGGTAAACCCACAGGTGCTGGCCTCCGTTGCACCTGTTGCCTCTGAGCCATTACCTGTTGCTGCATATGCTGGAGTCGTAACTGAGCTAGGCTGATCTGTGTTGGGAACTTGGATAACTGGTTGGAAGGTAAACCACCTGGTGGCTGTGAACTCTGTTCCACGACAGGATTCTGCTTAGGTATTTGTGGCTGGCTCTCTTTATCCTCGATTACTAAAGAACCTAATTAAAGAGAAAGAAACAAGTTTTCATAATTGGTGAAACACCACATTTTATAGTTACTGAGTTAGACTATAACTGACAAAGAATCTTGGATGTAGGACCCCTCAAAACACCTAAAAAATAGAGGATCCCAATGAGGTTTTTTAATGTATATTCTATGTGAACTTACCAAATAAAATTTTTTATGAATACTAATTCTTTTAAAAAAATAGTAATATTTTTAAGATCAGACATCTCCCTATCCCACATTTTCTATTTCTAAAGCTGTTTCTTTTAGTAAGGCAGATCAAAGTGTTTGAGTCCAAATACTGGCTATATATTGATAAGCAAACGGCTATGTACATGTCTCAAATTGGCCTGCATTCTTCTGTGGTTCTGTATGATGTCATTATAGAAGGATGACATCCGTCTGAGCCTATTTCTTCTTTTCCCATTGTACAAGGTGATTAAAGCACTGACTCCGCCTCTAGCTCTTTTTCCTTTCTCACATATAATCTAGTCTTGGGGGTGAGAGAACAACCACGTTTGATGATTCTAAAACAAATCCAGGAACCCAAGATGCCAAAGGAAATACTGGTTGTTAAAAAACGGTGTCTAAGGAACTTTTGAGCTTTTCTTTGTATCATTTCCAGTGATGAAGCTGAAGAGCAAGAAGAATATTTTCATCCATTTAAAAGAGCAACAAGAAAGCTTGGTGGTAACTTTTGACTGCACTGTTTGTAAGGATTATTTGCTTCCTAATGTTGCCAAGATGCTATTTTCTGACTCATTGAGCTCTAATACTTCAGAATGAATACGTCTCTGTATGTTCCCTGTCGATTACTTACAACCCTCTCCCTCGGCCACCTTCTCTGCATCACACAATTTGTAACCTGACCATGTGAAGAAAAGATCTAAAACCCAAAATAAATGGGAAGGTAAGGGAGGAAAAGAAAAGTCTGTAAGTAAGATGAACAATTGAGCCACTAGAGGCTTTAAAGTTACACTGCTGTCCAATGTTCTGACAAGCGTTGGGGCTGGGGGTTAGGGTTTAGGGTACTGTGCTCTCACCTACAAAGCTTGTGCTTATAAAGTTAAATTACCTAAAAACTAGATTGGGCTGGTAATCCCAGCACTTGAAAGGCACAGGTAGGCTGGTCTCTGTGAGTTCGAGGCCAGCCTGCTCTACAAGAGCTAGTTCTAGGACAGGCTCCAAAGTTACAGAGAAACCCTGTCTTGAAGAAAAAAAAAGATTGGGGAAAAAAAAAACCCAAAAAATAAACCCAAAACACAAGCAGGATTCTACGGGGAGGAGAGGCACTCCTAAATTCCTAACTTAGATACCTTATAAGCTAACATTCATACATATCATCTCAAAACAAGTGTGTATATATATATATATGTATGTATGTATGTATGTATGTATCTGTTACCATATGAATATATTAATGACATACTGGAAAAGTGTGGCTGTAAAGCAAGATAACGGATGGGGATGTTATATTCAGTAACATGTAAAAACCAATGAGAACTCTGCACCAAAATAGTCAAACAAAGAAAATGCACATAATAGCCTACCAAGGTTAATAATGTTTTGGGCCCAGAAACTAGGATCACAGTGAAACTGGATGGTGTTGTTGGTCACAGGAGAAGCATCACACCTTGCACGAAGAAGGTGCCGTAACCGATATGTAATCTAGAAGGAAGAAGAGAAAGAACATTAGTATGTTTCTTGGGTAAATAATGTCCAGTGAATAGCTAAAACAGTTTCTGCTACTTGTGCAAGTAATCATATGTGGCTTACAAAAATGGTCATATAAGCCAGGCGTGGTAGTGTATGCTTTTAATCCCAGCACTCCTCAGGCAGAGGCAGGGAGATCTCTTGAGCTGAGGACAGCCTGGTCTGTGTAAATCCAGGACATACAGGGCTACATAGAGACCCTGTCTCTAAACAAACAAACAAGCTAACTAACTAACAGAAAAAGGATCATACAAAATTTTCTGTTCAAATGTTACTATTTTGTGATATGACTCAGCTGTATAGCTTATTGAGCTAAAAAGTATCTTAGTAGCAAGTTAAAACTGTCAAGAGCACAGCCCAAGAATGCAGTCCTGTGAGAATTCTGAAAACTTGTGAGAAAACAAGACAAAACAGTCTTGTGACCTCAATTTCTTCAAAACACAGAACTGTTCTTGGAGTGTTTTCTATGCCCCTCCCAGGTGTAGCAGATAGGAGTGAGTTTACTTGCTGTTATTCGCGTGCCTCTATGGAAGAACATGTTTTTGCCATGTGTTCTTGAAACTAAACACCTTACTCGTGCAGTGCTTCTTAACCCTTAGAGTAAAAATTGTCTGATGTGCTGAATAATGTTGGCTATTGCATGAGACTTTAGTCTGCCTTATATTTAGGCCCTGCTCTCCCAGGTTCATGGCAACAACTGGAGTGTTAACCAAAATCCAATCTTTAGAATTAAGGATACTTCACAAAAACATCAACTCACTTTCCTTGCTTTTACTGAACTACTTCCTCTTTCCCTTTTCTCTTTGCCACTGTTGTTGCTGAGATTTACTACTTTTCTATGCACAGCTATTTGCATACATCTGTGTACCATGTTCATGCTTGGTGTCCTGAAGGACAGAAGAGGGTAATGATTCATTAAAACTAGCACAAAAGGCAGATTAAGTTGCCACATCAGTGCTGAGATGTGAATTCAGGTCCTCTGTAAAAACAGTCAGTGCTCTTAACTTCTGAGCCATCTCTCCAGGCACTTACTACTTTATTCTTTTAAAGTATTCAGAATCTAGACTTAGGGTACTAAGGAATTAGACAGTACAAATGAGTCTGTCTAGGAAATGGAATTAGATCTACTTATAGGATAATTTTTACTTCTCATTATGACTCTTCACAAGCAGCCATCTTAAAATTCCATGCTATCTTATATCACATAATTTTCTCTATGTTACAATTTCCAACACCCACTTTCTTCTTTTCCAACATTACTGTCACAATTCTTGACAATTTCAATATCCAGCCTGATTGCTGTGGCTTTACAGATCGCTTGCTCTGGTGCCTAAACACCAGCACTACAAGTGCAGTTCCTATCAACTTTTCCTGTTCTTCCATCTTATTCTATTCTTCCCCCGCCAATACTCAAATGCAAGCCAACCTATACATCATTACCTTACACATATTCAAACGCCTCTTTCATTTATACAATTACATGCATTCTTTCTCTTTCCTCCAGACAAAGTAAGTCAACCCATCCTAATCTCTGTCTGAACTTAATGGAACTGATAAATGAACTGACCTTAAATCCATGGCTAGCGACTTCAGGTAGACTTGTTATCACACAGCATTTCACTGCTTTGTTCACTTTCCTATTCCCTTTCCCTAACAAACAACAAGGGAGGTTTCCCATGTCTAGCACTGGGAATTCTTTAAGACGGCTTATAAAAACACACACACACACACACACACACACACACACACACACACACACA